>OY734950.1:20026699-20485746 GCA_963457585.1 Spergularia bocconei | reverse complement strand
ACTGTATGATTCAATTTCGGGGCCTCGTTTATGGTCTCGCACAGGGCTCCTAAATCTTCCAAGACGGCCCTGATCAATACGACTTTAGCCTATAGTACTACTCCACAAAAAGAGTTGATATTGGAGACTCGACTGTAGTTTTAAGAATCGAGTGAGGCCAAAAAGAGTAAAGTGAAAAAAAGAAAAAATGAACCAAGGAAGATAGGCAAAAAGGGGTAAAAAGGAGCATTACTCCGCAATTTTATCCTGGTTTCCTCACACAAAAACTTCTCGTGCTATCTAACTCCGCCGCTGCAGACTTCCCTCTCTCTCTCTCTCTCTCTCTCTCACCCCTTCCTCTCACTTCATCCGGTAATTTCTCTCTCCTCCTAATCTCATTTCACCCCCTTTCTGCTCTCAAATCATAACTCCTCCAAATTAGTCGTCAATAGTATCTTTAATTTTGTTTTACTTAACAAAAACCCTAAAATTTCAACCTAATTCAATTATTTACCTTTTTCCGTGGATCTGAGCTAGTAATTTTTCTGATTTTATTTCATAGTTTCCGACTTTCATGTTTTCGCATGTGAATTTAATTGTTTATGTTGTTGTAATTTTAATCTGCAATTTATGTCAAATTTTATGAAGATTTGTAACTTTTGTTAATTTTGAATGTTGAATTTGTGTGTTTTTTTTAGGTATAAGAATGAGTAGCCGATCTAAGAGGACGCTGTATGTTGGAAATCTTCCCGGTGATATTAGGGAGAGAGAAGTTGAAGATTTGTTTATCAAGGTTTAATTTTTAATTTATCTTTTTTTATTTATTATTGACTGGTATTGTTTTGTTTGTGAATTATAGTTTCAAATGCTCGCATATGACGGTTTCGTAAATGATTCATGTTAGCTGACCCCATCTGTTTCGGGATTTGACGCGTTGTTGTTTTTTTGGTGCTTAGTTTGAATTTGTTTTTGCTTAGTTTGAAATGCTCACATAAGATGGTTTTACGTAACGATTCGTGTTAGTCGACTCCAATTCATTTTGCAACTAAATGTGGTGGTGCTTTGTTTGACATTGTTTCTGCTTAGTTTGCAACGTTCACATAAGATGGTTTCATAAAACAATTCATGTTATCCAACCCCAATTCAATTTGGGATTAAGGCTTTGTTGTTAGTGGTGCTTAGTTTGAAATGCTAATGTCATTTGTTGGAAGAAGAAAGTGTCAGTTTGCCGGAACCTAGTATTAAGAGTTTAGGATGTCTCATTTTTTTTACTCTTGTGTTAAGGTCTGGTTGAATTTATGGCTAGTGTCGATTTTTTCGCCGTGTCAGTTGCGGTGAAGGACTGTCTGTGCTTTCTTATATTTTGAAGTAGCAGTCAGTTGGTGTGATTCTCGTCAAATTTCAATTTGGGTCATCCGTGCGCAGCCTCTCTATGTTTCAATAGGGGCAAGACTTGCGTACATCCGACCCCCCCTTACCCCGGTGGTAAAGTTGTTGTTGCTGTTGTTGTCAGTGTGGTGAAAATAAGGGGTTCTTTAATTAGGAAAATTTGCCAATCAATGTTCTATGTCGTTTGAAAAATTGTAAGATTGGTTACAAAATAGTTCGGATTTTTTTTAATGTTGTCGTGGTTGTTTGGTGTCCAAGTGCAGAAACGAGAATTAGCACCGTCGAAAATTAACTAAACTTGGTTTTTTTTTTGGGATATGTTGTACAATTTCATGCCGTTTATACCATGTTAATGATATACATGTTCTTAAGGTAGCTATGTCCAGCTTTGATTACCCAATTTTTTTTTTTTGCTATAATTTTTTTTTTATTATAACAAAGGTCTTAATGATGTCTCCATCATTTGGTGTAGTATGGACCCATAGCTCACATTGACTTGAAGATTCCACCAAGGCCTCCTGGTTATGCATTTGTTGAGGTAAGCTTTCCTTGCTTTGTAGCATAAGTTAATTTCTGAACACTCCCTTAGATGCTTCTACACATATAATCTAGAAAACTGTAAGGAATATGGATATTTAGTTCCGAGACAAATCCATCATCACTGCATTTTGTTAAAAGAAGTAATTATAAACATGTATCTTGTATTACTCATTGTTGGATCATTGTCACTTGCAGTTTGAGCAGGCTCGAGATGCTGAAGATGCTATAGATGGGCGTGATGGCTATGACTTTGATGGGCATCGTCTTCGGGTTTGTTGACGGCATCTGACTTGTATTGTGTACTGCTGTACCATTATGATGATGGAACTATGAATATTTAACTCTTGTGCTTTCACAGGTTGAGCTTGCGCATGGTGGACGTGGTCACCCATCATCAACCGATCGTTATAGTGATCGTGGTGGGGGTGGAGGCGGTGGCCGTCGTGGTGTCTCAAAACACACTGAATACCGAGGTAAATTTTCGTTTCAGCACTATTGTTTATTATAGATTTTCATCTGCTAGTCATGTATATTAATTCACTGCTGGGATTTATGCAGTGCTGATTTCAGGGTTGCCAAACTCTGCTTCCTGGCAAGATTTGAAGGTATAGATGTGCTGTAATTGCTCGACTTTGGTGCACATATGATTCTTACCCTCATGATTGCATGGATGTCGTGAGAGTTTGTGCTGTATATTACATTGTTTGACGTGACTGTTACTTTTCTTCTTAATTAGGATCACATGCGTAAGGCTGGGGATGTGTGCTTCTCCCAAGTTTTCCGTGATGGCGGTGGTAAGATAGTCTATGAGTCTGTTATAATAGGGCTTAAGTCATCAATGATATTGCAATTTCATTGGGTAAGGAGTATTCGATTCTCTTCGTATGCTTATGAAGGGGGGTTTAAAATCTGTGCAGCAACAACTGGAATTGTGGATTATACAAATTATGAAGACATGAAGAACGCTGTATGCTTCCTTCTGTTGTTTCTTTCTTATTTTTACTCTTTCTGTTCTCGTTGATGTATGTTAGGAGTTATCATCATACAAATCTTTGGATTTCTAGTGATAAGTTTTTGTGTTGCCTGGCACTACAGATCAGAAAGCTTGACGACTCAGAGTTCAAGAATGCATTCTCTCGAGGTTATGTCCGGGTATGGTGCAGATGTCCTTTTTTTTCAGAAGTGTTATAGTGGATATGACCTCTTTTGTAATGCCATTTCACTTCCTCATTTTCTTTCAGTTCTTACTTATTCCTATTTAGGCAATTCTTTCCAATTCTTTATGTTTGACATTTTGTCATCCTTTTTGTGATCTCAAACTTCTCTTTCCTCTTTAAGCTCCCCCATATGAGCATTTTAACATTCTGTTCCTAGTCTTCCTACCTTAAGTTTTGTGCCAAAACAACCCTATCAGTAGTTTCATGTGCAAGGCTACTGAATATATTTTACTGACACACGTCTCTTTGGGCTTTCATTTTCAGGTGAAGGAATACAGAGGTAGCCCTAGTCCCTCGAGGGGAAGGAGCAGGAGCCGTAGCCGTGGTCGTAGTTATAGCAGGAGCAGAAGCCCAAGGTTCGTTCCACAATTCTTCTTTTTAGTGCCTGTGTAACAACTTTCCATAGCTCAGTGGGAACAGGATGATTGAATTTTATTTACCCTCTTGGGTTCTTTTGTGTAGCAGGTCACCAAAGAAGGCTTCTCGTAAGTCACCTGCTAGATCTCGTTCTCGCTCTGTCTCTTCACGTTCGCGATCAAGGTCTCCTCCTGTGTCAAGGTATGACTTCGTCATTCAAGTACTGCTGCTCAAAAGGATCGAGATTGTTAAGATACATTTTTATCGTTTTCCTAATCCGCCCAGTGAATTTAGATTGAATTATGTTGAATGGTTTTTGCAAGTTATAAATTATTGGTTTCATCATGCATGCTTAAAACATGAACCCGCTGTGAGTCCTGTCCTTTTAACATTTTGTTTAGATTAATTGTTTAAATATTATTTCCGTCTCCAACCTCAATTGTTTTTTCCGGGGATGAAGGTGGGGTAAGTGTTTATGTTTGGGATCTCTAGTGGTCGTCGTAGCCCATGTAATTTTCCTCGTGTCAGAATCGTTATGTCGATTTATTAATAACGTAGAAGTGAAACTCTGTGATCCGTTGAAGAGGAAGTTCACTCTGCTGTTTAGTCTGTTGAGTTCTGTTTACTTGCTTGGAGATTGCCTTGTTTTGGGCCTTGTGGTGGCTAGAACAGGAAGTGGGCTTGATTGCTTTCATTTTTCATTCTTATTTCACACATTTTATACCTATGTGAGTATGTGAATCTTGCCTGTGTTTGCTTAGATATGTGCGCCAGTATGGGGATCACAAATTAGGATCCGGATTGGATTTGTTTCAAATATCTCAACTTTGTTGTTAGGGAGGCATTACGGCTGTTTCTTTGAGTCGTAGCTTTGGGTACCCTCATGTGCTGTTTGTTCTAATATATTTAGCATCGCATGTCCACGGGTGCTAGATTGGACACAGAAGATCATGGACTGGCATATTAAAGCTGGATTACTGGAACTAATTGCTAGTTGGATTTTGGAGCTTTCTGGATTCTGTGGATTTGGTCGTACAATCTGGAAAGGATGCTGTATGCATTAAATTATAGTATGGAGCTATTCTAAAAGGTTTACATTTTCAAGTGGTCTCTTGTTTGTTGGTTGTCGTAGAGTTTATGCCCTCTTTTTTCTTTTGTCATGCTAAAGATTTTGTTTCCTCTTTGTCTTCCCCCTTTCTTCTGTTTGCTCATAAGTTTGATTATGGTAACAATATGACGTGCAAGAGGCATCCAAGCTTTTTGGTCAAGGTCTGAAAGGTTGTTGAGAAGGACATGTGGATATTAAATTGCATTGTTTCTGGAACTTTTGCAGATCTCCATCAAGATCCAGATCACCAGTACCGGCTGTAAGTGATTTTATCGTTTCTAGTTGTGATATAATCCCTTGAATTGTTTGTGGGCTAAGCTGGTTAAATTCAAAACTCATCTGCGAACATATTGTCTTCTGAGCAATGTTTTGAATCCCAAATTTAAGATATGAAGTTTTTGGATGCTTTTGCCTGCGAATAATCCATATCTTGGGGTAGGAAGAATATATGTGCATAGAGCTTGCATTATTGTTCTTTATTCTATCTGCAGCGTAAGAAAAACCTCAGCAAAAGCCCTAAGAAGCGTAGCCCTAGCCCCCGCCGTAGCAGGAGCAGGAGCAGGAGCCTAAGCAAGAGTAAGAGCCCTGTCAGAAGTCGAAGCAGGAGCAAGAGTCTTTAACGGTACGAATGTTGACTCGATCTGTCCCCTATGTTCACTGACCGATTTGCCTCTTGGATTTCCACCTTTTTTTTTTTTTTTTTTTTTTTGAAGACACCCACCATTTCAGTTCTTTTTACTTAAATTTACGTCAACAGGTGAAATGTGCTAGCTCGCTGGCTAGCTACTGCACATTCACAAGTTCTTGAGTTCCGGAAAGATCTATATGGAGGAAGGACTGCAAAATGGAGCAAGTGGAAGGCTGGCTTGCAACTTTTAGTTACAGTTTAATGTTATTTGATGAGTGAACTTTGTTACTCCTTGACTATGTTAGGTAACATGCTACTGCTTCAAAGTCTTAAGCACAATTTTAATGATTTGGATCTTTCGTCATTAATAGACCAATGCAAGATGCGACACCTATTCAATCTAATCATATGGTTATCTCATCCTTTTTACTGTGCTTTGTGATATGGTCATACAAATTTCGGTTGTATTGTCGAGTGTTGACAATCCAGGTGACCAGTGGCTTCACGATCCTTGATTACATTGTATTCTATAGGCTATAGCATGAAAGATGACATTTGTTGGAGCAATACTGTTCTTACTTCTTACCTGTGATCCTGTATGGTGTAACTGGTGATTTTTGATTATCGGCTTCCTTTGGGAATCACAAAGCAGTTCCAACTCCCAAGACATTCTAATTTGAGTATGCGTTGGAGATTACATAAAGGGTAATCCTTTGGGAATCAATCTTGATTCTCCATAATATCGAAGTTTTCGGCTTCCTAGAGATCTTGTGACATTTGTAGTTGCCAATGCTCTCATCTCAATATTGTTAGTGTGTCCGGTACTAGGGGTTAGTGAGGGGTTGTCAGGTGTCACTGTTCATAATACTCCTTGCATGGGCAATGGTCCAAGGCCCACCGAGTTTTATAGTTGCAGTTCATGGTCGTGGATGACGATGGTGGTGGCATTCACCCGTTGTAGAGTCCGGGAGTTGCGTGAGGTTAACCGGTCCGATGCCGGACGACATGAACCGTCGCATTGGTCGCCTCTAGCTGCGGCTCCTACAACGCCTGATAGACGTAGAAACTTTTCGATTATTTTGGAGAATACACGTGAATAGGCAACACAAACAGATGTTACATAAACAAGCAAGTTTCATTTGGGCGGTGTCTTAAAGTGGTTGGGAAAGATAAAAGCTCAAAAGTCTGATGCCCACTACTATTGGTGTGTTTCTTGCTGAGAACTACGCTTGTGGTTGTGAACCACTCTTGGTATGTGTTTGAACTCTAGACCACACAATCTTTGGAGACCTATAAAAACAAATTACTCTGTGATAAAGAGCTGCACATGGCTTGTCCGGATCATCGCACCAACAATGTCAATACGAATTTCAGTGAGCATATATCTCCCCATGTTCCCACCACAATCTGTATCCATCGTTCACGTTTAGTTTGGATATACAAGAGACGTTCAATTAAAATGTGATCAATTTAAGAAAACATGACGGTTACTATTTTACATCGTATTAGTTCATTGCTACTTAATACAAGCTAGGTGAGTAGCAAGCACATAGTGTGATAATAAGGCCCAATGTTGAAATGAACTATGACAACACAAATTATCTACTGTATTATTTTCAGATGGTTAACTAAATTTTGCTACAACAATTATTGTTTGAGCGACGAGACAGCAATGTGTTGGAGCTTACCGACAATAATGGCCTCACTGATAGCAAACATTCATTTCAAGTTAGTTACCTGCCAAGATTTTTCCAAAAGATGCACACAATTTGTTGGTTCTTGATGAAGGATTAGAACCAATATATATATCATGTACATCAAGGAATGAAGGTCAATCCGCCTGACTCGATAAGGGACAAGATAGATCATTCATAACCGCAAAGAACATTTTTATTCGTGTGTAAATATGTTTATAAATACTGTTGTCCGGATCTCAACCAACAACTTAGATTTCCGAAATTGTTCTTTTACATGTGGCAATATGGCAACAAAGTTTTGATGACCTTGCACTATGTCCAAATCTTTACGGCCACCTCCCTTGTTAAGTGAAATCTCAAAACGAATTGTGAGTTCGTATTACCCTATTACTCCGTACACGTCTAAAATGGTATTTTAGTAAGAACATATGGAAAATACAAAGTATGGTTTAAAGCACGTCTCAAGCATCTAGAGAAGCTTTTAATTGAGATAATTTGGATTTTTTTTAGAGGAGAGTTAAGATACCCCCGATAGAGGGAAATGGTGGGAAAATGGTAGGAGATGGATGAAGAATCCTATACTCCGTAATTTTTTTGCTGTTTCCTCTATAATTATACCTAACACAATATTAGAACTAGCTAAGGGCATGTGCAATGTGGTTCATCAATCTTGAGTTCTTAAATAAGAATTACAGAATGCAAGTTCTTCTATTGTGGGGGGTTTAAAATAAGAATCGAGTTCTTATTTAAGAACCTAGTTCTTGCGTAAAACTAGGTGAAAGAAAGAGTATAAATTCTTAAAAAATATTAATTAACAACCAATAAAATTAGTTTTTCATTGTAGATGTGAGTTCTTATACTTTGGGCTTGCAAAATTATGAGGTGGCATTGGAAAAACATTGCTATTGCCCTAAACTCAATAATTTATAGACGTACCAACAACCTATAATTGCCCACGTCAAAGAACAAAAAAATTTTATAATTGCGGACGCCCTAAACATTTGGTCCACAAAATATCACAACGTTACGATAACCATACAAATATTAGTATTAACCAATACCACATGTGTTCATTAGATGTCCACAAAAATATCATCATACATATCTAAAATCAAAGTGCACTATCTACCAAAAATAATACTCTCTCATAATTAATTCCACACATCTTCTTCTTCACTCAACTCAACTACTCATAACTACAACTTCCGGCCAGCTAACAATGGCGGACAAAACATTCTCAAAGCTCTCAGACGACGTCGTACTCAAGATCCTCTTTTTACTAGAAGACGACCCAAGAAGCTGGGCACGTTTATCTTGCGTATCCAAGAAGTTCTCGTCCTTGATCTCCACCGTCTGCTGCAAGTCAAAGTGCATCTCCACCCTCCCTTCCCTCTCCGCCGACCTCCTCTCTCTCCCCACCGCCACCAGCTGCGGCGGAGGAGGGTGGTCCTCGCTGTACAAGATCGCCGTGTGCTGCCCTGGTCTCCTCCACTCCGGCGTCCTCCTCGACAACTCCGACTTCGGCCTCCTCCGCGAGCTCGGCCCTGATGAAGATTACCATACTACTACTACCACTACTAATACTACTAACAATGATAACAATCCTCAGCCTGACCCTCGTGTTCGTTACGCTAACGAACACGAGAGTCAGGCGTCGTCGTCACGTGGGGTGGCGGTGGAAGTTGAAAATACTAACCAGTCCGAAACTTGGACTTTATACGATGATTTGTATTTCGACACGGTCTATGATACTTCCGAAGCAAGTCCAACTTCTTCGGAATCAACGACCACCACCACCACGACGACGACGACGACAACAACAACGACCCCTGTCGACTTTACGGCGTCAGGGGTCGTTGTTGTTGGTGATACTGACGAGGATAGTGGTACAGAATTTGTCGTTACAAATGAAGGCGAGTCGAAGAAGAGGAAAGTGATGGTGGCAACCTCGCAATCGTCGAGGTTGGTAAGGTCACATTTGGCGTCTGGGGTGTGGAATTTGAGCAGAGAGCAAGGGAACAAGTTGTTAGCGGGGCGGTTTCGAGAAGATTGTTTGTACATAAGTGATTGGCCGGGGTGTGTGCATATGGAGGAGAAGAGGAGTTACATGGTGTTTAGAGGCGTGTTTAAGAATTTTAAGAGGTCTAGAGTTTGGAGGACGATAAACGACGGGCAGAGGAGTAAGGTTGATCTAAACTGTGCGTTTTGTGGGTGTAAACAGACGTGGGATCTGCACTCGGCGTTTTGTTTGAAGAGGGGGTTTGGGTTTCATGATGATGGGGAGCCTGTGGTTCGAGCCTATGTTTGTGAGAATGGTCATGTTTCTGGTGCTTGGACTGATTTGCCCTTGTATACTTAGTTATTCTTAATAAGGTCGAGTGTGTAACGAGTTGACTGTTGATCGAATGTTAGTGAGTTCTAGGGGTAAGATCGTAACTTCACAAGAGATCGTAGGAGTGACGTCTTTGTACTAATTATTAAGTAATTAGAATTAGTACTCACTTCATTTCATTAGATTATTTACGTTTTGGAGGGATTATTTTGCTTGCAAGTAGTTGTTTTTCCATGTCAATATGATTTCTCTCAAATGAAAAGTTCCAATCGCTTCTCTTATGGATAAAATCATATACGGAGTAATTGTACCCACTTAATTCATACCCCCACGAATAAACCTCAAACACTAATGACGACCCTCCAAGGTCATACATTACCAACCAACGCCGAACAACTAGGAACGTATCTGGTAATAGGGCAAGTCGAGTTCAGGTCGAGGCGGGGCACGATGACCTTTCGGGACGGTTTTGACCACTCACGGTTTTGCAAGCCGATCGGACCGGACAACTGACCTGTTCACGGTTGAACCAGCCAGTCCAGTTTTTAAAATTTTGGCTAATTCATGCCGTAGATTTATGTTTATCCTAAATTTTTTTAAACTTTTGATGAAACAATTTGGATGATGTATGTACAATTGTACACTCTTTTCAATAAATATGTCAAGAAAGTATACACCTGTGGAGTTTATTGTCGGAGAGAAATATTGCCTAATTATTTAATTTTCGCGAGTAAATAGATTTTTTCTTTTGAGGTCATTCGACAAACACGTACTCAAATAATCAAACCTGATTTATGAATTCCACCAAACCTCTTTAAACATCCATAAGTTGAAAACCCCTTGTGAGACTTAATGGAGAAGTTTCGAAAATGTTGAGGTTCAGAGCAACACTGCTTTCTCTTACTCTTATTCTCTGCTGCACTCTTTTAAATTCCGCGGGAAATGCCGTTGCGGAAGAGTTCAGCCGCGGCGATTTCCCTCCCGCTTTCATTTTTGGTGCTGGAAGTTCCGCTTACCAGGTAATATATAACGGTTTCATATGACGATTCATGTTTGTTTTCCCGATGTTATTTTCAGACAACTAAGATTATGTTTTGTCATTTTTTGTTGTTATTGTACACGAAGGTGGAAGGAGCAGCGTTTGAAGATGGAAGAACGGCCACTACTGCCGATGCTTATGCTCATTCCGGTCAGTTTTGTTTCCGATCATCATTATCACTCGATCACAATACTCCCTCCGGCCAAATTTTGCGACCAAACAGAGTTACTGCTGTAGTAAAATTTAGGCAGTAATAGTAAATTTAAGTGAGCTAGACTTATCATAAATGCCGAATGTTAGTGGTCTAAAATTTGGACAAAGATGATTCATCTTACTGCCGGAGTGAAATTGTAGAAAGAGTCAGCATGTTAGCAAGACTCAACCACCTTCACATGATCAAGTAGCAACAAATGGGAGCTTTAAACACTTTGGCGCCAACTGCAAAGTAACCAAGGTTAAGACAAAACACAAAGCTAAGCATTGTCAACATCAGGAAAGCTGTGTAGGCAAAGCAAGTTAGATCCCAAGCTTCCTTTGGAAACTTGGGAGTGCTGCATACTCAAATATAGAAAGTATCTGTTGATGTAATGTCATTGTTGTGACTTAGTCTAAGTAGTATATAAGTAGAAGTTCAGATGTATCAAAACAACACAAGGAATACAACACAATTTCACACTCAAATTCATCTGCCTTATTTCTACAATTTATCTGAATCAATTACATCAACTTATCTACGGCTTCCCAATCCTCTAGCTCTCTCAAATTCATCATGGTATCAGAGCCATGAGGATTTAGGGAGTCAAGTTATCCTACAATCTTTCTTTTCACTTTGTTTAAAACAAATTTCTGTCAACACAGATCCAAAGATCTGTAGTCAAAAAAAAAAAAAAAAAAACAACACCCTTCCGCAAACTCTTTCACCTGTACCGATGTCAGGAATTGAAGGAGAAGTAACAAATCCTGGTGGAATAAACTTCACCAATCCACTCTCATACAAAGGGATGGATCTGTCAGACCCCCTGTTTCTGCACCCGTCAGACCTTGCTGCAGGCTTAGTCATCGACACCAAGCTCAAAGACATCACATCCTACCATCAGTGGAAGAGAGAGATGGATCTGGCCCTTGCAACCAGGAGAAAATTGGGATTTCTCACTGGTGAAGTACAGAGATCAAAAACTGATCCTGTAAAAGCGGCAGCCTGGGATTGGTGCAACAACACCATTATTGGTTGGCTTCACCAAAACATCGACAAAGATGTAAAGAAAGCTGTGCTGTACACTGAAAAAGCCAAGGATATATGGGACTATCTCAAGAGAACTTATGGAGTGAGCAATGGAGCAAGAAAGTATCAACTCCTGCAAGAATTACAAGAAGTGTCACAAGGTAGCAAAACCATCAATGAATACTACACTCAATTGCAATCTCTGTGGCAGACTCAAGAGGTTTTGAATGATTGGCCACCAATCACTGAGATGACTGTGGAATTTTCCAAATACCTGGATGCAGTGGATCAGATGGAGGAAGAAAGGAGATTGCTCAAGTTCCTGAATGGTCTGGATGCTTACTATGCCAATGTCAGAAGCAACATTCTTCTCAGAACTCCCCTGCCTAGAGTAGATGAAGTTGTATCTCTCCTACAGCAAGAAGAAATTCAGAGGAAGAATTTAGCTGCTGCTGTAGGAAACTCAACCAATGATGCTCAAGCTTTCTTTGCTCAACAACAGCAAAAGAAATTCATTGGTGACATTCCCACCTGCAGGAGATGCAATCGAAAAGGTCACAAAACAGAAGCCTGCTGGGAAAATGTAGGGTTTCCTGTGGGCCATCCTAGGCACAACCCCAACTTCAGACCTGGGAGTGGATCCAACAGCTAACACAACTTCAACAACAAAGGTAAGGGAACTTACAAAGGGAAGAGACCATGGAACACTCAACCTGACAGAATTGCAGCCAATGCTCAGGCAAACAGTGAATCAGACAACCCAAATGAGCAGGAAAGGATCATAGCATTCACCGAGCAGCAATTCAAGAGGTTGATGACAAACTTTGAGAAGAAATCCTCAAACCCCACTATTGAAGATGAGATGGAAGTGGATTTTGCAGGTAATGTTCTAGATCTTCTCTCTTTTCATAGTAAGTTTAAAGAAATGCACTGGATTATGGATACAGGAGCATCAAATCACATGATTTCGAACATTTCTGAGTTGTATAACATACATGCCTTGGCTAAACCACATAATATCTCTCTGCCTAATGGGAAAGTTGTCTGTGTCACTCATTGTGGAAATGTGAGGCTTAAAAATGGTATTGTGCTAAGGGAAGTGATGTATGTTCCTGCATTTAGGCATAATCTGATGTCCATGCAAAAGCTGGCCAGAGATGATGGGTGTTTTGCTTCCTTTCATAAAAATGTGTGTGTTGTTCAGGACTTTGTGAGCTTGAGGATTAAAGCTGTGGGGAAGGAGCACAGGGGCATCTACTACCTGTGTGATAAGCCATTAGATCAACTAGACAGTAGTGTTAGAAGCATGATAAAAAACTTAGACAAGTCTGTAAAGTCTAAGGGAATTTGTAACTCAAGTGATGTGTACACCACTCATAGAACATCAGAGAGTGCTTTTGGTACTATGTGTGAAACCTCTGATGCACCTTGTATTGAGAATCTTGAGTTGAATAAAATAAAGTCTAGTTATGATTTGTGGCACTGCAGGCTGGGTCATGCATCAATTGGCAAAATTTCTCATATACCTGATTTGTCTAATGTTTGCAAGTCTAAATCTGATATGATTTGTGTCACTGTCCTATGGCTAAGCTCACAAAGTCACCTTACACCACTAGGGAGAACACAGCTTCAAACCCTTTTGATCTCATACACATAGACACCTGGGGAGCATACAGGGTTGAAAGTAGGAATAAACACAGGTATTTTCTCACAATAGTGGATGACTATACAAGGGCCACCTGGGTATACTTAATGAGAAACAAATCTGATGTCTCATGGATTATACCTAGATTCTATCAGTTTGCAAAAACTCAGTTTGAAAAGGAAATAAAGAGGGTGAGATCTGACAATGCACAGGAGCTGATTGAGGGAGAATGTGGAAAATTTCTGATAGAAAAAGGGATTTGGCATCAAACCTCCATTGCTGACAGGCCTCAGCAAAATGGAGTTGTGGAGAGAAAACACAGGCACCTGCTTGAAGTAAGCAGAGCTCTGAGGTTTCAAGCTGGCATGCCTCTCACTTTTTGGGCAGATTGTGTAATGACAGCAGCTTACATAATTAACAGGCTTCCCTCCTCTGTCCTACAACACAAAACTCCATATGAAATGTTGTTTGGAAAACCACCAAAGTACAATGGATTGAAAACCTTTGGTTGCCTGGTCTTTGCCTACAACCCCAGCAGAGACAGAGACAAGTTTCAGCCTAGAGGCTTGCCATGTGTGTTTATTGGCTACCCATTCAATCAGAAAGGGTACACTGTTTATGATCCAAAGAGCAGGAGAGCTTTTGTGTCTAGGGATGTTAAGTTCTGTGAAGCTGTGTTTCCCTATAAGAAAGCTGCAAAGCACAAGCCAACACATGTAAACATGAGCCTTCCCAACACCACTGTTGTCTCAGACATATTAGATGACATGACTGTACCTGAAACAGCATCAGAAAGTCTGTCAAATGACCACAACTGTGAAAATGCCACTCCAGCTGATCAACAACATGAAACTGAAGAGACACCCATAGCTAGTCAACCTCAGCAGATCAGAAAATCTACAAGAGAAAAGAAACCACCTGCATGGATGAAAGATTTTGTAGTCAGCAGACCCACAACACCTCAATCCATATTTCTCAAGGTTTTGCTAATATGGTGAGTACCATAACTCAACACACTGATCCAGTGACATTTGGTGAAGCTATTAAGGATGAAAAATGGGTTGAAGCTATGAAAACTGAACTTCAAGCTCTTGAATTCAATCAAACCTGGGAACTCACAGAGCTACCTGATGGAAGAAAACCAATTGGCAGCAAGTGGTTGTTTAAAACCAAGTACAAGCCTGATGGGAGTGTTGATAGATACAAAGCAAGGTTGGTTATTCAAGGATGCAGTCAAAGATATGGCATTGACTATGGTGAAACATTTGCACCAGTTGCAAAGATGTCGACTGTAAGGGCATTGTTGGCTGTAGCTGCTATGGAAGGATGGCATACCTGTCAAATGGACGTCACTAATGCCTTCCTACATGGTGAACTTCATGAGACTGTCTATATGACACTCCCTAAGGGATATGATATGCTTAAGGGACAGGGGGAGACAACCAATGCCAGGAAACTGGTCTGCAGGCTTAACAAAAGCCTGTATGGCCTCAAACAAGCTCCTAGGCAGTGGTTCTCAATATTATCACAAGTGTTAGTTCAATGTGGATTCAAACCTTCCTCCAATGATCACTCCTTGTTTATAAAACACACTCCTACCTCCATCACTGCAGTTCTAGTGTATGTAGACGATATGGTAATCACTGGAAATGATATGGAAGAAATTTCGAACCTAAAAGCATCCTTGAGCAAGGAATTCCACATGAAAGACCTCGGCATTCTCAGTTACTTCCTGGGTTTGGAGGTTAGTATCACCTCATCTGGTATATTTGTGTCTCAGCACAAGTATACCCTAGACATGCTCAAAGAGTTTGGTCTAGAGCATGGCCGACCTGTCAAACTTCCTCTCAGTCCACACTTGAAGTTGGAAGTGAACAAAGGCACCCTGCTACCCAATCCTGATCTTTACAGACGATTAGTTGGCAAACTAATCTATCTGACTCTGTCCAGGCCAGATATCACATACTAAGTTCAACTCCTGAGCCAATTCATGCAAGCTCCAACATCTGACCACATGCAGGCAGCTAAAAGGGTTCTCAGATACCTTCGATTAAACCCAAGTCAAGGCATACTCTTTGCTAGGTCAAGCTCCGTTCAACTCACAGCATATTGTGACTCAGATTGGGCCTCATGTCCCTTCTCCAGGAGATCCACCACCGGGTATTGTGTACTGTTAGGTCAATCTCCCATATCCTGGAAGTCTAAAAAACAGTCAGTTGTAGCACGTTCCTCTGCTGAAGCAGAGTACAGGGCAATGGCCCTAACTGCATGTGAGGTTACCTGGCTTAGTGCTCTACTCAAAGACCTAGGAGTGCATCAAGATGGTCCTGTACACCTTAAGTGTGACAACCAAGCTGCCATTGCCATTGCTGCTAATCCTGTTTATCACGAGAGAACCAAGCATATAGAAGTTGACTGTCATTTTGTTCGAGAAAAGATCCAACAGGGCACCCTTCAGACTTCCTATGTCCCTTCCACAGAGCAGCTAGCTGATGTCTTCACCAAGATTCTCCCTGAACAACAACAATCTAAACTACTCCACAAGCTGGGAGTTACCTGTCCACCTAACTCACAGCTTGAGGGGGAGTGTAGAAAGAGTCAGCATGTTAGCAAGACTCAACCACCTTCACATGATCAAGTAGCAACAAATGGGAGCTTTAAACACTTTGGCGCCAACTGCAAAGTAACCAAGGTTAAGACAAAACACAAAGCTAAGCATTGTCAACATCAGGAAAGCTGTGTAGGCAAAGCAAGTTAGATCCCAAGCTTCCTTTGGAAACTTGGGAGTGCTGCATACTCAAATATAGAAAGTATCTGTTGATGTAATGTCATTGTTGTGACTTAGTCTAAGTAGTATATAAGTAGAAGTTCAGATGTATCAAAACAACACAAGGAATACAACACAATTTCACACTCAAATTCATCTGCCTTATTTCTACAATTTATCTGAATCAATTACATCAACTTATCTATGGCTTCCCAATCCTCTAGCTCTCTCAAATTCATCAGAAATTAAGGCACTAATGGTAAAATTAAATGACCTCCAACATACTGGAAGCTAAAACATATCATTAAGGAACTAAAACATGCCATTTCCAAATTAAAGAATATCCTTACGGAGCTTGAACATGTCAATATTTTGAAACAAAAACATGTCGTTATGGAACCGAAATATGTCATCTTGAAAGTAAATTATCGTATTTGTGTGCGGGTTGTACTAATGTAGTAATGTACCTAAGAAGTAAGAACTTGCCTTTTTCGGGATGTGATCGCGTTTGCTTTGAATAACAAGTTCCGGCTATAATGATACGTCATAGCACATTTTCCCCAAGGTGATTTGTGTAGTTCTCAACAACTTGGGAATAGCTTTCTTGAATTGTCAATTCTAACAAATGTAAATGTAACAGGGGTTTTCCAGGGCAATGGAGATGTAGCATGTGATCAGTATCATAAGTACAAGGTGATTTTACTTGACCGCGTTGCTCATTTCATTTGATATGATGTACGGAGTATGATTGTTAACTTTAGTACTCCAATACTTAAATGTTTCCCACGTACTGCGAGCTTAAAAGGGACATATATACGCAGTCTAGCCCTATTTTTTAGCACAATGTTGATTACTGGGTTCATTCTTTTGCTGATCGGGTTTTATTTGTCGATCAATGTCGTCTTTCAGGACGATGTTCAACTCATGGTGGAAACGGGATTAGATGCTTACAGGTTCTCCATCTCGTGGGCGAGACTATCACCTCGTAACAACACTTATTCCTTACAACTACGTCACTAAAACAATGAGCTTATTACTGAAGCTCTTAAATTACAACTTAAGTTCTTATCTATTGTTTCAGATGGCAGAGGAGCTGTTAACCCCAAAGGTTTGGAATATTACAACAATCTCATCAACGAACTCATTAAGCATGGTATAACTATTTTCGTCATTGCAATAACTTTCTTAAAGAGTAATCAAATTGTGATCAAATCAAGAATCAACATATTTAGTTTTGTCATTGTGATTTGCAGGAATACAACCACATGTTACTTTGTTCCACCACGACGTACCACTTGTACTAGAGGACGAGTATGGAGGGTTTACGAATCCAAGGATTGTGTAAGTTCACGTCTCACCTTGCTAAAGGTCATAATTATGCTAATGATAGATATTACATGAATTTTTCTCTATTACTGATCTATATATGGATACAGGGAAGACTTCACAGCATATGCTGATGCTTGCTTTCGAGAATTTGGTGATAGAGTTCGGTACTGGACAAGTATCAATGAGGCCAATATGTTTGCCTACGTTTTATACGCAGACTGGAGAGGACCCCCTCGTAATTGTTCTTCCCCCGCCAGCTTTAATTGCACCATTGGTAACCTGAAGACAGTAGAATTCGACTCGTATCTTATTGGTCACCATGCACTGTTGGCTCATGCATCAGCTGCAAAACTCTACAAGGATAAGTATCAGGTACAATTTTGGACTTCATCCCATTACTGCATTCACAATTCGTCTTAGAGATGAGGTTCAGCACCACTCTGTTGTCCCTCGATTCTTAGGATGGGTCAATCAAGGACAACAGCCTCACACTATAATGTCCTAAATTGCTTATTTGACACTTGTGAGTTGTGACTGGTTACTTTGTACAGGACAAACAACATGGATTCCTAGCATTCAGTCTATACGCTTTTTACTTTGTTCCTTTCAGTAATTCAACCTCAGATATAGTGGCTACCCAAAGAACATACGACCTTTTTATCGACTGGTAAGATCCAAAACCGGTATGACAGATTTTACACCCATGTTTTATTCTTCGTGATTACATAGACAAATGCTAATCTTGTCTTTCCTCTGACAAGGATGATGCATCCCTTACTATACGGAGACTACTCTGAAGTAATGAAAAGAACGGTTGGAGTAAGACTTCCTGCCTTTTCAAAGAGTGATTCAGTGTTGCTGAAGGGATCGTTCGATTTCATTGGATTGAATTACTACTCACTACTCAGCAGTCATGGTCAAAGACAATCCTCCAAGTCTCAAGTTAAACGAAGGGTTTGGAGATCACATGGACGCAATGTGGATATGTATGTCTAACTCATTTCTCTTTGTTGTGCACCAACCTGTGAATTTCTTGGCCTTGTTGTGATTCTGAACCCCATGCCTAAGCCTTAGCAAAGGAGTTTCCCTAAATTTAATCTGGTGACAGTAGTATGGAATTTCCGAAACTTCCCTAGCTGTCTAAAACCGCCCCCTCACTGTTTTCTAGCCTTAATTCTGTAGGATGAAAATATAGACAAGGGCTAAGTAGACATTGCCAAGCCTTGGTTTGGTCAATGGTTGATCACGGCATTAGACTATTCGACCTTTACAAAATCACGAAAGTACGAAACTTAATAGAGCCGAGCTGTGTGACCTGTGGTAATATTACTCTGCTCTTTTGTGGTTCGTTCCATGAAATCAGCTCCTTTTTACACAAATTTTTGTTCACTACTTTAGAATGAAATTAGCCAATTCAATTGAAAAACCCTTGTCTCACTTTGATTAAATCAAACAATATTATGTCCGTTTCTTTAACTCTCTGATCATGGTAAAAAAACAAATCAAACAACAAATCGTAAGTCATACAAATTTCTCGTGTCTTCTGAATTCTGATGCAATGGTGTTATGATGTACTCCTGTCCATGTAATACATATCTGTGAATCATATATGTCTATGGCTAACTGTGAATAACTGTTTCGCTTGTTACAGATTTTAATGACTCAGGTCCTTTAAACGGGGTGAGTACAATATTTTTTAGACTTTCAAAAATGTTATTCTATAAATATTCATCTCCCATCATCTTACACAATCATTTTTCTTTTTTAGGTTCCTTTTGCTAATACACCATGGGGTATGCAAGGAATTTTGGAGCATTTCAAGAACGTTTACGACAATCCTCTTATTTTCATCCACGAAAATGGTTTTACACCTTATAACCTTACTCATATCATATGTTTAATGGACAATGATAGAGGTCTACAGTGTAGACACCCAAAAGTGTCTACAATCAACAATAATTTTATTACACTATCAAAATTTTACTACTCACACGATTAATTTTACTACCTGAAATTTTCATTACAATTAATTTTACTACTCTGATCTCAATTTTACTACTACTAACTCAATTTTACATTGTAGACAAATTAATTATGTCTACACTGTAGACCTTTATCAATATGCATGTTTAATTTGGTGTGTCAAGAAAATTACTGAGGTAATTTATCCAAAACATTAAGTAGATTGAAATTTACTTCAGAAAAATGACAAGTTTGTGTTTCAATGGAAAATGTCAACAGGTCAATTGACAAATTATAGCACTACAAAGACAGATGATCCATTAAGGGTGGAATATATAAGTGCTCACATTGGGAGCTTACTTGAGGCTGTGAGGTAATTAATCAAAAACATTTTCTCGTTGAAGTTCTTGCGTCTAAGTCGATTGTCTACCATTTTATATTGCGGGTGTAATAGTTACTCCAATTGTTTACTTTAATTCAAATATCAAAATGTGCTTGCTCTATACCATCTTAATGATATGCCCAATTTCTTTGCAGAAATGGATCCAATGTGAAAGGATACTTTGCGTGGTCGTTCTTAGACGTGTTCGAGTTTCTATACGGCTATGAGAATACATTCGGCCTATACTATGTCGATTTCAATGATTCAAATTTGACCAGATCACCTAAACTCTCATAAAAGTGGTACTCCGGATTTTTGAAAGGGGTAAACAATGCGATTATAGCTAAACTACAAAGGCAAAAGAATAATGAATTTGGTCTTCTTGAAATAAGTCGAACAAGAAGTGAATGATATGAGAACTTCCGTCAAGAAGAGATTCCAACTCCAAAGAGTGAGTATATAATGGAAAGAGAATAAGACCCTGTATGATAGGACTGTATCTTTCTGATTTGATTTTATTTGATTTGAATGAATCTGATCTGATTTTATTGACTCTGGTATGATGAAATCCAATTTGAATGACTCTGATATGTTTTGAATGACTTTGATATGATTTGAATAAAATTCGGGATTAGTTTTAATTATGTTATGATCAAATTACTTAAATCTGATCTGATTTGAATGTCTTTGATCTGATTTGAAAGACTCTGATCTGACCAAATTTGATTTGAATAATTATGATCTGAATTGAATAAATATTATCTGATATGAATATTCAATTTATTAAGTCCTCTCATACAGCCATACAGGGATTAAGAGATTTTTAATCCCCACAATTTGAATCAGTTGATAACTTTTTTCTGTATTCCATAGTTTGTAATTATAGAAAATATTGAGTTTTTGAAACTATGTTTGTCTATTAAGTTGAAACAGGTCAAATTTTGGGCCATGAGCTAGGCCCAAGCCCGGTGCATATTATTGCGCGTTTTTTTGGGTCGAATTTTGAGCCATTTTTTGGTCCTAAACTAAGACCCAAACCCAAGAAAAAAAATGTGGGCTTTTTTCTCTTATGTTTGCGACACAAGGACGCCTAAGACCGCAGAGGAATATGAGTTAAGTATAATACTCTAGGGAAAGGATATGATCTCTCTTTCGTTTAAGACTAGTTAGATCATACGAGTAGGCCAGTAGGGGTTAAGGGTTGGCGGAATCGTACTCTTTTTGTAACACCCCGACTCATCGCCTGAGCCGGAAGTAGTCACATATGGCAGCTTGCCAGGCTGTGGGCTGACCTCACAGACCAACACGGGTCCTTTCGGCGCATTTTGACCTCACTCATGCGCACCCTGGGAACTTCCCAGGAGGTCACCCATCCTGAAATTGCTCCCAGTCAAGCATGCTTAAATGTGGAGTTCTTATCAGATGAGATTCCTAAAAGGAAAGTCGACTTGTTGGTATGAGTAGCACTATCAATCCTCTTAAGCACATCATATGAGCCTTTAATCTCTTAGAAACTTCCTCTGAAATCTGGGGTATTACACTCACCCCCTCTTAAGATCGCAACGTCCTCGTTGCGCCTGGCAGCCAACCATAGTCCAACTCCAGGATCTTTCCCCCGCTAGGCTGTGCTCACCTGGGCTCTCCTGACCACAGGATCAACACGCGGTCGCAGGGTTGCTCTGATACCATTTGTAACACCCCGACTCATCGCCTGAGTCGGAAGTAGTCACATATGGCAGCTTGACAGGCTGTGGGCTGACCTCACAGACCAACACGGGTCCTTTCGGCGCATTTTGACCTCACTCATGCGCACCCTGGGAACTTCCCAGGAGGTCACCCATCCTGAAATTGCTCCCAGTCAAGCACGCTTAACTGTGGAGTTCTTATCAGATGAGATTTCTAAAAGGAAAGTCGACTTTGTTGGTATGAGTACCACTATCAATCCTCTTAATCACATCATATGAGCCTTTAATCTCTTAGAAACTTCCTCTGAAATCTGGGGTATTACAACATGTGTCAGCTGTTAAGGAAGAGAATATGAGGACAGTGAAAAGCTTGATTTCATTAATTGTACAATAGAACTATTTATACAAGAGGCCATGTGAGGGTGTGAAGTCACTGTGAACATATAATTAACCTAGCTAACGAAATCCTAGAACTAAGGGAACAATATAAAGGATAATATACAAATATTAATTATTATCCCAATCTATAGATTAAAGTATTAACAATATATATTGACTTGGTATATCATTTCCTTATACGCCCCTGCAAGATGGACGACCGAAGATGAGAATCTTGGAGAATCGTGGAGATCAAAAGAGGCTCGGTAGCGATGATGATCGACTTGAATCGTGAGTTGTGAGCGCTGGAGTTGTGACATGTGAAGAGGTGTTGCAGCAGAGATAGATAATACGGGAAGATGGTGGGTGTGACAAGGGTTGTACAAAGAGGGAGGAAGAATGTAACGAGTGTTATCAAGAACGGAAATTTTTGAGGGTGGCCTTGGCAGGAGTTTGGCCGGGAGTGATAATTATTTGTTTGTTTTTTCTTCAGAAAATTCACGTGATACCCTGGAATTTTGACTGATTGCACATGGTACCCAATTTAACAAATTTCTGCACACGGTACCCCTAAAGTTTGAATATGTGCACGTGGTACCCTTGAAAACAAAAAGCCACTTAACAGTTAACACCGTCAAAATACTGTTATGTTCATTCTTTGTCTAATCTGAGCCATGTAACATCAAATGAAGGGTTGTGATTAATTCCTAGAATGAAAAAAAAAAAATTTCAATTAAAAATTCCCACACTTTTTCTCTCCTCATCTCACACCATATTCACGTATCATCATCTTCACCCACCTCCATTTTCATCCAAAAATCCACAATATTCATCATATTTCATCATCTCATAACTCCTAATCTTCATCACATCATCATCTTATCCACCGTCATCTTCATTCACTATGTGTAGAGAGGAGCAACAGAAGTAAGCTACACAAGCAAACACTGAAGCTGCACTCCTCTGTTTTGTAACAGAAATAACTGCTTTCTGTTACACATTGCCAGCTAGGATAGTTAGTTTTGTTTTCTGTTACAAGCAATTGTCAGGGCCTATATAAGCCGATTATTGTACTCAGTCAAAGTTTTAATGAAAACTAATTCTTTCACTTCCATCTTCTTCCTCTATTCTCTCACCTGAATGCTCTCTTAATTTCAGTAACTTCTACAGGAAGATTACCTCATAATTGAGGAATTCTTCACTATGTATCATAACTAGGTCTCACATCTCAAATTAATTGACGTCTTATATTCTTATCATCTCATGAACTAATAATTTCTCATCATCCAATTTTGCTCGAATCTAGATTTATTTGGGCGAATTTGTTGGGCTGAATTTGGTAACATCATTTTTTGCGAATTGTCAGTTAATTTTGGCGAATTGGGTGAGTTCAGTTTGGTTTCGAATTTATAGAATTTCTGGGTTTCATTTGGGCGAATTTTAGGGTTAATTTAGGCGGATTCAGGGTTGAATTTGGGGAAAGTTTAAGATGTTATTGTGCAAAAGTTGGTGTTGATTTAATCTAAATTTTGATTCGACATCGAGCAAATTGGTGCTATGGGTAGCAAGAAAATTCTGGGTTCAATGAGGAGGAGAAAGAGAATATTTTGGGGTTTGATTGGGAGTGGATGAATGGGGCTCATGGATGTGGTTTTCATGGAGTCCTGATGGTGTTTGTTTGGATCGAGGTGCGGCCTCGCTGGTGGTCGGGGGCCACGGGGTGTAGAGGACACGGCAACACGTTTGTGGATGAGAGATGGGGAAAAGTGAAGGAGAGAGAAACGAGGGTACCACAATTAGGGCCTGTTTGGCCAAGCTTCAACTTCTGCAGAACTACTTCTCAGAAACAGTTTCTGAGAAACAGTGCTTCTCAGAAACTAGAAACAGTTTCTCAGTTTTGGGTGTTTGGCCAGTTTTCAGTTTCTAGGACCCAGAAACACTCCAGAAACACTTCAGAAGATTGGCCAAACACACCCTTATTTTGTTTTTCATTATTTTTTTCCTTTTAATGTAACGGCGTTAGCTGACTGTTAAAAACAAGGCACCACATGCACATTTTCAAACTTTGGGGGTACCATGTGCAGAAACTTGTTAAATTGGGTACCACGTGCAATCAACAAAGTTCGAGGGTACCACGTGAATTTTCCATTTTTTTTTTATTTTGTGAAAAGAAAATTAAACGGATTTTTTAATAGTTTTGGAAGGAGACAAGAAAATGATAAAAAGTAAAAAAAAAAAGGGTAATTTGGAAATTTTGGGTTGATTGTTGAGGATTAAGAGGGTTTGATGAGAGTCGCGAGGTTTAGTAGGACAAATGAAATAGATGGGGGCGATAGCTTGTGTATTGATGAACATGCAAGAGCGGGGAAAAAAAATTTGGTTGATCAACATTTAAGATCAAGGGTAAGATGAGCAAATTGATTGTCACCTTGATAGGAGTTCATTTGATCAAGAGATGAGGGTGACCGGATTTTGAGGGTTGCCAGAGCTTGAGGGTGGCTGGAGTAGAGTAGGGTGGCCGAAATAGAGGTGGGTGGACGAGGGTTGGATCACCGGACTAATCCCGAATTTTATTGCGGGACGATGATCAAGTCGACGAACGGGTGGTCATCCGTGGTCCGATTCTTACGAAAATTTATAAGCGTGTTGACACAAGGGCGTTCGATCTGAACGGTAAAGATCGTGTTTAGAGCTTCAGATTTTGAGTTTTGAGAGATTTTCGAGAAGGGTGATTTTGAGGGTTTAGGTGGGGTGTGGCCATTAGGGGGGGTTTTGGCCATGCTTATTGGAGTGTGAGATGGGTGGCCGAGTTTGAGGAGGGTGGTCGGTTAGAAGGTGATGGACGATACGATTAGAGGGTGGTCGATTAAGAGAAGAGGAAAAGATCGGAGTTTAGATGATCAAAATTGAGGACCAGTGTCCAGTGGTGATGGTTATTGTGAGGATGATTTACTAGAAAAACTGAGGGTGGCCGGATTGGAGTTTGGCCATGGTTGGGGAAGATTGAGAGTTGGCCGGAGGGAGGGTAGCCGAGGGTTTTGAGTTTGGAGGATTGAGAGTAAGTCGAGGGTTGTCAGGGTGGCCGATCAGAGGGTGGTGGGCGAGGGTTGAAAGCTTTTCGGAGGGTTAGGCCGAGCATAGGATCTATACTTTGATACCATATCAGCCTTAGGATTTCAGTTTTCATTCACAATGGATAAAGTACTGGAAACAGAAGTTGTGTTCTTGGCTTGAGCATTATTCAAGGGTTGGATGACTTGTTGGCCTTTTTGTAGCTGCCCTATTTAGGTAGTAGAGAGTTTAGAGACCACAATGAGCCCTTCCTATCTCTCTCGTCTATCTCAAGGGTTCTACAATCTTGCAAATCACAGTGAGTGTCATAAAATATCATTATGCACCTTGCTTGTTGTCTTTTGACACTTTTTGAACAGACGAGAGATTTTGTTTGAAATCTGGCACATGTAGGACATTGTTTACTTTCAACCCGTTCTCTAAATTAGGATCAATCTCCTTCATGTGTTACATAGGAAGTCTTTTCCAAAACAAGATACTTTCTTCCCCTTGTACAATGGTACGTAGGAGCATGCAGTTCTGTGAGAGTGTGTATATAAGGATTTGAACTTGGAACAATCCCTGATGAACGTGCTGCTAACCACTAAACCGAGGTCAATTGTCACCAACACATTCTCCTGGCTAGCGCAGTTAGTGGATCTCATTGTATGCATCCATCCTAAGAACGTTATTCTTTTATAGTGAAGCATGCATGTTTGAGTCAAGAGTATTTAGAATTGAACACAAGGTTACAAATCAAAGAAAGTTGAAATTATTTTTACAAGCTCGTAATTCTCATGTACATATAACCTAATGCGAAGGTCTAAGCCAAAATTGAACCAAAATAAAACTAAACACTGAGTAATAAGTCCTCTCTAATTCTCTAAATTACGAAATGTTCTATAGTACACTTAAGGCCGTATCGTAAAATTCGGGGGCCCTGTGCGAAACTGAAATAGAGGCCCCTTTTAATACATTAATTTTTTTTAGGATCAAATACACAGAAAATTATATACATGTATGATACATGAACCTAAAACTATTCTATTGAATTGAACACATTTAAAGTTAAAAATAAAAAAAGTTTGACAAAAGATTTTAATTTTGATCAAACTAGGAGTAAATTATTAATCGATTGACCACAATCCATTGAAAATAGGCTCAGTAAGTGAAACTAAAGAAAAACAGACAATGCAGGGCCCACAATAGTAGAAAGTTAATATAGAGGAACAAAAAAGAGAAAGTGTTTATGTATATTCATATGCATTTGTATATGCCTCTTTTTTTATTCATATGTGCCACCACATTTCATTTTTCTCTTCTCAATCTCACCACATAAAATTAGAAATGAGACCAAAAAAAAAACCCCATATATGTTTATTGATGTATCTATCTATTACTTTTAATAATTGCGTGCAGGAAAAACTGACGTGGCGAGCGTTAATATACAACTGACATGTCATCAATCATTAGACATGTCATTAAACTCATATACTAGCAGAACTTGGCAAAAAAATGTCTAAGTCAGGATTTGAACTTTGCTTTAACCTCTCACTTATTTATTCATCACATTACCAATGTGATATCCACTACTTCATGCACATTATTACAATTCATACTATAAAAAGGAAAGGTTCAATCCGAATGAATAAATATCAGCAAGTCTATATTTGGTAATGTTGGTTTGTAGATATATTAAAATCCTTCTGATTAGGGAATTTTAATGAACTATGAAAAAGAATGACTATAATGACAATTCACGTGATTTGCTTTCAAATTATACGATAGCCATAAATAAATATCGGCCAATATCCACGACCAAAATTATTTTTAGCTATAAATAGATGCTATGATTTCGGAAAGAACAAATATAGAGGATGTACTTTGCATGATTACGTCCATCAAGTACAGAAATCATACTCTCTACTAAATTTAATATCACAGAAAATAATAGCCGGAATCCGCGACTAGCCTTCCCGCTCCGTGGGAAGAGAGTTATGTATAGATAATAAATATGTGTACATTTAGTTTTAGACGGAAAAAAAAAATACATCAAAATAGAAAAGATCTTAAGAAAAAAAGTCTTCATAAACGGGTAAAATATGTATCCGAATCTTTGGGAAAAACTATTGCACGAAATTTGTATAAACAGATTGCTTTTAGTACATAGATATGGTACCTTATCATTGCTATTTACTTATTTCTTTAATTAAAAGGTACAAATACAACAAAAAAACCATGTTAAACTACAACAAGTATGCCCTCCATCTCCCGAATGCTTTTGCTATTTGGATTTGACACAAAGATTAAGAATATCAATAGAACACAACAAAAATCAAGTAGTGGGTGTTAATAGGCTACAGTAATTCTACGTTGAGACAGTCTCATCGTATGAGACCAATTAATAAGTTACTTTTGATAAATTAACATGTTACTTTTGACATATATATTGGCTGAAAAAGTAATACTGTAGTTACTTTTAAAATGTGTGAGATGTCTCATCGTATGAGACCATCAATTAAAATGTTAGTAACGGGTGCGTCAATTAAAATGTTAGCAACAGGTGTTTGTGGGCCTATAAAATTTTACACCAAAAGGGAAGATCTTTAGAACTGGCCTAAAAAGGAAAAGTTTATTGAGACATTGGACGGGGAGTATGATATATCTCAATAAGGTAATTGGTAAAAAAAAAAACTAGATTTTGAAATAAACGAAGCAAATACTTTTTGATTTAGAATTCTTACCATGGTTGTGGAAGTACAATTGTTCTATCCATATAAAGTAGTAATAATGTCCTCTAAAAAAGTAACTTGAAAATGGCCCTACTAAAAATTGACATATATCTCTCTCAATTTGCGAAGTTGGTATTGTACGACTAATAATGTATAGTGTAAACACCTTTTTTTCCTTTTTTACTGAGCTATCTTTGTAAAATCTGAGAGACTTTCAAATCATTTTATATGTTGTCTTAAAAACAAGAATTGTTTATTAAGTGCTCCAGATAAAAGAAAAAACAATGTCTATGAAAGTCAATTTTTTTTTTTTTGGTACCTACAACAACTAACACTAACACTATAAGGGTGGGGATATGAGAACTTAAATCGGAGACACTATCAAGCAGGCTAATTTTTTAACCAAAAGGCCGGTCTTAATCCGCAAGTCGGAGGCTATTCCATGCCTCTTCACTCGCTTAATTAATTAATCTATAAAATCGATTATACTTATTTGTTTTCCCTTTTTTTGTGTAATAATATAGGTAAGTATTTTGCTCCGTAAAAAAGTGTCTGCCAATTTTTAATATGAATTTTAATTACTATTAGGACTACAATTACAATTAACGAGATCTAATTAGTTTAAAAGTGAATCAATTACTTTTTACTTGAAATTAAATCCCATGCAGTTTGCACGGGTAATAACTTATATTCTAGTTTTTTTTTTTAAAATGATAAATCTTTATAATGGCTCGCTATAGTAAAATTAAAACGCCAAATGTTAACGAGGGATAAAACAACTCAAGCATCAAACTTATGAATCTAAGTATTGTTGTGTGTATTTTTAACCACAATTACAATAATCATACGAGCAAAGGACAATAAAATACAGGTTGCGTTAATTGACGGTTTAGGTCAACCACAAGCCAGTTAAATAAGAGATACTCATGGTGGGGTAAAGGTGTCGGAGAGGAGAGAGAAATAGAAAATACCGACAAAACCAATAAAATGTGGGTGTAGGTGGGGCAACTTGAGGACATTATAGTAACTTTACAAACAACAAATCCCCTAAATAAAGAAAGGCCAAGAATTTATTGAAACACCCCAATATGGAATAGTCTATCTCACTAGAACAGAGGGAGTAGAATTGTATAGGGCTAGGCACTTAGGCCCTGCGCGATTGGAATGCATTTTTATGATTTGATTTGATATGATTTGATAAGAACTGGTCTGATTGATTTGATTTCGGTACTGAATTTATTGATATATTAACTGCATTTAGATGAATTAATAACTAGAAGTAGACTATATTTTTTTTATAGAAGAAGTAGACTAGATTCATTGATTGTTATTTGGTTAATTCTGATCTGATTTGATTTGAATAAAAACTAATTTGATTTGAAAACATTGTTTGATAAGTTGAATCGCACAGGGTTTTAAGCCTGAATATGAACAAGACATACATAATCGCACATTTTTACTCAACGTTTTGTAATATTAAAATAGTTTAATTTTCATTACACAATTAATGTTTTCATTATTTTGTAATATTAAAATATTTCAATTATCATTCCCTTATTAAAGATAATGGATCACCAACATCTATATCAAATCAGTTCACGCTTCAAAAATCTCATTTTTCTAAATATTATCATAAATCTACTACTTTATATTTTTTTTTTAAGATCATAACCGGCAAGACAACTATCGTTGGTGTAGAATTCTTAATCTATAATTTTGGGTTCTTTTAGCTCATATAGGAAGTATATATTATTATTCTAATAAATTTAAATTTTTATATTTATGAATATTAGGGCTCAAAGTTTGAATTCTTTAATATCAATAAAGTGACGTTATAAAGTATTATTTTAAGTAAATATTTGGACCTCCTGTGCATTTGCACGGGTAAAAGAACTAGTATGACATATACAAATAGTCCTACTAAAAAAAATGGTCCAGGAGGAGTCAAACACACATCTCAAGCAAGAAAATTAGTATCTTCACCAGTGCTCCAACCATGCAGATATGTAACTTTATAACCGAAATAATATATAAAGGGGCCCCAAGATTTGGGGGCCCTGTGCGCCGGCACGGCTTGTACGTGCTAATAGCCGGCCCTGAGTACACTCACTACACTGCATATTATGTTAACGACGCCTAGATAAAATAGAAAGATTTTTCTCTTTGGTGATGAAAAATCGAAACTAAGATTTCTGAAATTCAATATACGCCATGTAACAAGACTCCAAAATTTGTACGTACATTGTGAAACTTATCGATCTGTGGAGTGTGGACTGTGGTAATGTGGTATGTTTGAAATGCTACGTACGAATATCATACTCGATGCATCATGCATGTATGTCCATATTACAATGCGACAATGAGATATACATAATGCGCATGTCAATTGTGTAAAAATCTAATAAGTGATCAATTAAAATGTTGATTGAAAATCTAAGGGAGAGCCTTGGGCAGCCAGAGTGCCACACAGGTGTACATATGACTTCTAGATAAAAGGGTTGCATTATCATCTTTTTAGTCTTTTCAACATCTTAAATTCTCAATAATAATAATAGTGCTTTTACTTGTCGCCATACGTTGGTGATTGGGCTTGAATGAAAACGAAAAAACCAAAACATTATTTTTTAAGTGATTTGGGATTAATTAGTATAAAATAAATTCTCATATACCGAATGTACTATGTAGAAATGGAAAGTCAAGTGTGATAAACTTAGAGAGTAGTGAAAACAAATTTATCGAGAAGTTCATATTTTATTTAATATAAATTACACCGCAAATACAAGTGAGAAACTTATAATTTTAGTGGTTAAATTTTCGCCAAACATTAGCTTCTATAAACTTTACTTGGAGTAAATTGTTGGGTTAAATGAAAATCTTAGCTAATTAATCTACATTATACAACATTTTTGAACTTTTTTGAATCAACATACTTAGCATATACACCCTGCTTAACAAACGTGCTAAAAAAACATATAAAGCCGAACATAGGGAGTACCTTGAAATAAAGCAGCAGACTCGCCTAATAATTTTTAATTTTGGCGAGGAATTCGACAAACACCTACACAAAATTCACTTACGAATTCCACCAAACCTTTGTTCATAAGCTGAAAATCCCTTTGAGTCTTATTGGAGAAGCTTTGAAAATGTTGAGCTTCAGAGCAACACTGTCTTCTCTTACCCTTATTATCTGCTGCAGCCTTTTAGATTATTCCGCGGGAAATGCTGCCGCTGAAGAGTTCAGCCGTGGCGATTTCCCTCCCTCTTTTATTTTTGGTGCCGGAAGTTCTGCTTATCAGGTATACTGCAATGGTTTCATACGACGGTTCATGTTTGTTGTTCCGATGTTTGTTTTCCGATCCGATGACTAAGGTTTTGTTTTGTTATTGTTGTTGCTATTATACACGAATAATACGTGCAAAGGTGGAAGGAGCAGCGTTTGAAGATGGAAGAACGCCCACAACTGCCGACTCTTATGCTCATTCCGGTCAGTTCTATTTCCAATCATCATTATTACTCATTATTTACTCGATCAGCACAACTCTCCCTAAAACCAAATTTTACGACCAAACAGCGTTATTGGCTTACTGCTGGAGTAAAATTAAAGTATTAATACGGAGTAGTAAATTTAAGTGAGCTAGAATTTATTATAATGCCGTTATTATAAATGTCAAATGTTAGAGGTCTAAAATTTAGACAAAAATTATTTATCTTACAACTAAAGTGAAATTATGGCACTACTAGTAAAACAACGTGAGTTAGACTTATTGCAGATGCCAAATGCTAGTTGTGTAATTGTAATACACTAACCATATTTTACTACTGACACAATTTATTTTACCATCATACTCGTATAATTTAATTTTGCACAAATTGATTTTGATACTGCGAACCCAATTTTAATAGTGCTAATTTTTATGTATAGTAGTAGACAAATTAATTTGTGTCTACGCGGTAGATCTTTAGCATACTAGAAAGCTAAAACATGCCATCGATCTCCAAATTAAAACAAGCCCTTACGGAACTTGAACATGTCATTTTGAATCAAAAACATGTCATATGGAACCGAAATATGTCATTCTGAACGTTTGGGAAAAACGGGTTGTACCTAAGAACTTGCCTTTTTCAGAATGTAATCGCGATTGCTCTCAAAAACTAGTTTCGGCTAAACTGATGCGCCATGGCACATTTTCCCAAAGTGATATGGTGCCGGAATAGCTTCCTTAAATTGTCAATTTCACGAGTCTAACTAATGTAAATGTTGCAGGGATTTACCCGGGCAATGCAGATGTAGCTTGTGATCAGTATCATAAGTACAAGGTGATTTTCAGTTTTTCACTTGACCTTGCTGTGAAATTCATTTGATATGATGTACTCCAATTGTGAATTTTATTACTCCAAAGCTTAAGAGGGACGTATATATATACAGTTATTATACACAGCCTAGCCCTATTCTTTTGTACAAAGTTGATTGCTGGCTTTCTCTTTTTGATCGGGTTTTATTTTTCGATCAATGTCGTTTTTCAGGATGATGTTCAACTCATGGTGGAAACGGGACTAGATGCTTACAGGTTCTCCATCTCGTGGGCGAGACTTTTACCTCGTAACAACCCGAATTCCTCATAACTACCTTACCTAAAACAATGACTATATTATATTGATGAAGCTTTATTTACAACTTATGTTTTTTTTTTCCTCTTATTTCAGATGGCAGAGGACCTGTTAATCCTAAAGGTCTGGAATATTACAACAATCTCATCAACGAACTCGTTAAGCATGGTACTTTATTTCCGTCATTGCAATATATATAACAGTCTGCAGAGTAATCGAATTGTAATCAAAGTAAGAATCAACAACTTTAATTTCTCATTCTGATTTGCAGGAATACAACCACATGTTACTTTGTTGCACCACGATCTACCACTTGTTTTAGAAGATGAGTATGGAGGGTTTACGAATCCAAGGATCGTGTAAGTTCACGTCTCATCTTGTTAAAGGTCATAATTTCACTATTACTGATATGTATGCGGATACAGGGATGACTTCACAGGATATGCTGATGTTTGCTTTCGAGAATTTGGTGATAGAGTTCGGCATTGGACAAGTATCAATGAGGCCAATGTGTATGCCTACGCTTTATACGCAGCCTGGAGAGGGCCGCCTCATAAATATTCTTCCCCCGTCAGCCTGAAGACAATAGAATTCGACCCATTTCTTATTGGTCATCATATACTGTTGGCTCATGCATCAGCTGCAAAACTCTACAAGGATAACTATGAGGTACAATGTTGGACTTCATCACATTACTGCATTGACATTTCATGCTTTGTAGAATTGTAGCTAAAGATAATAAAAATGAGGTTCAGCACCACTATGCTGTCCCTCGATTCTTAGGAAAGCGACCTTATACTGATACTATAATGTCCTTAATTACTTAATTAACACTCCTGACGGCTTTTTTGTTCAGGACAAACAACATGGATTCCTAGTATTCAGTCTATATGTTTTCTACTTCGTTCCTTTCAGTAATTCAACCGCAGATATAATGGCTACACAAAGAGCATACGACCTTCTTATCGACTGGTAAGATCCAAAAACGGCATGACATTTTACAACCATGTTTTATTCTTCGTGATTACATGGGACAATTGCTAAGCTTGTCTTTCCTCTCACAAGGATGATGCATCCCTTACTATACGGAGACTACTCCGAAATAATAAAAAGGACGGTTGGAGTAGGACTTCCTGCCTTTTCAAAGAGTGATTCAAAGATGCTAAAGGGATCGTTCGATTTCATTGGATTGAATTACTACTCAGCAATGACGGTCCAAGACAATACTTCAAGTCTCAACTTAAACAAAGGGAAGGAAGATTACATGGACACAATGTGGAAATGTATGTCTAACTCATTTCACTTTGTTTTGCACAAATGGCATCAATTGTGCACTAACCTGTGAATTTCTTGGTCTTGTTGTGATCCCGAACCCCGTGGGTAGGCCTTAGCAAGGAACATCCCTATATATATACTGGTGACAGTAAGGAATTTCCGAAAAATTCCCTGGCTGACAATAACCGGCCCAGGACTGATTTCTAGCCTTAATCCTGTAGGATGAAAATGTAGCTAAGTTCTAATTTGACATTGCCAAGCCTTAATTTTACTATATATTCGACCTCCACAAAACCACGCGAACCTTAATAGAGCCGAGCAGTGTGACCTGTGGTAAATGGTAAGATTACTCTGCTCTTTTGGGGCGCGTTCCATGAATTCAGCTCCTTTTTTCACAAATTTTTGTTCATCTGTCGAATGATATAAGCTAATGCAATTGAAGAACCAACATCTCTCTTTGATTAAATCAAACAATATTATGTCTGTTTGTTTAACTCTCTGATCATGGTAAAAAAAACAAACCAAACAACAAATCGTAAGTCACACATTTTTTTCGTTTACTGCAGTGTCTTCTAAACTTTGATGCAATAATTGTGTGATATTATCAATTACCAGAATAATTGTGTTACGGCTAACTGTGAACTACTGTTTCACTTGTTACAGATTTTAGTGACTCAAACCCTTTAAACACGGTGAGTGTAATATTTCTTAGACATTCATAGATGTTATTGTATAAATATTCATCTCCCATTATCTTACACAGTTACGAGATCAATTTTTAGGATCCTTTCGCTAATACAGCATGGGGTATGCAAGGAATTTTGGAGCACTTCAAGAACGTCTACGACAATCCTCTTGTTCTAATTCACGAAAATGGTTTTACATCTTACCTTACTCCTATCATGCATGTGTTAAATTTAATGTGTAAGAAAATTACTGAGGTGAAGGGAATGGACTTTTATCACGTGCCCTGTGGGAAAACGTTTGAAAAACCGTTTATCCAAATCAATACGTTAGTTGAAATTGCTTCTGACATGTGACAAGTTTGTGTATGTATGAAAAACGTCTACAGGTCAATTGACAAATTATAGCACTACAACGATAAATGATCCATTGAGGGTGGAATATCTAAGTGCTCACATTGGGAGCTTACTTGATGCTGTGAGGTAATTTAATGTTTTCTTTTTGAAGTTCTTGCGTCTAAAGTCAATTGTCTACCATTTCGTTTTCCGAAAATTCTATTATAGTTGTTGGGACAATGATAGAGGTCTACAGTGTAGACACTTGCAGGTGTCTACGATTAACATTAATTTTACTACACTATCAAAATTTTACTACTCACACAAATAATTTTACTGCATGATTTTTTCATCACAAATTAATTTTACTACTTCAATCTCAATTTTACTACTATTAACTTAATTTTACATTGTAGACAAATTAATTGTGTCTACATTATAGACCTTTAGCAATATGCTAGTTGTTAATGGATCAAGATCCTTGGGATTTATTTTTTTTAAAGTTCTCGAAGTTTATTTGAAATAGAAAATTAAATTTATGAATGTCTTTTTTTTTTAAGTAAGGAAAAACACTACATGGAAGAGTGATGTTTCTATTTGAAGTAAACTCTAGGGAAATTCAGGAAAAATAACTCCAAAAGATCCGGATCTGTTGTTAATATTTGATAATTAGGATAAGTAATGAAATCGAAACCATTAAATTTGGATAAAATAAATGTCAGCCATTCAATTTTCCTTAACCATGGTTAAAATAAAGTTACTGCAATACACCTTTTTTTTTTGGGAAATACTACAATACCTCTTGCCGCACGTGATTACAAAATATAATAATTTTTTATGCACGTAGAATATTTTTTCCTTAATTTATTTGATTTTTTTTATAATTTTTTTTTTGTAATGATCAATTTATATAAATCGGGGAAAAATCCCCTAAACCATTACAAAAACCTAACCTATGCCTTAGCAACTCAAAGCATGGTAGCAATAGTATCCTCGGGAATTCCTGAATTCAAATACAACATTCTTACTGCTACTATGTAGCTAACTTTCCTAACTATCTCTTCCACACTTCTTTTCTGATCTCTAAAGATCCTAAAGTTTCTCTCTCGCCACAATTCGTACACTGTGCAGAGGAGAGCACACCTATTACGCCTTTGCTTCCATCCTTTCCCTTTGTTATGCTCTGAAACCAATTCATTTCCTGTCTGAGAGTGGAAATACCATGCGGGAATTGGTATTTAACGACCATGGTATTTGAATCATTTGATTTTCTTAAGAGAACTTGGTTAATTCCCAATTTCAAGAAACAATAAAAAATTATGGAACAAAAAACTCAATCTAAGATAATGGCGCGTATGACCGACGGGGGTAGTCCCAAATTTGTGTTCCACAATCCATCATAAAATGGCACTACTTGCCTATTCTAATAGTCCATCTTCTCATCAAAAACTTCCTACCACCATTGGTAGTCACCGTTAGAATTTGGTGACATATAAACCAAGTCATGATGACACCAATTAAAAGCACGCAAATTAGTAGCTACTCAATCCCATGTCCCAACTTTGGCCTCACAAATCAAATCCGTATATTGCACAAGTCGATTCAAATCAATATAAATCTTAAAAACTTTTTATTTTATTTTTATTTTGGCAAATTTAATGCAAATAACCCACCGTTTGCAACATCTTTATAGAATAACTCAACCTTTCCACTTTAAAAAAAATAACCCAACGTTTTATTTCGCGTCACACTAATATCCCAAATTTGCTAAAGTAGGAATTTCCCGCACTTCAAATCTTAAGGAGCCAGATAAAAAATGGAAAAAAAAAATCAAGCATATTGCACAAATTTATATGATTCTTTCCTTGATGATTTTTCCCCTTCTGTTTCCCCCTATTTTATAAGTAGTTTATAATAATTACCTTCCCCTTATTATGTAGAACACTTCTATTCAACCTCAATTGAAATGAACTTATATCAAAATCACAATTATCTCTAAATAAAAATCTATTTTGGTTTCATTCAAAGATTCATTTGCTGATAAAAATGTTCATGCATTTGGGATGTTATATTATTGACAATTTAACCAATGATGAAGACGAAAGTTAATGTCAAACAAGGCAAAATACTTAGAACAATGTAGCTAGATAAAAAAAAGTCGTTAATGAAAAAATCATAAATTTGTGAAATAGAAAGAAACCCCTTGAGAATTAGAGTGCTAGAAATTTTATTTTAGTAGGTTCGGGATATTACTGTGACGCATAGTAAAACGTTGGGTTATTTTTGTTAAAGTGGAAAAGTTGGGTTATTCTATGAAAATGTTGCAAACGTTGAGTTATTTTCATTAAACTTGCCTTTTATTTTTAGTTTTTACAGGTGATTGTTTTATACTTCTATTTATATTTTTTTGTAAAACTTAAAGAGATCTCATTTAGTATCTTTCTAAACGATTATGAAATAATTTTATTTTTTATCTAATTATTAACTATGGTTAACCTTATCCTAATTGTTAAAAACTGAGATGCCGTCATACTGCTTTAATACAAAGTTAAAAACATGCTTGCTCTGATCAATACCATCTTGATGATATGCCCAATCTTTTTTGCAGAAATGGATCCAATGTGAAAGGGTACTTTGCGTGGTCGTTCTTAGACCTATTTGAGTTTCTGTACGGCTACAAGAATACATTTGGCCTATACCACGTTGATTTCAATGATCTGAATTTGACCAGATCCCCTAAACTATCTCAAAAATGGTACTCCGGATTTTTAAAAGGGAAAAACAATGCGATCATTGCTAAACCACAAAGCCAAGGATTTGTTGGAGATAGTCTTATGCAAAGCTAGCTAGTGTGTTTCTGCAAATGTAAAGTTGTCCCACTTTGGGAAAATGAAATGGTTTTGGTGGATACATATTCCTCACCCCTCTTTACAAATTACTGAATTAGTAAGTGGTCCAATTTAGAGGGAAGAGTAAGTGTTTTCATTAGTATAAGAGTTTCAATTCGGGATGCATGTGTTAATGGAAAGATGGGTGGTGATGCTCCCCTTGGATGCATGGACAATCTTAGTCATATGGCTGTCCTTTCTTGTTGGCTTGCGGTATCGGGGTGTCTTGCTATCTAGGGGTTCATTACTACTTGTGGAGGGTCGGTGGAATGGGAATGTTGCTGATCCAACCTTGTATGTGCGGAGCTGGAACTGTGGATGTTGTTTGCTTGGTTCCTCGATGTTCATTTGCGACATTTGTTGGTGTTCGTTTTTGTTTAATGTTTGTTGCTTGTCTTTTATTCCGTTGTTTCATTTGTACTTGGGTCGGTCTTCTTTTTGGTGTTTTGGGTTACATGGTATTGGGTTGTGTAGATTCGGTACTTGCTCCTAACCCGCTTTTTAGGCACCGCCGGATTTATCTTCTCTTCCTTGTAACCCGCATGACATTAGGGAAGACGTGATTTCACTATGTATCATAGGTTTTGTTTTTGCGGGCCGTAGCTGTTTTAGTTCTTTACCGTTGAAGGTTTGGGTCTTAGTGGATCTCAGTTATAGCTCGTATATGTATTGTCTTCATATAATGTAAAGTGTACAAACTCAAATGCAATCTTATAGTCCACATGACCACAACGTGGTTGAGTTATGTACTTTTTACTCTCAATTTTTCAACTCATATTTATATTTTCACTTTTTTATTGCACATTTTTTTCGGTAATTTATGCATATAAATTTAGTATTAATTTAAGTTATTACTATATAAAGGCGCCTAAAAAAACGAGTACAAACTCGATCAAATACAATCCTAGACTGCACATGACCACAACGTGTATGACACTACGCCAAAAAACGGATTTTTGACACCAGCTTATATGACACATTGACACCGGAGGGTCAAGAACCGGTGTTAGAAATTTTACGACACCGGTTTGTGTCACTTGGTGTCATATCTATACACCTTATAAAAATGGGGAAGGCTGATTAACTGTTCATTGGAACAGTTCCTTCTTGCATTACCCACAGCCGTAGATCAGTTACTTGCCATGCATCACAGCCGTTCATCGCAATCCTCATCTCACCCGTTCATCACAATCACTATCTCACCCTAATCACAGCCATACATTCCTCTTTGTTCTCTCCGCCTCTTTCATTCATCAGTTTCCTTTCTCTCTCCTCCTTCTCTCTTTGCTTGAACTCATCAATTTTCTCTCTCAACTACGCCTCGATCTGCACATCATTGAGCAATCGATCATTTTGTTCCTTCCTGGTAAGTGCAATATTCATACTCTTTAATTACATTCGTTTTATTAGTCTCAAATTTTCATTTCAATTTTAGCAATATATTGTTGGGTCAACTTCTGTGTTTCATGTTTTGCAATTTTTTGGTATCTCCATCGTACATTTCTCTTTATATTGTTCTTCCACCTTTTTTTTTTGTTTTTGATGATTGTTTGTTTGATTTTGTGTTTGATCATTGTTTGTTGGATTTTGTTTTTTTATCATTGTTTGTTTGATCTCATTGTATCTTCCAGCCACATCAAATCTCACACGTTTTTTTTTTTTTTGGCGATTTTGTGATCCGTAAATTAGGGTTTGTTCCTTTCCACTTCTAATTTGTGATTTCTATGGCTTTTTTTTTTCCGCAGATTCCCACTCGAGCAAGTGATTTGATCATCAAGGTAAGCATTCTAAGCAATGATTTCATGATTATTTGGTTCAATTTTTAGAACTTTGTAATTCTTCATGTTTGATAAGTTGATGATTAAATCTCCCTAGCAATCTGATTGATCTACTTTTTGTGTGTTTGGAGGGAGGAGGATTTCTGACAGGATAATCAAAGCGCATGGTAATCTTCCCTAAAAATCCAATATTGTTCTTTATATAAGTCAGATTTCGGTTCATATTATTGGTTTATTTTCTGGATTTTGTTGATTTTTGCTCAGTAGTTTTTTTTACATTAAGGTACTATCGCATCCAGAGTACTCATATTGATCTCATGGCGGTTTCGCTTTTCATTTGTTATCATTGTTGTCTTTGATACATGAGGATACAATTAAAATCGACTGTATTCTGATTTTTAAATCTCGTTTTCATTTGTAGGGTTTGCCATCCCCATGTTTTTTTAGTTTGATCTTTTGCATTTATAGGGTAGCATTATCTTCCAAGTTTGAAACGTTAGTGGCCCCAAAATATCGCTAGCAGTTCTGGCCTCGGGGGTCACCATGTTTGAAACCTGATTTTTGCTTTGTGTTTTGTGCTAGGTGATCATACGAACCTGGCTGTCAACGTGTTGTTAGGAGGAGGTTTTGCTCCTTGTAGGATCTAGCCTCTTGTACATCTAAAAAATAAGGGTTACGTTAATCTTTGTAATCTTGCTGATAACCTAAATTAAACTGTTGTCCACTGCACATGAGTATTACTCGGTAAAAGGCTTAAAGATGGTCATACACTCTTCATTGAGATAGCAATATCTTTAGGTGACAATCAAAAAGAATGCACAAGCTAATTGAAGTCCTAAAGAGATACACCTTAGCAGCTGAACACGATAGCATGCACAGCGGAAAAGGGTTTATGCCTTTATGATGTGATATGATGCTTACTGAGCAAGAGAAGAATATATTCGTTTATTTCTTAGTTCTTGTGTTGTAGTATTACCTTAATTAATAATTTTTCACCTGACAATCTTACTGGCCCCCAGGAGTATCTTGGTTGTTTTGTTACGTGCTCTTCATTTTTGTTCTTATGTCCTCAGGTTATTCCGGCACTGGAGGATAAAACTGATGGACCACTGTTGGCTGAGTTTGTGGTTCAATGGAATAATTACAGAGTGATGACCAGGTGGCTGTCAAGATTCTTTGGTTACCTTGATCGCTTCTATATCCCCCCAACGAGGGTTCCTGAACTTCTCCAGCAAGCAATTACATGTTTTTGCAATCTGGTACATAGTTCTGCTTAATATTCTGCCCCCTTTTTATTATGGAACTCTTTTTTTTTTTTTTTCCTTTTTTCCTTTGTGCAATATTAGATTTTCATCCTCACGGATAATTTATGTGTCCCTGGTGTATGCGAGGTTCAGTAGAAGAATCATTGTTGCTTGTATCTCACTGTTAGGTCAATACTTCTGCTGCAGTGCTTTCTTATGTACTTATTTTGGTCTTTCTAATCCTGTCAATCCTTTTATAGTTTAATCAAGATCGTATCGGGGATAAATCCAATAGAAACCTGCTCAAGTCGTTGAATGCTTTGTTCTGATTCGATTAGCTGGGGGAAACAGTTGCTATGAGGATTTCCAGAATGCCTTGTTGTCAGATACTGCATCTTACTACTCTCGCATTGCTTCAAATGGGCTTCTGTATGATTCATGCGCAGATTATATGTACAAGGTTGTTTGAAATGTTCTAGAATCTGAAGTAATCGTGGGAGTTTTTTTTTTTTTTTAATGGCCGTGTTGTGGTGTGCTTATTGGTGATTTGCAGGGTCAGTGGTGTCTAAATCAGGAGGAGGAAAGAGGCAAAGAGCTAGCAACATTCTTGATCCAAATATGAAAGAAAATATTCAGCAGGTGCAGCTATCTTTAAATCTAACATTTTTCTTCTCATTAATCTATAAACAGATACTTCGTATCATTGTTTGTTTGTTTGTTTTTTTTTTTTTTTTTTTTGGACGGGAATCACTGGTTTAGTTATGGGATCGTTTCTTGATCACATCAAGCTGTATACTTATCATGCTGAAGTTTTGTGCCCTTGTATTCATTTTACTAGAAGGTGGTCAAGTTGCACTTGGTGGATCAAGCTTAGGCAAGACTAGCAGAGAAGCAACAAGCTGAGAGCTGCGGGAACTCAACAGACTATCAGGTACGGAGTCAACTTTGGGGAAGACACCTTCATTTTCTGGCTAAAATGCAAATAATTTGAAATGACATTTACTACATATGTGCACATTTTTCTTCTGTGAATAGAGAAAATTGTTCTGCTTAAAGGTTGAATCAGATGTGGTTGACTTTAACTGATACTGCTGTCTATAATTAATCATGGGTGTGCATTATGCTATGATGGATGCTTAATGCCACTAGGCTCTCAGTCAATCTTCTAGGAAGAAAGGATATGATTATTAATCATGTACTTAATTTGTAGTAATTATTAAAAAAGTTTGTACTTTTTGAATTTGGAATCCAAAGGTGATTTCTTAGGTTTCCATTTTTATGATATTATATGCTTTCTTCCGGTTGGATTACGTTCTTTCTCTTTTAATAGCTAATTGTCCCTCATATTATCATGTAATGATAATTATAAGGATTAATTTTTTGCGTGTTTTGATTTGATATGTGTGAATCGCAGGCTAAGAAATCCATAATCGGAAGTGGGCTGCATTCAATCCTATTATCCTACTTATAAACGTGCGGCGCTGATCACCTATCATTCTACCCAGTGCAACCAAAGGTAATTATTCTGATGCCCATTTTGTTAATGTACATGCATTCTATAGGTGGGAATTTGGTGCAGGCTTATTAAGTGTTGTACACTGACTTGCTTTGTTGGTTTGTTGGGTTGGTTCGCTTCTTTTTCCCTGTGGTATGATCTTATTTGTTGGTAGTATGATAGTTCACATTTATTATATTGGATTTTATTTTTTATTCCGACATATAGTTGATGTTAAGCTACTCTTAATAAGATTATCGTGCTAAGAGTGAAATTATCAGTCATAAACTCATAATCTCTGTGGCGGGGAATGCCCTAGGTTAAATTGTGATGCATTGAGATCATTTTTACCGATACTTTCTTTGTATTTGGGCTATAAATTCTAGAATTTGATCATACCTTGATTTGTATGGTGCATAATTTTGCTGCTTTAAAATTGATGCTGGAGACGGACTCTAGCTGAGATTTTGTAAAAATTGCCTCCAACTTTGGTAAACTTGTCTATCTTTGGATGGGGTAAATATGTTACAGTTTAATCAGGCTTTGAACACCGAATGGACCAGATCATTGAGGTTCAGTGTTACCTCCAACAATGGTTTTGAGCATTACTTCGTAGACTAATCGTAGCTGAAACTTGATTTTGTAACCCGCTAATTGGCCATACATCTTCTAGACCCCTTTTAATCAATTAGTTCATTAGTTGTTTTGATCGTAACATCAAAAAGGGAGTACATGAGTTAGAACCGTGATTGTTGGTTTGACTGATTTTGATTCTGTTTTTCTCAGTTTATGAACATTGTATTTTCCTCTTGTGGCTATGATAGGTGACAAGGGAGTTGTACATATTGCTCTCTACGGATTCATTGCCGTTTATCAGAAGATGGGTCGACTCCGCTTAGCTATCCAAGGTAAGCAGTTGACAATTTACAATCGTACGAGCATACGCTTGCTGGAAATTTTTCAGTGATTTGCAATTGAGGTTAATTCTTTTTGAAAAGTTTTTCGTTTTAATTTTTTTTCATGTCTTTGAGGTTTGTATTCATCTCTCTGGGGTCTTTTTTAATGGATGTTCCAGTTATGGGGTCTGGGCCTGTGATATTCAGTTTAGATTCTAACTTCTTCGACAAATTTTTGTTTATTTTGCAAACTAGGTGTCGCTTCTTTGTTAATTGCATGAAATGGGTTTGATCTTGGTTGTGAAGTGCACTGGCTTTGTTTCAATGTGTTTGTTTGGTGTAAAGTTTCTAGCTTTAGATGTTATCCAGGGTTTTTGGCTCTTTCCTTCCAGTTAATTTTTACCTAAACACAGGTTTGAGGCTGATATCAGTCATATAAGATTTCCGTTCATTTACTTTGTTTGGGTAGAGAGATCAAAAGAAAAGTAACCGAAAGAGGAAAGGGTGAGGAAGGGTAATAATTTCTCTTGTTTGGATAGATAATGCTTAAGGGAGTGAAAGAGAGAGATTGCTCAATTAATACGTGCTCTTGATTGAAATTTTATTTCACTGAAGCCATCTTAGACCTGAACAAAAATTGAGTATTAGTTGATTGCTCAAATATTGTAGTATTGGATCACATTCTTATGAGTTATACATCCTCACCAAAATCCTGAACTGGTATGAGATGAAAAGGTGAAGAGAGAATGTCAATTTTCATTGACATGCAATTATATTGTTAGGGATTATAAAATCAGGTGGCCATGTTATTATATTATTTGATTTTGGAGGGGTTAGTTTCAAACAGAAATTTGCTATGAATACCGAAATAGGATTTGCAGAATTTTGTACTGATTTTCAGCCTGCGATTTTCGCCATCGGAAATATGTTGGAAGGTTTTGGTTTGTTTGGATTCGATCTATCTAAGATTTGTTTCAATTCAAATTTTGCAGCGCACATAGGAATAAAATTTCGTGTCTGAATTTGAGACCACAGATTCCTTCGTTGTCAGATGGCGAATGCTTTTGGTTTTGTTTAGGGTCAATGTGTTTGGGCACATTCAAGCACACAATATCTTTACTTAAATATGTCAAAGCTTCGGGTTTTGTTTGGGGTTGATCTTATTGATTCATTTGATTCAAAAGTGCATAATTGATTCTGTTTCTGTTGATCATTAGCTGTATATTGTCGTCGAGATGTGTGGTTGACTATTCAAAGTCGTATCACTCATAGGCACCTAGCTGACCTTGCGATTTAAGGTTTCGGCTTCTGTGTGGTCTTAAGAGATTTATGTGAGGGTTTTTGTTGCTTTTGTTATTTTTCATGTACGCATCATATATTTGTCGTTATAGAAATAACTTATCATGTTTACTTATTTGACATACTTAGCAACAACACCACTGTGTTGGCCTAGGGAACAACATCAGAGAGGAAAATGTGGGGTTTTTGCCCGTGACCCATAATTTTTCACATTTTATGATGGGTATCGTTGTTAGATGGACAACCTCTGGGTATCAGTGTCGGGTAGTTCAGGAAGAAGGTTGTACACATTACTCAGAGGTGGTATTTGGAGAATCGAGTTAAATCTCTGAAGGTCACTTACTCTAGGAGGGTCTAATATCTTAGCAGCAGCCCCGTTCCCATTGTTATGCCCTTGGTTTGAAATAAAAGCTTAACAAGTACTAGATGCTAAATGTTGTGTGGCTGATTAGTTAAGTGTAGTCCATCTTTCGAAGGTGGTGTTTTTTGTAAACAGATTTCTTCTTTTTGTTTCGAGCTTTTGGTTTGTGCAATGTGTAGTTACTATCATGAATCATGGGTAAGAGAAAACTCTTAAAGTCTTCTTGGTTTGAGTCAATAATATAGGCTATTAGCTTGATGCTTGAACTAAGTGCAATCTTGCACAAAGTTTTAGGTTCGAATCCCAAATATCCTAGAGTTTGTCGAAATATCTTAGACATTGCCAAATATCGTAAAATGTTGGGGGACTTTTTATTAGGTTTGAATCGATTAATTGCTTATTGGGGTCCTCTTCTCATAGGCTATTGGCTGCTCAACGGTAGAGCAATGTGCAAATTTGCAGAGTCTTGGGTCCGAATCCCAAATAGCCTAAATGCTTTATGTATATTGTTGTTATCATTGTTAAAAGGTAATACTACGATATGTTTAGGAGTTTGCTCCAATATGGCCAATGTTTATTTATTGGAGCATATAAATCACGCACGGTGCCTCCATGATCGTCAATTAATTACAAGCAAAAGGAACGAGGCAAAACTAAGACAATTGCGGTCATGCAATGGCGACAATCACATGTATATACGCTTTTATGTTCGTCTATGACTTTGCCAAACGAAAAACGTCCACAGAAATTTGCTCATTGACGCCACATGTTGGGGGACCGCGCGCAAGTGCGCGCGGGCCAACAACTAGTGTATTTAAAAGAAACAATTGCCAAGTCTATTGGATAGAAAAGCAGCCGAAGAAAATAGGGAGGACATATGACATTGGTTGTGGGCAAACCGGTGTCATATGTTCACCTATGAAACCGGTTTTCCCCATATGCGGTGTCCATATGTCTCTCTATACAAAGTCTCCTTCCCTTATAAATTCAACAAACCCATATCAATGCCGGCACGTATGCATGCGGGTGATTTGTGTCTGGCTGTTATGGTACGCGGTGATTTAGTGACGATTTTTGCAAGTTGCTTGTAGCCTTTAGATCGTGAGTTTAGGATTGATCAAGACTGCTTATAGGGAACTGGGCTCTCCAATTCTTTTGAGGAACTGGAGAGGATCCAAATTCGTGTTAGTAGATCAAAAACGGATCTTTCGATTTCTTTATATGCACCACTAACAAGTTAGCCATGTAAATTTGTAGCTATGTTATGAGAAATATCTTTGGAGTGGTTACATAGGAGTATCGACATCGTACTATATTATAAAGTATAATATACATAGTATCGACTCCGTACTATATTGTAAAGTATAATATACAATGCTTATGCATGTCATCATATTACAATGAGAGACACATTATGCGTTTTTTTCTGCTGTCAAGAAAGCTAAGTGAGCAGTTAACATCGATGCGAAAATACCGCTAGTGGTAATCAATTTGGATCATTAGATTCTTATTGGGCTAACTTTAACTCATCATCACTTGTATTTCGGATCAATATTATTTTTGGGCTAGATCAATATATGGTAGATGTAATTTTGATTTGCTAAATTCATTGTTAAATTGAGATTTAGGTCAACTTCTCCTTCAATCCAAATTGAATCATTGCATGACAACAGCCAATCCCGATCAGATGTTTGAAATTTAGTCTATAGAATATCATTTTTTTTGTACATAGTGTTAGGGTGAAAACCCAAGTCCCACATCGAAGAAACAAGGAGCGGAAGCCTTGTTTATAAGTGATCACCACACCAATTAGTATGATGCCTTTTAGGAAGGAGTCCACAAAAAAATCCGTGAGGGCGAGGCCCAAAGCGGACAATATTAACTAATTCGACCGGTGGTCGGTAGACGCAAGGGCCCAACAAATGGTATCAGAGCCCAAGGTTCGATTTGGGTCACGCGCTGTGTCTGGTGAGCTGCGGTTCACTTGTGACACGTTGGAAGCATTGGTCGAGACTTGAAGTTGGCGTACATGCACTAGGAAATCCCGAAACCTTGAATAAAGAGTGGTGAGCTCGGAGCCAGCCCCGTGGGACGGGTACGAAGACTCTTTAGGTGCATTGTTGCCAGCAGGCCCTAAGGGAGGTTATCAAGACTCAAATGCTGGGGGTGCCTGGTTGTGGGGGTTGCGATCCCCATCTGTGGAGGGTCTGCGTATAATGTGGGTGTGTCCTCTATCAGGGGCTAACCTCGCAAATTCTGTGTGATGCCGACAAATTGTCGCTAGAGGGAAGGTCATAAAATCAAGTTCAAAAATAGGTCTTGGTTTGAGGGGAGGATTGTTAGGGTGAAAACCCAAGTCCCACATCGAAGAAACAAGGAGTGGAAGCCGTGTTTGTAAGTGATCACCACACCAATTAGTATGGCCTTTTGGGAAAGAGCCCAAAAACAAATCCGTGAGGGTTAGGCCTAAAGCGGACAATATCATACTAATTCGACCGGTGGTCGGCAAACGCAGGGGCCCAACACATAGCCTATAGAATATCATACATTAAAGTTAAATTATTATTTTAAGTTATTCCGGTCGCGATGATGCATGTAATATGTGTCTTGATTGAATCATTTTAAAGTGTTGCCAAAAGTGGCGACAACCAAAAGCAGTTGTCATAGCCATGTTGTAGTCTCTGGTGGAGGTTGGCTACACCAATCACGGTGATTGGCAAGCCCATGCCAATTACCGTGCTAAAAGATAAAAGCAAGCCATTATCACAGTAGAAGCACGTGATGCATTTTAGCCAAAACATTTACTCTCTCTCCTCAGTCTCTCACCACCACGGCACCACATATGAAACCCACCCAGACACCCAAATTCCGCCACTCATACACACTACCTCCGGCAAGTACAGGAAACTACAGACAATCACGTATACCAACTCCGGCGATTTTCCCTATGTTCAAAAGATCCTCACAAAATCTCCCAAAACAACCCTCAATATCAGAAAACACAAGCAAGTAAGCAACTCTCAATCTTAGAAAACGCAACCCTTACATAAGCCCCTGCTCCGGTGACCACTGATACCTTTCCATCACATCACCATTTGCAAACACTAGATCAATTTCAAATCGTATATTCTATCTCATTTTTCCTATATACCATTTTAAAATTTCTATATTCCATTTCAAAATCCATATGGAGAATCATAAAAAAGACAAACTCCGATCTCAAAACCCCAAACCTCCACCTAAACACCTCATGCCGACTAACATCCACTACCGACCATAACCACCGCCTCACTATCACGATCACACCACCTTAATTATTAGCACACTAAAATACCATTTTAATTTTCATATACTATCCTACCATTCTCATATACAATTTCACCATTCCCATATACAATTGTACCATTTTCTTATACAATTTCACCATTCTCATATACAATTTCCCCATTTTCATATATTTCCGTACTCGAATATAACAATTAACAATAATTTTGTATTTTGATGTGGATTAGAAATTTGTGTGAGATTTGTTGTGGTGGTGTATCAAGATGCATGTAATACCTTGAGATGGAGGAGAGAGAGATTTCAATTGGTTGTGGTCGTGGTCGGAGTGGGGTGGGGTGGGGTAGGGTGGCGATACCATGGCCGCCTCACTAATGATTCCAGCGGATTGAAGAGGGAGTGGTGGTGGTGACTAGTCAGAGCAGAGGGGTGATGCTCGTGGTAGAGGAAAGAGATAAAATGATGGGTAGGTGCAGGTCACGTGAGAGTGGGGTATTTAGGTAAGGGTGAAAAGTGATAGGAGATGAATGATAAGATGGACGGCTCAGATCACACCAAAATCGGTGATTGGAATGGGCTTGCCAATCACCGTGATTGGTGTAGCCTTTCTCGTAGGCTCTATGCCAAAATTGTTGAAATCCAACAATTGCATTTAAAACAATTTATTTTTGTTGCCAAAACAACTAAGTAGCAATTTCTTTATCAAGAGGCAGCAATTTTAAGCTTATTGCATAATGCCTACTCCCTCTGTCTCCCTTTAAACACCCCATATCTTTTTTCACAAGGATTAAGGAGGGGTGAATTTTTTATAATTGTTGGAGTTATTAGTTAGTTTGTTTATTATTTTTAAAGATAATGGGTGGTTTGTTTATTATGTTAGAGATAATGGATAGTTTATTTATTACTGTTGGACATGGTGAGTGATTTGTTTATAACTTTGGGAAATGATGAGAGGTTTGTTTATTGGTTTTTTTTTTAAGAGAATGGGGTGTGAAATGAGGAGAGAGTGTAACAATCTACCCCATTTTAGAAATTTAGAAGTGGGGTGTTTAAAGGAAGATGGAAGGAGTATTTTGTTATAGTAGTACTTATCCGTTTTGAATACGTTTTTCTCTTGTTGATCAAACTCCCCTCGCATTATTTTAGTACAGAGTTAAAAATGTGCTTTGCTGCTATACCATCTTGATGATATGCGTGCCCAATTTCTTTTGCAGAAGTGGATCCAATGTAAAAGGGTACTTTGCGTGGTCATTCTTAGGCGTGTTCGAGTTTATGTATGTCTATGACAATACATTCGGCCTATACTATGTCGATTTCAAGGATTCAAATTTAACTAGATCCCCCAAACTCTCACAAAAGTGGTACTCGGGATTTTTGAAAGGAGTAAAGAATGCGATTATAACAAAACAACAAAGGCAAGAGAATAATGAGCTTGGTGTTCTTGAAATTAGTCGGAGATCAAGAAGTGAGTGATGTGAGCTTCTGTCCAAAGATGTCAACTTCATACCATGAGAAGAGAATTAAAGAATTTAATTCCCCACATTTGAATGAGTTGATTTCTTTATTATCTACTCCATATTTTAGCAATTTGCATCCAAGGTTTTTCTCAAATGTGCAATTAATCTCCTTAACTACTAATAGTACAATTTCATCCCGTGCTTTTGATTCTGTTTTTTCTCAGAATAAGGTTTTGAAAGATGTATATAACACACTAGGTCGGAAAACCAAATGTTCAGCATTTTGGAGTGCACGTCACATGTTTTCTGTTTTAGAATTTATTAGAAGTATAACGCACATTATTTGGGGAATTCATAAGCTCAATATATTCTAATGAATAACTTGCTTACAAAAACCTTAGGGTAATACTCTATTTTTACTAATACATGCCCTGACCCTTACGTAAACTATCACATAAGATATTCCTAAATACATATCCTAGTATATATCGTATCCCTAAACACACATAATATTCCTTAATCGGCATTCTCCGGAATACTCCATAATCCTCTACTACCTCCCCTCGAAAACTTATGGTAATTTTGACTAAAATTACTTCAATGGTAATTTGTTTTAGATTAATTGTTACTTCTCCATGTGAAATGCTATTTTTCATAGCGTTTACCTAATGCTCTCACTGATATTAAGTGGTCGTTTGGTTGCCATGTTAAATCATGGGAATTCTGAATTCCCATGAATTGAAAAACTTAGAGTTGTTTGGTTAGCCAAATTCATAGGAATTGAGAATTCATGGGAATTTCCAATTCCTACAAAATGGAGGAATTGGCTTACCAAACTCCCCCTTGGTAATTTGCAATTCCTACATGAATTTACTTCCTACATCTAACCAAACAACTTTGACAAATTCCCATGAATTACAAATTCACATGAATTGAAAATGTATGGGAATTCCAAATTCTCGTATGCAACCAAACGACCACTAAGTGCCACCAAAAAATGGTAAATGTATAACATTTTCCTTTATTTCAAAACATTTTTTTTTTTTAAAAAGCACTCCCAAATGCGCTTTTGGTACGAGTAATACTATTAGCTTGTGTGTTGCCTCGTTTGATTCAACTAAACAACGGTTAATTCAAATCCAGATCAATTCAAATTATTTTTTATTCAAAATCAAATCAAAACAAATCAAAAATCCAAATAACAATAAATGAATCTAATATACTTTTAGTTATTAATTTGTTCGAATGTAGCTCATTTTTCAACAAAATCAGTTTAGATCAAATCAATTTCATTTAAATAAAATATAATTAAATAAAACAATTCAATTTAAATCAAATCAAATCAAATAAACCAGTTCAATTCAGATCAAATCAAATAGAATAAATTCGTGTCAAACATGGCCAGGGGCGAAACTAGCTGGTGGCGAGGGGTGGCGGCCGCCACCCCGCCGATGAATTTTTTTTCCCCCTGTGTTTTTAGGCTAATTATTTGATACATATATATACAATCGGTATATGGTACCCCTGGGGTACGTAGCTCTACGTACCCCCCGGTTCAATTAGGGGTCCAACTTGAAATCGTTTTATTTGGGCTTTATCTTGTAAAAAATGCGGCCCAAAACAAAAAGAAAAGCCTACATACAAATAGACCCACTGCTACTTATCAACCAAATAAAAAAAAATACCCCCAACTTTCTCTCTCCTCACCTTCCCGCTCCCCTCCACGAAGCACCAGGCCCGCCACAACCACACCGCCTCCGTACCGACGCGGCAAGTACAAGCTCCCCCCGTCCCAACCCGCCCAACCGCGCAACCAGTGCTACCTCCACCTCTACGACGACTAGACGCCGCCAATGAATTGAAAGGGAGAAGGCAACAAGGAAAAAAAGGAAAAAAAGAGAGAGAGAAAGAAGGGGGAATCCGTGACTGTGGCGCGCGGGTATGGCGGACCGAGGCAACGGCGAGTATGCTAGTGGTGGTCGCCGTTGTCCACCATTGTCACCGGAGAATGAAGAAATCAAAAGAGAGAAAAAGGCGAGAAGGAGGAAATGTAGGAGAATGAAAGCGAGTAGGTGTCGAGTACCTGTGAAGGCCTGCTCGCCGGAGGTTGGTCGTCCGATTGATGGTAGATTCGCCGGTTATGGTGGTGGTCATAGAGGGTTTGGGTGGCTGTGGCATGGGGTTGAGTGGAGGTGTCGGGTGGGGGTGGGGTTTGGGGAGGAGAGAGAAAAGGGCAGGGGAGGGGGGTCAAAGAAAAAGAAAATAAATAATGAAAAGTAATTAGATAATAATGATCATAAAGTGGCAGATAATAAGTAAAAATAAATAATGACTATAAAGTAGTATATAATGAGTAAAATAGGGAAATAATGAGTGCAAATTGAGAAATAATGAGTGAAATTTGGGAACTAATGACTGAAAATTGAGAAATAATGAGTGAAAATAGGGAGATAATGACTATAAAGTGGTATATAAGAGTGCAAATTGAGAAATAATGTGTAAAAATTGGGAAATAATAAGTGCCAATTGGGAAAATAATGACTATAAAGTAGTATATAATGAGTGAAAAATTGAAAATAATGAGTGAAAATTGGGAAATAATGAGTGTAAGTATACAGTGGTATATAATGAGTGAATATTGAAAAATAGAGTGAAATTTGAAAACTAATGAGTGGAATTCGGGAAATTATATGTGAAAATTAATAAATAATGATTGAAATTTAATTTGACAAATAATGATTAAAATATATAATAACTATTAAGTGATTTATAACGTGTGAAAATTGTAAATACATAATAACGCGTTCTATATTTTTCTCTCATTATAAACCTATATATATATTATATATATATAAAAGAGGGATTTTTGAAGAGTATAGAGAGAGTCCATCATTTGAGAGATACTCAAAGAGTCCCCATATAGTGAGAGTGTATTGCAAATGAAATGATATAGTTTTATGTATAGTTTAATTATCATTTAGTATAAACAAATAAGAGAGACCAACTGTGATAGAAATGCTTAAAGAGTCCACCATATGGTAAAATGAGTGTGATCTATTGCAAATTAAATGATATAGTTTTATAAATAGTTTAATTATTATTTAGTATAAACAAATAAGAGAGACCAACTGTGATAGAAATGCTTAAAGAGTCCACCATATGGTAAATGAGTGTGATCTATTGCCAATAAAATGATATACTATTATAAATAGCTTATCATTTGGGATAAATAAATAAGAGAGGCCAACTTTTATAAATATACGATTTAAAAACCATTTAATTATGACACGACATTATCAGTCGTGGCTTTCACTACGTATATTAGAAATTTAGGACGTACATCTTATTAAATCTAATTTTAAATGTATTTCAAAATGAGTTCCATGTATTTATATGTACTCTGTATGCTAGATATGCATTAGTTTAGAGTCGTCCAACGAAAATAGCAAAAAGTATTAATTTATACATTTAGTAGAGATTTTCAATAGTTTAGTCTGACTTTTGAAGAAACAAAAACGAGTAAAAACAGGGTTATATTGGACTATTATACTATGCAATAACAGTTTAACATCAATAAACGAGTATGTTGTGTATGACTTGAAGTAAATAAAGTAGCTTATACACATGAACATATTAGACAGTTTTATTCTTCTATCCTATTTCATTAAATCGGGGTTTAATAAACATGATTATTAATCTATACTTATCTATTAATTGGCTAACTTCACAGCTTACATGGCACTCAATGGAGGTGCTCTTAAGGAAAAAAAGCCAGCTCACATATGATGTGTCGGCCCATTGTTGACGTCTTCTCTCTCCTCCGCGTCATGCACGCCTTAATACGTCGTTGGTGGGCCTAATAAATACTGAATTTGTGTTTAAATCGGTTTGGCACGTTTCTAATTCATCTTCCTCCTGACATACCTGCTATGTCCTCCTCAACCTCTCGACTACCCCTGTGCGTTTCTCTTCAACCTCTCACATTCTCCTTTATGATCTCATTAAATTGCACAAGATGAACGGATTAAGAAGATTCATGCACCTTTTGTCTTCCCCCCATGGCCTCTATTAAAGCTATTTTTTCCTCAAAAATCAACAGTGTGCATTCGGAGTGGCAGTACTTTATGTGTCTCTAGGTGACATATTCCTCCAATTTTATGGATGTGATTTTTTTTAATTCAACTGTGTTTATGTAATATTTCCTGATTTTTGATTGATAATCTTTGTTGTTGTTTCTGGCATTCTAAGACAAAATCATGATCAGTGAAGTTTTCATTTCCCGTTATCGAATAACTTGGAGTGAATTTGTTTGATTTACTATTTCTCTTTTCTCCATGTTCGATCTTAGGTCACATCATGTTATCTACCTTCAATTTCGAACCCGATCGCTCACAAGTCACAACAGTGGTAAGTTTTCTTTCCTTTTTTTTTTTATTTCCGGTCTTTGGTGATGTTATATATGACAAATAGCAACAATCAAATCAATGGAATTTGTTTGAATTTCCGTTCTCTTAGATCAAAGCAATCAAGGCACCTGTTCGCATGTTGTTTTGTGTACCGTGGAAGCTTCTTCTAATGAGATGACGACTAATGCTAGATGATACATGTTTTCAACTCCTCCATTATTTGCAGAATAGATTAGAAGCCATATTTATCAGTAATTTAGTGTAAGTGTAATTTAGTATGTTTAAGATTGCAATGCCCTGCTTTTAGTGTGACATGGGCTCTTCTATGTATTGTTGTGAGGCTGTGAGTTACTGTTTGAATTGGACAAGTAGCATTAATGGAGACGTAGTATAGTTGACACACCAATCTCATCTTTTCATCAGCCAAAATAATTGATTTTGGGGAAAATGCAGCCTCGGAAATAGAACTTCACAGTATTAAGAGCATGAACAATGTTCGTAATATGATCATGCTATGTCTTATGTACTATTCTTGATCCAATTTCCAGGAGATAAATGAATTAGTGCTGTACTAGAGGTAAATGAGTTTCAAATTTCGCTGGGATACAAACATCAGTCCCTGCACTACTACTAGCTGTGGCAATGAAGTGAGTGCGCCATACAATATACACTATAACTCATTGGACCACTGACAGATAAGGAATGGAAGAAGGCTGCAATGGCTATTATCATGGTAATTTCGCTTATTTTATATGACTATGTAATTATGTCCTTAAGTTACAAGTTATTTCATAAAATTGAGGCCATGGAAGAGGAAATTAAAGGTCGGATAATGACATGTGACAGAGTACGTATCTATTTTTGTGAAGGTGGCTGTAAATCAAAGGTGGGCTTTGAACCGGTTTCACGCACACTCCATTTTTTGGCTGGCTTTGTGTTTTAATTAATATGTCATAATTTTTATGAATATGTACATAATTGTCAAGGGAAATGGGCAATAAAGGGTCAGATGTGTGATTCAAAGGTTAGAAAGCACACAATTCTTAATAAGAAAAATGAGTTGTACGGAAAAGCGACTCTGAGGCGATTGTTCTGGAGATTTGGTCTAGCAATGGCGAGATCAAAATCAGCCGGAAAATCACGCTCTAGATCTAGCAAACAATCAAATAAGAGGAAATCTAAACAAATCAACAAGCTCAAACAACTAATTAATCAGCGAAATGGGCCAAGTTCGTCAGATGCGCACAAACACAGGAAGATCTCTGAGATTCAGGGCATTCCGCCACTGAATTTGTCGGATGAGGAAGACGAAAATATGAGCCAGGATATGGGAAATAATGAAGATGAGTTGCCGGTTATTGAAGAAGAGGATGAAGAATCTGAGGAGAATCATGAGGAACATTCTAATAATCAATGGCAACTGGTGATACGAAATCGATCAGGTAATGCTTCTGGACCTAATTCAGACCCTCCTAATCCAGATTCTAGTGCAAAGATGTTGTCTTTATCAATTGAGGATGTCTTAGAGGGCAAACAATACTGGAATTCTGCCATAGTTTGTTTTGTGCTTGGGGCAAACCCTCCAATTGATACTATGCAAGGTTATTGTCAGAGAATTTGGGGGAAAAGAGGTCTTGACAAAGTCTCTTTCTTACCAAATGGAATGTTTGTAGTCAGATTTAACACTGTTGAAGAGAGGGATTTAGTCATAGCATCGGGTCATTATCTTTTTGATAACAAACCTGTCATTGTTAAGCCTTGGGCTGAGGAATTAGAACTGTCCAAATCTGCTGTTAAGACTGTGCCCATATGGGTGAAATTGATGAAATTGGAGCTTAAATTCTGGTCTATGAACTGTATTAGCAAGATCTCAGGTTTGATAGGGAAATATGTTAGATGTGATAAGGCTACTGAGGAAAAACGTAGATTGGGCTTTGCTCGGGTCATGATAGAAGTAGAAATTGATCAAGAATTTCCTAATGTATTGAGGTTTAATGATGAAAATGGGAAAATTGTTGAGCAAGTGGTAGAATATGAATGGAAACCTACACTTTGCAAGGTCTGTAAAAGAGTTGGGCATATTGGGGAGCAGTGTAAAAGAAGACCTGGAGTTAGGCAAGAATGGAGGCCAAGAGCAAATCAAGATGATAGGAGGAGGGCACCCCAGAAAGAATGGAGACCTGTTCAGAACCAGACAAGACAGAACCCAGCTTTTGTAACTCCTCCAAATGCTGCTACCAGAGTTGGGTCTACTGTCAATTCCACGTCTCAGAGACAGCTTATACTCACTCCACAGATTACTCAGGTTATACAGAATGCTGAGCAAGGTATTACTTTTGCTTCAATAGTCAGGGGAGTACATAGGACTGATGATATAATTGGTAGTGAGAGTCATGGTCAAGTTGACCATGGCTAGTATAGGAGTATGGAATGTGCGGGGCCTAAATAGTCCAAATAAGCAGATGAAGGTCAAAAGATTTATGCAAAGGAATAATGCTGGACTATTTGGGCTCTTAGAGACTAAGGTGAAGACTAGTAATAGACTTCATCCTAGTTTCTGTGAAAATTGGTGTGTTTGCACGAATAATAATAAACACCCTGGAGGTAGGATATGGCTCTTTTGGGATTCAAATAAGTATATTTTGCAAGTTAGGATGATTACTGCACAAGTTATTCATGGGGAGGTTCAACAAGTGGGTACTTTGGAGAAATTTGAGATTACTATGGTCTATGGCATGAATGATGCTAGAGATAGAGTGGATTTGTGGAATTGTCTAAAACAGATTCATTTGAATATGAGAGGAGCATGGCTTATCTGTGGTGACTTCAACAATGTGCTTCATACTAATGAGAGGATTGGGGCCCCTGTTACTCATGCAGAAATTAGGGAGTTTCAATCTTGTGTTCAGCAGTGTGGGCTTAATGACCTGAAGTCAGGTGGTTGCTTCTATACTTGGAACAACAAGCAGGAAGGTGACAAGAGGGTTTTCAGCAAAATTGATAGGGTTATGTGTAATGATGATTGGATGCTGGTCTTTCCTGATAGTTGTGCTCATTTTCATCCAGAAGGACTCTATGACCACAGCCCGTGTATTGTGGAGTTGCAAAAGGAAAGGAAAATGGGGCAGAGGAGCTTTAAATATTTCAACATGTGGAGTAAAATCCCAGGTTTTGAGCAGATAATCAAGGAGAATTGGCAGATCAGTGTACAAGGGTCCCCTATGTATATAGTCACTCAAAAACAAAAAGCTTTGAAAAGGCCCCTTAAGAATCTAAATCAAGACAAGCTGGCAAATATTGAAAAGCAGGAAGCAAAAGTCTTTTTTGAGCTGATGGAGATTCAGAATCTGCTGCAGATTGACCCAAGGAATGCAGAGATTCAGGCTAGAGAAAGACAGATTTCAGCTGATTACCAGTTCCTGGCCAAGGCTAAGGAGAGCTTCTTAAGACAGAAAGCTAAGGCAGAATGGTTAAAGGAAGGAGATGAGAACACAAGTTTCTTTCACTGTGTTATCAAAGCAAGAAGAGTCAGGAATTCAATAAACCAAATCCAAGATACTGAAGGATTGGTTTATAATGATGAGGAAGGTATTCAAAATGCCTTTCTCAGTTTCTACACCAGTCTTCTTGGACAAGCTACTGAATGCAGCAAGGTTCATTACTCTACTGTGAAGAATGGCAAAGTTCTTGATGAAGAGATGCAGAAAAGGATCATGAGACCTGTAACTAGAGATGAAATCAGGAAAACAATGTCTGAAATCCCAGGCAATAAAAGTCCAGGTCCAGATGGACTAACAAGCCAATTCTACAAGGACACCTGGCACATTGTTGGGGAAGAGGTATGTAATGCTGTTATTGATTTCTTTGAGAAAGGACAACTACTCAAACAGGTCAACAACACAATACTAACCTTAATCCCTAAAGTCCCCAACCCTACTTCTGTAACTCAATTTAGGCCCATAGCTTGCTGCAATACATTATATAAATGCATTTCTAAGCTGATTTGTAGTAGAATTGGGGAGGTACTACCTGAGATCATAAGTGAGAATCAAGGTGCCTTTGTGAAAGGAAGGGATATAGTAGAAAACATTATGGTCTGTCAAGATTTATTTAGAAAGTATAATAGGAAAGTTGTCTCCCCTAGATGCCTCCTCAAAATAGACTTGAGAAAAGCCTATGACACTGTGGAGTGGGATTTTGTGAGGCAGATGCTTGAAGCTTTAAACTTTCCACGGAAGATGATTGGATTAATAATGGAGTGCCTATCTTCCCCTTCCTACACCCTCTCCCTTAATGGCTCAAACTTTGGTTTTTTTAAGGGGAAGAGGGGTTTGAGGCAAGGGGATCCTATGTCTCCTCTGCTCTTCACCATTTGTATGGAATACTTGTCCAGGATACTCAAGAGGGTGGGAGATAACAGTGAGTTCAGATTTCATCCCCAGTGTGGTGCTATCAAGCTTAACCATCTGTGTTTTGCAGATGATCTGTTGCTGAGTAGCCTTTGGTCTTGTCTGAGGCAAACCAATCTGTTCCGTCTATGTTTAGCAAGGGGGAGACAAAATCTGTATTTCTGATGCTAAGAGCTTTTGCGACCTTCTCTAAAGCGTCTGGTTTGTATATGAACCCAGCTAAGTCAGACATGTACTTTGCTGGTGTAAATATTCATATCAGGAAGGAAATTATTGAGCTATCAGGATTCTTAGAAGGTGCACTGCCTTTTAAGTATTTAGGGATCAAAGTTACTGCTGGAAGGTTGTCAATACTTGATTGTTCTGTGCTCACAGAGAAAATTGTGAAGAGAATACGGGATGTTGGGTCTAGGAAGCTCTCCTATGCAGGCAGATTGACTTTGGTGAAGTCAGTTCTCCGGAATTTACATGCATACTGGGCCAGAATTTTCATGATTCCAAAAACAGTCCTTAAAAAAATAGATGCTATTTGCAGGAACTACTTATGGGATGGCTCAGAAAATATGGTTAGAGTTCCATTGATGTCTTGGGAACACATTTGTAAACCAAAAGAAGCAGGAGGATTGGGCATTATTGACATTTACAATTGGAACAAGGCAAGTATTGGAAAATATGTGGCTTGGATTTACAGCAAAGCAGACTCTTTATGGATTAAGTGGATACATAGCATCTACTTGAAAGGAGCTCTGTGGAACAATTACACTCCTCCTGAAGACTCCAGTTGGTACTGGAAAAAAATTTGCAAAGTGAAGGAAATACTGAAGCTGCTGTGTAATTCATGGGATACAGTAGACTATACTGTCTCTAAAGGCTACAGTTGGCTCAGTGGTGATCATGTTAAAGTGAAATGGGATAAAATCATATGGAGCAGGCATGTAGTACCAAGATCAAGCTATATTACCTGGCTTGCTATGAAAGGCAGACTCCAAACTAAGGACAGGCTGAAGAATTTGGGCATTATTGATGAAGATGAGTGCCTACTGTGTCAGAATGGAAGGGAAACACATCAACATCTTTTCTTCACCTGTGATTATAGTAGGAAATGTGTTGAAGAAATCAAAAGAAGAATGGGAATTGACATTGCTCAGGATGCACCTATTGAATGGTGCTCAAAGAAGAGGTTCACGTCCAGGATTAGAAAACAAGTCACAGGTGCCCTAATCTGTGGACTGATTTACTATATTTGGTTCTCGAGGAATAAATGCAGATACGAACTTTATGTTTGGCATCCGGATCAGGTGATCAAAAAGGTGTGCTATGAGCTAAGAACTAGACTAAGGAGAGTAGTGCAGAACTTGAATAGGAAAGATAAGGAATGGCTAGAAAATGCTAATCTGATGTAAGCGTTGCTTGTTTTTCCTGAAAGGTGTATGGATTAACACTGGGGTATGCCCCTTTTAAACTTGTATGTCTTTTGCTCATTCATTTATTCAATTACTTACCTTTAAGCAAAAAAAAGGGTCAGATGTCAAACGGGACGTGCAAAATCGATATGTTAATGCCATCACCATGATTCTTATTACCGTACCTCCTATTTTTTGTTCTAGGGAATCTCTTAGTTGTAGATTGAAGAACATGGCTCAAATTTGCGGGAGAAATTGAACTTGCCAATAGCGAACACATTCTCTAAAGCCTTGATTTTTGTCAGAATTCAAATGGTATAGAAAAAGTGAGTTCCTATGTGACCAGAATTTCAGAGGTAAATTTCATTTATGTTTTGGCTGATGGAGGTAGCAATTATCTACGGATCATAGCCTTGGACTTTGGTCCATTGTTCCTTCGGGTTTTGGTCATGTACTCATGTTGTCAATTGCGATTTTGTGAAGTTAAAATTGTTTAAAGTCTAATAATAGTGTAAGACTATCTGTTAATAGTAGTTGAAGTGACATTAGGATAAAGTTTAATTTAAAAACAAGTTGAGACAGTAGAAGATTAATTGAGTGGACTAAGAAGAGTGAATAATTTGATTTGAGAAAAGGTACGGGATTAGGTACTCCAACTTGGATTTGTGTGTTGGGACTTACTGAAGATGATTGTGATATGCTCCAGGTTTAAATTGGTGATTTCAAAACTATGAAAGACATGGTGCATAAAATGTTATCCTTGCTTTTCAATTCGTCGTTTCTCTTAACGTTCAATCTTTCGCCTTCCGTCCTCACTTATAAATCAATTAGCAATAAAGATTTGTTGGGCGGCTTCATTTTCCTCTTCCGGCCTCTTTCCTTTCCTCTCACGCCTTCTCGAAATCACCTAAAACCCTTCAGCGCCCACCTGAAACGCTTAACACTACCCCATCTTTTCTTCTCCGTCCCAAGGTATATCTTTTATTCATTTTTTAACCTCCGGTGTTTAAACTTTGCTCCTTCTCATTAGTAATCTTTTTCTCCCAATTATTTTCCAGTTGCTGTTTGTATTGATAATAAGTTTAATTTCATTGTAATTGCTTAATTTGATATTGATTATTTGATTGTAAGTTTATTTGGATTGATCTTGCAGGAAAATGAGATATTGGGCAGATCGATTATTGGAATACATGGAGCTTATTATTCTCGGAAGCAGCAGGAACAACATCAATTTCAGCATCTCCAGCTTCACTAGCTTCAACAGAAACAGCAGCATCTCCAGCTTCACTAGCTTTCGGGTTTAGGAGTTTCGGATGAGGGATTTTAGAAGTTGAAATATATTCGCATACTCATTTCAAATATTCATCACATCTCCAAATGCATTATTCATTTCCAGTTATAAGGCCATAACAATGGTACTAAAATTTAGAGCTCGACAATGTATTGTCCACATAGTATTGACGCAATGTAGTTTTTCCAAAGACTTTGCCCAAAATTTCTCTTTTAAGTGATTGTCAGCACAAGTCCCGTGAATGCACGGGCCCAAAAACTAGTTATCATTTAAGTGTTAACACAATTGATCTAAAGTGTAAAAATCATTAAGTACGATATAATATTTGCACCGTGCAACGCGCGGTCTTAAAATTAGTTATTGTACTATTTTCTAGTCATTATCTACATTAGTCATTGTTTTCAAATGTCTAGTCATTTTTTTCTATTTTTTACTCATTATTTGTCATTTTATAGCTCATTGTTTTCTGATTTTCATTTATTATAAACTATTTTCTAGTTATTGTTTTCTGATTTTCAATCATTATTTACTTTTTTTTTCAAATCATTATATATACTAGTCATTGTTTTTAAATGTCTAGTCATTGTTTTCTATTTTCACTCATTGTTTACTATTTTCTAGTCATTATCTATACTAGTCATTGTTTTCAAATGTCTAGTCATTATTTTCTATTGTTCACTCATTATTCACTATTTCTAGTCATTGTTTTCTGATTTTCATTTGTTATATATTTTTTTCTAGTCAAGATTTCTGATTTTTCACTCATTATTTACTATTTTCTAGTCATTGTTTTCTGATTTTCATTCTTTATATATTATTTTCTAGTCATTATTTTCTAATTTTTAATCATTATTTACTATTTTCTAGTCATTGTTTTCTGATTTTCATTCATTATTTACTTCTAATCATTGTTTTCTAATTTTCACCCATTTCTTTACTATTTTCTAGTCATTATTTTCGGATTTTCACTCATTATTTTTTTTTCTAGTAAATATCTATATTAGTCATTATTTTCAAATGTCTAGTCATTGTTTTCTATTTTTCACTCATTATTTACTATGTTCTAGTCATCGTTTTCTTATTTTCACTCATTATTTATTATTTTTAAGTCATTATCTATAGTAGTCATTGTTATCTAATTTTTAGTAATTATTTCTATTTTTCACTCATTGCTTACTATTTTCTAGTCATTATTTTCTAATTTTCACTTATTATTTACTCTTTTCTAGTCATTGTATTCTAATTTTCACTAATTATTTATTATTTTCTAGTCATTATCATTTTCTTCTTAACTTTGATCATTATTTTTCGATTTGATATACAATAATAAAACAAAACATATAAAGAAATTTACAAAAAAAAAAAGTTTCTCCTTCCACGACTCCACCTCCATCTCCCCAAGTCCCCATGCGATCCACCACCAAGCCCACAATCGGCCACCACCGCCGGTAATCGCCCTTCACCATCTAGCCATCCACCTTCTCCACCACCATACCAGCCACCCTCTCCACCCCAGAAACCTATACGCCGGCGACCCCGCCCTATCCCCGCGCCAATTTGTCACATTTCTCCTCCATCGTTTTCTCACCGATCTTCTCGTTTTTTCGATTCCCACTCTGGTGCCCCCATCACCGACTCAGCCGTTCATATGCACTGATCGTTTCAATATCACTACAAGAAATAGGCCAATTAGCGACCAATTATAGCAACCAACGTTAAATTGGTTGCAAATTTGCTACCAACTATTTATTGGTTGCAAACTAGAAACCAATGTCCAGTTGGTTGCTAAATCGGTTGCTAACTTAGCAACCAATTAAATTTGGTTTCAAAATTGCATCCAATTGAGATTCGGTAGCAAACATTAGTTGCTATATGCAACCAATAAAAATTGGTTTCAAAACTGCAACCAAAAGGAAAGGGGTAGCAAAACTCGGTTGCTAATTTAGCAATCATATTGGATCGGTTGCAACTTTAGCAACCAATTTGCAACTAATCAATGTATTGTTTTTAGTGGGCCATGCTATATAACCAAGACTTAGGGTTTTTTGTTACCACTCTTTCTCACGCCTCCCTCTCTCATTTTTTTTCTTTCTCTCTCCTCTCGCCTCTCTCTGCTCTCACTGAGTCTCACCGAGAGATCTATATTTTGTTCTCCTTTCCTATCCTCTCATACATCCTCATCTTCATCTCCTTTGTTCTTCTACTATCAAATTACAACTTTAATCGGTCAAGCATACATCTCTATTTTGGAAGGTGTGCTATGTTCTTCCCATAAAGGTTAGATCTAACTCATTTGTTTTCGATTTGTTGTTCCATCAAAGTCTTGATGTATTTTGTTGATGAAATGTTGTCATTTTCTTTAATTAATTTGTTTTTTTGTAATTTGGGTATGTCAGTATTTTCTTGCGAATATATTCACTATCATTATTGCTCGATTGATACGGCCAGATTTAGATCTAAGCACTTACTTATTTTTGTATTCTAATGCAAGCGCAATTTCAGATCTGATGCACTTGGAGCATGGGAAATAGACATTATGTATACTGTGTAGGTTAATAAATTTGTTACTTTTTTTTTAATTGTGTAAAATTCCTTATGAGGAGATTGGTGTATGTACAAAGGATCTCTATATACCATAATTTTTCCAATCATTTTTGTTGATTACAGTTTTTTTTTTTTTTTTTGAGGTCGTAATTATCATTAACTCATATTTTGAGTAAATATCAGAAATACACACTAATTGAAGTGTATTTCTGATTTTTTTTATTTTACTTTTTACAGATCTGCAACCGAATTTGCGACCATTTTCTTCATTGGTTGCTATATAGCAACTAATGTTTGGACGCAAATTTGCGACTAAAATATTCGGTTGCAATATACCTTCCAACAAAATGGACGCAGATTAGCGACCAAATAGCGACCAACTCCAATTAGTCGCAAATTTGCGACCAACTTTGCGACGATAAAGAGTTGCGACCAGGCCTTTAGCGACAACCCAAAATCGGTCGCAAAACCCACTTTGCGACCAATTTGCAACCGATTTCGCGGTTGCTAATCGACTTTTTTCTTGTAGTGTATCCTGGTGGTGAGGTGGTCTTTATTGTGGCCAATTTTGCCGGAAAAGAGAAAATGGGAGGAGAGAGAAACAAGGGAGAGAAAGAGAAGGTGGGATCGATGGTGGTTAGAGGGAATGAGGTCACCGTCAGAATAGTGGTAGATAGGGTGTACTAGTGGTGGCGTGTGTCGGGGGACGGCGGGGTTGTCGGCGCTGGCGGCTCGGGATGGTGAGGAAAGGGGAGGTTGAGGAGAGAGAATATTGGTTAGTTTGTTTTTGGTTTAAGTATTGGGTTGTAAGTATTGGGCTTTCTAACACAATCAATGGACTTTTGAATTTGGGCTGTATTAATTAAACACCTAGCCCCTATATCTGGACCGGGGGGTACGTAGCTCTACGTACCCCCGGTGTACCTAATAATCTGTGATATAATTATTAGTGAGTAATGTAATCAGAAAGCTGCATATTGTGTGGTGGTGAAAATGGAAGTGTATCATCCTAGAGGGTGAGAGTTCAAATCCTTGCTATCGCAAGTGTCATTTAACTTTTTAATTATTAGGTTCTTACTTTAATTTTTTTAAACTTAAAAATTATTGTCTTTATACTATCGATGAGATTGAGATTCGAACACAAGACCTATTAAATTTAAACACCAATCCATAAGCCATTGACCAATACAACAAATGATCATTTGATTGAACACATTCAACCAACCAGAGAGGGGACAGAAGTCCTTTGTCTTTCTTTCCTTTTTACTGCTTTATTTATCTGGCATTCAAGATTTGCTTTCTTTGCTAAAAAAGCGATCATCGTGGGCGTGAAGCTAGTCGAATGCCAAGGAATCCACCTAATAGCCATTTTCCAGGGAAGCTCCCATCATGCTACTTCCACTATCTTTGTTGTCTAATCGAAAGGCCGATAGACGAGTGGGCGAGACGGAACTGGGGGTCGTGGAAAATTCAACACTACGCTTATTTCGTAGATCTATGATTTCCGGGTAAAGGATTTTTGCTTAGCGAATCCCCTTGCTTTTATGAAACTTTTAACATTATCTTTGTCTTTCGAGATGCTTTTCATAGCATAGTAAATAGAGTATAGAAAATGCGCGCCTTCTTTTCTTTCATGACATTCGCCTCAAAATAAGCTAATTTGCCATAGAAGGGGTCGATCCCAGACCTGGGGCGAGAAATGCTTTTGATTGAACGAAGCCAAGGGGAACAAGCAAGGGCTGATTCGACTAGCTCGAACGTGGGGAACGAATGCTTTAATGTGAACAAATAGCTGCCTCCAATACGTCAGTGATAAAGTCCTGCGTTCTATTGGGAACCTAGTAGGACGAACAATTAAGGTTGACCTTAATACAAAAACAAGGATCATAGCATTTGGTTTGATCAAAGGTTTTTTCTCAGAGGATCTCCTCTTACTACCATAGCTAAATACTAAATAGAGTAAGTTGATTGAGTCTGTGCCTATAAGGTATTTATATAATAAAAAAAATCTGTACCTTCTTTGTTCACTCTAAAACTATCTATTGGGTTTACCTCCTTATTTTTGTTAATATATTTATATCCCAAATTAAATAATTATATTTATGTCTCTGTACATGAGCAACATGATTTGTTTAAGAAAAAAGGCTCGAGTAACATGATTTGCTAATAAAAAGCCGATATTTTGGCATGTCGTCTGATATATCTAATACTCCCTCTATCCCCCCTTTAAACACTCCATACCCAAAATACCCCCGTCTTGAGGAGGGTGTACACGCTAATCGGTTAATCAAAGTTCCAAAAAAATTGTATACTCCCTCCGTCCCAGCTCAAACGCCCCATATTCCATTTTGTGACGTCCCACTTCAAACACCCCATCTATTTTGGGACATATTTCTCTCTTTTACTTTTATTAAATTATTACATCCTCTCTCACATTATCTCTCCTACTCTTATTAAACCCCACATTCTCTCCCATCTTTTATCCTAATATTACCCCACTCCACTTATTATATCAAATTTTTCTTATTCCACTACAAAAACGCGTTGGGGCGTTTGATCTGGGACGGAGGGAGTAGTGAGTTAGATAAGAATCTTAGCAAAAATTTCATGCAATGTTTTTGCAACTTTGATTAACCGATTAGCGTGTACACGCCCCTCAATAAGGGTGCGTTTTGGGTATGGGGTGTTTAAAGGGGGGCGGAGGGTGTATGTTAAAATTCGGCCGATACATATAACCGCGACGTTGGTATTCTATCCGATCGAGACCGTGACCAAACCAAAATTGTGACCGAAAAATGACATTTAAATTCGCCACCCCGGATTTTAAATCCTTACTTCGCCTCTGAACATGGCGTCAGTAGATATGATCTTTTCTTTATGTGCACCACGTAACTAGCCTTGTAAAAATCTGCAGTTATGTTGGGAAAATTATATCATACCCCCGGGGGTTTATTAAGTTTTTGTCCCCCTCTAATAGAATTGACGAGTAATGGATTCAATTTGATGAGCAATGATAACTATCGTTGGGCATTCATATATAAATCAATAAACATATGTTTTTTTTTTTTTAAATAAAATTAACATATGTTTTTGATGTTATTGAATGATATTTATAGTTTTTTAAACATACCAATGAACGCTTGGCAAATTCATGTTTACTCATTGAAATATAGGCGAATACTCATCGAATATTCGTAAAATTGCTCATCAAAATGTTTTGGGGGTACAAAAACTGCATATACATACCCGGGGGTACGGTATAATAATTGGTTATGTTGTGAAAAAAATATCTGGAGTGGTATGTTGAGTACGCGCGTAGGAGTATTGTCTATAGTTAGTTGTCTCCTTATAATATATGCATGCGTGTCATAACAGAATGAGACAAATGAGATATACAAAATGCGTTTTTCTATTCTCATGAAAGCTAAGTGAGCAATTAATATCGATATCTCTTTGACAAAAAACTAAAGGGAGCCTTAAACAACCAGACACTGGCAGACAGGTGTACGAATAATGCGACTCCACGATAAAAGGGGTGCATCATCTTTAAGACTTAAGAATTATGCTTTGTTTTTTAATGCTTTTACTATTATGTCACCGTATATGCATTGGTGATTTTTTCTTTTTTTGTCGACAGAATTATGTGATATGCAACATTGTAACCTCGGATTCAAATATGAGGCCCTTGCAACCAAAACCACAGAGTGCCACTTTCAATTAAAATCCGTGTTACACAATTAACTAAGTCAACATGAGCGGTGATGTGTGCCCCTTTGTTGTTCCCCGAGCCCCCGTATATACAGCGGTGATTGATTTGTGAAATGAATTAGGAATTTAACTTCAAGAGAATTTTGACTTTAAATAAATCAAACATGTTTCTTACTAATAGCTAGCGCGGTAGTAAGACTAGTAACAGACATCTAGCCTTTTTACTGTAACAACAACGCGTGATGCACTGTAAAGATTACTAGGCCATAGATCATTACGTATTTACGTACACCTTGACTTTAATGATATAGGAGTATACTAGTATGCAGTAGATGAAAAATAATGTTTTCTTTCTGAGGTCATTCGAACAACACACACACAAAACTCATTTACGAATTCCACCAAACCTCTGTGACTCATAAGTTGAGAACCCCTTCCGAGACTTGTTAGAGAAGCTTCTAAAATGTTGAGGTACAGAGCAACACTGCTGTCTTCTCTTACACTCATTCTCTGCTGCACTCTTTTAAATTCAGCTGAAGAGTCGTTTAAGCGCGAGGATTTCCCTCCCGATTTCATTTTTGGTGCTGGAAGTTCTGCCTACCAGGTACTATATATAACGGTTTCACACAACTATTCATGTTTGTTATACTATAATTTGCGACTAAGGTTTTGTTGTAGTCGCGGTTGTTACTTTTATTTATACACGAATTATACGTGCGAAGGTGGAAGGAGCAGCGTTTGAAGATGGAAGATCGGCCACTACTGCCGATGCTTACGCTCATTCCGGTCAGTTTTATTCCTCATCTTTGTTACTGTACCTTAAACAGGGTCACATTGTAATTTTACTTTTGTTTTATTTTTCAGCTTTTTTTTTATTTTTTTTGCTAAGGATCTCAACGTTTTACTTTTATCGCTAAGAAACTGAAGACTAACGACGTTAATGAGATGGCATCATTATTCAATTAATACGGAGTATATAATTTTTTTTTTTTGAGGGGAATACGGAGTATATAATTTCATGTTTCATTTTAGTATTTTTGCTTACAAGTTTGTGAATCTTCCAACTTCAATTGAGACTCAAAAATCTCAAAATTCGAGCCAATCAATCCTCCAAAAGTGTAGAACTTTCCCATTTTGACGAGCTAAAAACCCCGAAAATTGTCCAAAATTCTCCAAATCAACCCTACAAGGCCCACAACTGTACACAAGTCCAAACCATACAAGGCAGAGTTTGGACGTCTTTTACCCCTTCTCCGTGCCGCCACGCGCCCACACGCAATTCCATCATGAACAAGTTTCTCAATCAATTTCCTTCCAGAAACTTTCAATTCCGTACTAATCTTCCAATTAATCACATCATCAAACAATTACGAAGGGAATTGCATGACGATGATGTCCAGGAAGAAGAATAAATAAAAAAACAGCCTTAACATACAATTGAGATACCGTCAGTAATATAGTGAAAATTAATAATTTACCTCAATTCAACTACTCCATTTTTTTTTGTTCTTTGAGTTTGGTTTGAATTTCTCTCCACAGATTCAAAAAACGTAAGAAAACCAAAAAAATAAATAAATATAGAGAGAGTATAATTTTTGGAGATGTAATCCGGATTCTTCTATAGATATGGCTATTAATGATGTGCCATGGCGCAGTTTTGCAAGGTGATTTGCGGAGTGTAAAATACTAGGAGTTTATACTCATGAAGTCATGAAGTGCTATATTATGTTTGTAGTGAATAAAATGAAATGTGTAGTAAATTTTATAGGAAAAATTTGAAAATTATCAAATTTACTATCTAGCATCTACCAAATTTATTTACTACACATGATGTATATCCACTGAATTGTAGACAAATTTCTTTGTGTCTATATGTAGACTTTTGATCCTTGTGTCTATATGTACATACAATGAATTGTCAATTTCACAAGTCTAACTAATGTAAACGTTACAGGGTATTTCCCGGACAATGCAGATGTTGCATGTGATCAGTATCATAAGTATAAGGTGAATTATTGCTTGTCCTTAGTGCACTGCTACTCATTTCATTTGATATGAATGATCTAGTACTTAAAAGCTTCTGATTCGGTTTTATTTGTCGATCATTGTCGACTATGTCATGTTACAGGATGATGTTCAACTCATGGTGGAAACGGGACTAGATGCTTACAGGTTCTCCATCTCGTGGGCAAGACTTTTACCTCGTAACAACCCGAATTCCTTACAACTACCTTACCTATAAGTCTATAACAATGACTTTATTACTGAAGCTTAATTTACAACATATGTTTTTTTCATGTTGTTTCAGATGGCAGAGGACCTGTTAACCCTAAAGGTTTGGAATATTACAACAATCTCATTAACGAACTCGTTAAGCATGGTACTATTATTGTCTTTTCAATAGCACTCGATATGGAAATCCGACTGAGATCAAACCAAGAATCAATAGATTTTGTCATTCTAATGTGCAGGAATACAACCACATGTAACTTTGTTGCACCAAGATGTACCACTTGTACTAGAAGATGAGTATGGAGGGTTTACCAATCCAAGGATCGTGTAAGTTTAGGTCTCATCTTGTTAAAGGTCATAGCTAATGTTGACATGAATTTCAGTATTGCTGATCTAGTGATCTATATGTGGATACAGGGAAGACTTCACAGGATATGCTGATGTTTGCTTTCGAGAATTTGGTGATAGAGTGTTGCACTGGACAAGTATCAATGAGGCCAATTTATTTGCCTATACTACATACGCAGAGTGGAGAGGAGCCCCTCGTAATTGTACTTTCCCTGTCAGCTATAATTGCACCATAGGTAACCTGAAGACAGTAGAATTCGACCCGTTCCTTATTGCTCATCATGCAATGTTGGCTCATGCATCAGCTGCAAGACTCTACAGGGATAAGTATCAGGTATAATATTTGACTTCATCCCGTTATTGCATTCACGATTTATTTTTTGTCCCTCAATTCTTAGGACGGGCAATTAAGGGAAGCGAACTAATACCATGATGCCCTGATTCATTAACATTCTATACTTTGTACAGGATAAACAAGAAGGATTCTTAGTATTCAGTCTATATGCTTTCTACTTCGTTCCTTTTAGCAATTCAACCGCAGATATAATGGCTACACAACGATCATACAACTTTTTTATCGACTGGTAAGGTGTATAAATAGCGTGATAAGTTTTACAACCATGTTCTGTTCTTAAATCTTAATTACACTTTCCTCTGTGTCACAAGGATGATGCATCCCTTAATGTACGGAGACTACTCTGAAATAATAAAACGGGCAGTCGAAGAGGGCCTTCCTGCTTTTTCGAAGAGGGATTCAGAGATGCTGAAGGGATCGTTTGATTTCATTGGATTAAATTATTATGCAGCTATCATGGTCAAAGACAATCCTTCAAGTCTCAACTCAAGCAAAGGATTCGGAAATTACATGGAAGCAATGTGGATATGTATGTCTTCGATCACTTGTTGCCTCATTTCACTTTGTTTCGCACAAATGACATCAGTAGTGCACCAACCTGTTAGATTCTTGGTCTGATGTGACCCTGAGACCCGTACCTAGGCCTTAACAAACGATTGTTTCGTTTACTTTGTTCTCCATGCTCTAATCCAACCTACCTTTCTGTTGAAAATTGCTTGTAACTAATTGTGAATGACTGTTTCACTTGTTACAGATTTTAATGACACAAACCCATTGGATAAGGTGAGTATATTTCAAATAAGTGTAGATGTTTCTGCATAAGACTATAAATGCTGGTACCCTTATTATCTAATTCTAACACTAATAGTATCATCTTTTCTGGTACAGGACCCTTTTGCTAATACAGGATGGGCAATGCAAGGAATTTTGGAGCATTTTAAGAATGTTTACGATAATCCTCGTATTTTAATCCACGAAAATGGTTTTACTCCTTACCATGTCAAGAACTCCTGATAATTATTGTGGTAATGCGAATTTACTTTTGACAACTTTGTGTTTTAATGGAAATGTCAACAGGTCAACTGACAAATTATAGTACTACAAATCTAAATGATCCATCAAGGGTGGAATATATAAGTGATCACATCGAGAGCTTACTTCAGGCTGTGAGGTAAGTAAACATTTTCTTGTTGAAGTTCTTGCGTCTCAGTGGAATGTCGCCTTTTCATTTACCATGTCAAGAATCTCATGATATTCATTTTCATTTACTCTTCTGTATCAGTCATTAGTGTAATACAATGTTTGTTGTATGATATGCGGAATATTTTGCAGAAATGGATCCAATGTGAAAGGGTACTTTGCGTGGTCATTCTTAGACGTGTTCGAGTTTCTGTACGGCTACGAGAATACATTCGGCCTATACCATGTCGATTTCAATGATTCAAATTTGACGAGATCCCCTAAACTCTCACAAAAGTGGTACTCCGCATTTTTGAAAGGGAAAAACAATGCGGTCATCGTTAAACAACAAAGCCAAGAAAATGTTGGAGATAGTCTTTCACAAAGTGTGATTTTGCAAATGTAAAATTGTCCTACATTGGAGATTTGTTATATTACTATTACAAACGTCATTACATGTCATCTACATAAAAGTTTATTTCTTTTTTCATTTTTTGAAGAGACCTACATAAAAGGTTTAAATCTGTTGAAATTTGTTCTTCACTACATGAAAAGACATGTATAGTTCATTCTACCTATATTCCAATTTTAGAATAACCTAAAAAACTCATTTATTTTCTATGAGTTATACCCTAACTTTTCGGATCCAGATTTTATAGAGTTATTTTTCCTAAAGTTCCCTGAAATTTACTTGAAATGGAGAAATAAATTTATGAATGTCTTTCTTTAAACAAGGAAAAACACTCTATGGTGTAGTGATGTTTCCATTTCAAGTAAACTCCAACTCCAGAGGATCCGAATCCATTATTTTGCGACTAAGATTTTGTTAATTTGCGAAGGTGGAAGGAGCAGCGTTTGAAGATGGAAAACGGCCACTACTAATTAAGAAATTATGGGGCCTTTCAGATAAGAAATATTTATTAGATAGGAAGTAAGAAGTACTTATAAGAAATTAATAGCATCTCTCTAAAAAAAACCCTAGCCTCTATCTCTCTAAAATTCCTCCTCTCACCATCTCTCCTCTTTGATTAGTTTGGGGCTGACATCGGATCCTTTACCAGTTGGTAAGCCCCTAGTTATCGTATTATTGATCTATAGGTTTTATTTAGGTTTTGCCAGATAAAATTTCACCAATTGATTTCATTCGGTCTTTTTTTGGCTCCATTGTGAGTACTTTGTGACTTCTTTGTGAGGTTTTTTGGCTACATTGTGAGATCCTTGCGACTCCTTTGTGAGCTAATTTGACTCCTTTGTGAAACCCTTTTGGACTCCTTTGTGAGGTTTTGTTGACTCCGTTGTGAGGTCTTATTGGCTCTTTCGTGAGGTTTGATCTCTTGATCAGTGGTGTTTTTCCCTATTTGTCCAAGACGAAGTTGTTTGTAGATCGGTAATCCTCAATGAATTCAGCATCACATATCGTTAACTACGTCAATTGCCTTTTTTTTGTCGAGTTACATAGATCTCTACTGCCGATGAAAGACGCAAAGATGTCGACGTGCGAGGGATCAAATTTGTTAATTAGCGAAGGATTGCGTCAATTAGATCGTTTTGATGATATTTGTATCGTTACAATTCTTGATGTAAGTGCCGTTTGGCAACGATAATAATGAAATTCCGTTTTTATTTAAAAAAAAAAGTGTTTATTTATCAATATCAATATTTGAGATTGAAAGCTACAAAATCAACAACACAACCAACTCCCCCCGTCTCTCCTATATCCTCCTCTTCTCCCACCCCACCCCGACCCACCTTCTAACAACTAAACAAAATGCACTTCAAATGTAAGGGTAATTTGTGAAGCATTAACGAATAATACGTATATTTTGCAAAACGTATAATTTGGCTAAAAATAGTCTTGTTTCTTGTGTTAAAGAAGACCCCTGGCCTCGGACCCTGCTACACTAGTTATACTGGTCTCATCTACCTCTTCAAGAGTATTTTGTATTACATTTAAGAGGATAAGTCTCGAGTTCAGTTATTTTCAGAAACGGTATTTCAAACTTTACCTATCCGTCAAATCATGTATTGTACAATCAATGATTGTAAATGACCCTCACTCTTTTCATCCATTATTGTCTTCCACCATTTCTTTACAAGTCATGTATTTTACAATCAAACAGTATTTCAAACTTTACCTTGTCATTCAATTAAAGAGAGAGAATATGATAATTTGGGGCGAAAAATAAGAAGAAATGGAAGGGAATGCCAAGAATCACGTGCACAGGTGAGTCAACACAGGAAACAAGACTTTTTTGGCCGAAACCTGAGTTATGGGAGTGTTTCACAATAATGCTTTATATAAGATAAGATAGTGTTTCACAAAGAATTCGTTATATAATAAAGTGTTTGACAAAAACAAATTCATAAAGGAGTGTTTCGTAAAATATACGTTTTATTAGGTAGTGTTTCACAAATTACCCTAAAATTACACAAATTTTACTTAAGACAACCGTACAATGATTACTCCGTAAATGATTTAGTGACATTATGAGACATGTTAATTAATCAACCTTCAATGAGTTATCAATTTATCATAATTGATTTGAATATGATAAAGTATCCCGTGCAGCGCACAGAGGAATGTGATACACATACATGCTTTGTATGTGAATCTCCATACAACAACCAATCAAAACACGGGACATCACCTACCCAAAAAAGACTCCAATTTGTTTTGGAGGGAAAAAGAATTGGAGGGAAAGTTGGAGGGAAACTGTAACAACCCTAAATTTTCGCTATCTTTAAATACAAAAATAAAGGATTGTTATGCCGCCATTGACTACCAAGTCAACGACAAGGCTAATTTAAAACAATATTGATAAACAAGAAGAACAAATGACAGCGGAAGACTTCTAGCTGAATCTACAAATCGGAAATTAAACCAAAGTCAAACTACAAATCGTCCCCAATGCAAATATCTGACGACTCATCAAAGTGCCCAACATGCAATGACGCTTCAACCATACAATGCATCTCAATCTGCAAACCTGTCAACTGCGCCACCAAAAGGATGACACAGGCCCCAGAATAGGGTAGGGACACAACCCAAAACAAAGAACGTCAGCACTGGCTGAGTAAGAAGAGAGAGAGCTAGCAACAAAAGAAGGTAAGATACGCGCCTTAAAATGGCGCGTAGCTAAAAATAACTGAACAAACTACGCGAAACAAACAAGTACAACGGACGCTGGACACGACTCGTGTACTACTCGTGCACGGCTCGTGTATAGATCAGAGCCGGTACGGACGGCCAAAAGCCGGAACTCAAATGATCACTTTCTTTGTATAACTTATTAATTTGTATATTATTCGAGGGCCTCCGAGAGGTCCCTAATCGAGCCAAGGGTCCTACCCCAAGACTACCACATCTAGAGTAACAAGTAACGTAATTCTAATGACCCGAGTGTGCACACCCCTCGCTAGGGGGACGGTAGGACGTACAAGTCCCTAGGAGGAAGCCTATTAGGGGGTTCGGTAGCTGATCTCCAACCCTTAAACACAGAGTCTCTCGTCAGAGGTATAAATAAAACCCACATCATCTCGATGTGGTGACGGCTCCTATGTCCGCCCCTCTAGATGGGTTTCATATATTATTTCAACTTTCACTTTCAATCTTTAAGGTACATTATTTTGTGCTTGCGCTTTTCAATTTATAGACGGCCGTAGCCGGAAACAACAACATTCGAATCAACAGTGGAAAATGGCATAGCCATATAACAAGATATACATAAGCATGGATTTCAAGAATTATGAGCGAACAACAATGAGTAGGCAATAAGAGATGAAACGAATGACGAAGCCCATGAGATTGAACGACACAAACATGCTCAACTTTAGAGGGTCAACGTTCTTACCTTAAACGCTAATCCATTTCTCCTTTTTACTCTTACATCATCTTTTCCCGTAATCAATCATACCCAATCCTTTAGGCCATAAATCGTAATCCTTACTCCATCAAGCCTAATTACAACCACGAATGACGCTAATCGAATAAGAACCAAAATCAGGGCAGTAGCAAAGAAATAGGTATAACTAACGTTTGAGAAGTGGGCTGATTACCAAATTTGAGTATGTCCTAAAGGATTACATCAGGAACGTCTCCTCAAAATTTCGTCCACAAATTCCAAGCGGATCAACGGGAATACACCTCACACTGAACCATAAACATGAATTAGGGTTTACCCACGAATTATAATGTAACTTTTGATATACAAATACAGGCCTTACCAATTTTGGATATGTTGTTACAACTAGAGTTAGGAACATCACCATTAAATCTCGTCCCAAAATACTTCATGAGTCAACGGGAATCATCAAGATACCGAGAGAGCGGAACAGTTCTCGGGTAGATAGACACAGCTCCACTAAAACACCTCTACAGGGAGCATCCAATGGATTCTTAGCACGATCTACATGTCTATGGATTCGTATCGAAAGTACGGTTCTAACGCCACCAACCACGACTCAAACAAAGGTCTTATATGAGAGTTGTGTGTGTTTGAAGTTGACACAGTGGTGCAGGGAATTTTCTGCGGGTGGAAGCTACGAAAAGGAGAGAGGGGGAGAGGGAGAGGCCGAATGATTAAGAAACAAAGCAAGGGTTTTATTTATTATATGTATATATGGGTATGAGAGTAAATCGGGTTTGGACTTAGTTAATAAGGTGTGTTGCGTGATCCACAAACCCGGTACAAATCCGAAGGACGAACGAATCTTCTTATATAATCCCATAATTAGAAATCTCATAACAATTCAATCGAATTCCAATAAAACATTAATAAACCCCTCAATTAAATTATAAAATGTAACACCCTTAATAATTTAAGCTCCCAAAAATACGGGGTGTTACAGACTTCGCTCCTTAAAACAAAGCTTCGTCCCGAAGATTTAATCTCCTCCCTAAATATATTTCACATAACTCTTTACACTTCAAATTTCCTCAACCGATTTATGGCAACCAACATTCATAACTTCCAACACAGGCAAAAAGTAAGAAATGAGAAGTAAGGATTCAAAGATATAGAAGTAGCGGAAGGAGAAAGTGCACCATTAATGCACTTACTCACAAGAGAGTCGTGTTTAGCTAGAAATGCACCATCAATGCATTTCAGGAAGGAATAGCGCGCAATTATAATAAATTTTAGTATTGGCACGAAATGATGCCAAATAATATTTCGTTTGCAACGTTAATGCACGAACAATATAACGTGTGCAACTGCGATGCACAAAACAAGTACGTGTGCACCATAAATGAACCAATTAGGTAAATATGCTTTATCATATAATTTTATCATAAATGACAAAAGGAACATAAATTCTTACAGATTAGGGTGAAAAAGGAACGCACGTGGTTCTCATCCCCCTTAAAGAAAAGGTTCGCCCCGAACCAAAAGTATTTAATTCGAACAAGTGTGAATAATTTGAACTTCAAATCAACTTTTGACTTGCCTTATTTTTCACACCTTGGTAACGCATCGCAAGGTTTTGTCGCAGTTCTCCAACTTCTCTTTCCATCCTCAAATCAATCATAATTGGTGACGATTCCCATACATTGTAGTTTCATGAATTCTCAGCGGTTCAAATCCTAGACATTCAATGCATTTCTAACATGATATGTCGTCAATAACCATAGAACACATTATTAGAACAGACCTTTCCTGAAACCGGTTGCCGATTCTAACTCGTAACCATTTACCATCCTTTAAACACTTTTATATCCAAAAGTATTTCTGTACGCCAAACCTTTTCATTTACATTTCGGATGTCAAACTCGTGTCGGAGCGTCCTCATCTCCAAAAGTATTTGTGAAGTATTACTTAATATACCGTACCAATAGGTGTCGAGACCACCCTATAAATGCATTTGCAATTTCAACTCTCAAATGATTGCAACTTGCATACCCTTATTACTCAATGCATACTTGCAACTAACCGATACCTAGCTTCATACCCATTTGTTCAGCATGTTGGATGTTGTAGCCTAGTTGGCCAAGCTTGCACCGTTATTCCTTCTCCACCCAAGTTCAAAACATGTAGGGAGCAGATTTTGTTTCCATGAACTCTCTTACTTCAACCGAATGACTTGATTTTGTCCATCTACATCTTAAACATTCAAGTCATCATTCTTGGTAGTGTGATCGCGATTATACATAGATCTCGCAAGTCTTTAACCTCAATTTACGTCTCCATAATAATTGATCAGTACTAGCAGTTCACCACAACAAGACCTTGTCATTACTTATAAATCGTCTTTTCTCATCTAGTAGAACCCCTTCTTTTATCACACATAAGGCTTTTTATCAACACGCATTTCGTCGCACTAGAGATATAAATATCAAACACTTAACTTTCATGTTAGCAGGCCAATAGTGTCCGACGCTACAACTTTCAGTTAACTTATTATATGAACTTTTGACCTTGAAAACTGTCACTTGATAATTATCCATTCATTAAACTAATCCCATCGTATGTCATATTTCAATTTCCTCGATTGGCCTCTTACTAAAATTGTGGTTTCCACGATTAATGACTATATATATCCACAGAACCATCTCCAGCAGACCATTTTGCTCTTACTCATCGGGTTACCTGAAAACCAACTTTACTTATCTGATTTGTATTGACTTTGTAACTTGAAAATTTCAACTTACCCGTCAATCCATATGAACATAGTCCCTTCCTATTTGAAGTAGTCGGCGATAATTTTCTAACCCCACAAGAAGGTCTTAGTGTTATGTCGAAGGCACTTAGTTGCATTTAGCAGACATCAAGATGTACTCATTCTCGTTTGGCTTTACCATTCAGCGAAACCTTTACACTTCTTTGATCCAAAAACCCCATTCTTACCAACATATACATGACCTGAAACAATTTTGTCAAGTAAAACTCATATTAACTTTACGTCATGATTGTCTCCCGTAGTTGTTTTCCAGGCAGGTCATCCTTAAGACTCTTTTGTTGTCTCTTGTCAACCTTTTTACACACCACTTTTAAACTAGTTGATATATGATATACTCTTCGACTTTCCCATATATAAGGTGTTTGATCAACGAACGTTATAGGGTTCTTCATTTAACAATTTCAACCAATTTACTCATAACCCATGAAATTTTATTCGTTCTGTACTCATTAACCCAATTCATCCCAAAACCATTCTTTAACTCATTGGCAGAATCACAACGTCCTATTGATATCCCAAGTTATCGCATTACAACTGTCGGGTTCTCTAATGTTTAAAACAATGTTTTTATCACGAGTTGCGCTTACATTTAACCAACTTACTCACACGAGTAAACATTGCCAAACCAGGTCAATTTCCTTAGTTTCACCATGACCAAATCACACCTTAGTAAATAGAACGATGCCTTGCACCTACCACCAACATCCACAACTCGAGCTTGATAGTAATTTGAACCCAAAATTATTTACAATCAAGATAGATGGCTTTAGAAATTTACCAATACAAAGTACAAAACCATCTGAAGATTATTTCGAAAACCATAAGCTTTTACCATAATTAGCAATGTCCTCTCATTTTGTACATCACACTTCAAGTGTTATTAACTCGACACCATACAACCAGATGATTACTATACCACCTCATTCTCCAGCTCAACTTATCCACCAATCAATTATGATTCAACAAATACATACCATAAGACCATCAACGCCAAGAGCTTAATCTATAAACTCCATCACCGAATCATAGTGACTCTTATATCATACGAAACACCAAATTGCACTCTCAAAAGCTAAATTTGGTGAGGGTAAACATGTCCCTAAAATAACACTCTTTAGTCCATAGATCACAAAAGACATATACCAATGTCAAATTCATAATTCAAAATCATTGTCAAATAGATGTTCAAAACTTATTGTATCTCGAGTTCAACTCGTCTTCCATACTTCATCTCACAGCCTGTAAGTGACTAGTGTTCGAGATATGAGTCCTTTACCATAAATCGAATAATATTTATATGTATATGTCCAACTTATTTTACCCATAGTATGTCTAAAGCCTTATCATGAATCAACACTTTTTTTTTTTTTTCGTGCCTTAGCATGCATCAAATTCCTTTACTTGAACATATACCCAAATAATTAATCCTAAAATCCCTCAATCGGTGATGGTAACAACTTAGTAAGTATAGTTTCCATGTTCAAAAGTTTGTTCCCTTATAATATTGTAGACTTCCAACCTTAAATGTCGTTGTTATGGTAAAATGGGTCATTTCCTCCCCTCTTAATCCTACACCTTAGTGTTAAAAGTCCATAGACGATTCATATCCGATCCTCAATTAATCGAGTTGTTCCAAAATTTTAGCATGTAGACACCCAACGGTTGCAGGGATGCTTAACATTACGGTCTAACTCCATAATTGATTCTAAAATCATAGCCTTTTATCAATCAATCAAGTCATATCCATAAATTTCGAAATTGTTTAGCCACTAACGTTGTCAATAAATCCTTGAATCTATTTTCCTTTAATCTTTTTCAATGTATAAACCACACTACTTTTAAGCACGTGCAAGCGAGTGCTTGATCTTTTGGAGTTGGGTCTTCCTCCAATAGTCCATCTTTGACTTGGGATCAACTGTAGTTCTGCATGTATAGCAACTAATTTCTCACGGTACATCCAAACATCGTTCCTCTTTATACATTGAATAATGTCCAACACCTTGTTTACATAACTTCCATCAGATATTCATATAATAAGGTTCAGAAGTCCGTCAACTACTCATTCTCTTGGTTACCAAAATTGTTCCGCACTATTTTAATGATAGTCACGAGATCAAATAAGCAGTATAGAACAACAGTCCAGGACACCTTGCACCCTTATTGAAAGTGATTTAGATCAACAAGGTAGTGAGCGATAAATAACTGTAATGAATGCAAAGTTACTATTCGTCTTGACTGAGTTTAACTTTTCGGAGACTTATCGTTTTTTTTTTTCTTTTTTTTTTTTTTTTTTTTTGGAACACACGACTCGTGTAAAATGGGGCACGAGTCGTGCCTAGATCAGTAGCTCTTTCGGCACATGAATAAATGAGCACAAATCGTGCCAAGTCTGGCACGAGTCGTGTTGTCCTCTGCCGAGGCTGTGGACACCAAAATCACGGATTGTTGAAAAAAAATTCACAAATAATTCATCACCACATAATTAGCATGTAGTTTCATGAACGACTTTATTCCAAATATAACCGTAGGGGTATTGTCCCCCATCCAAAGGTGCGCAATTATAAGACTCCGACTAAAATCGTAAGTAACGAAACATACAATCCTCAAAATCAAATCGTTGGTATCATATGTCAGAAATAATGACGTGGATAATAAACTCAATGATTAGTTTATTAGTTTCCTCATAGTAATGCGTCCAGGGAATCACTAAAAAAAAGGAAGGCAATACTCAAAGTTCCAAAAATCGAGGTTATGATTAAGGTCATATAGGGTTTCTCTTATTCTTAATTAACACATTACCCGTGGAAATAAACGTTGGTCGATTCAATCAATTCCTCATACTCATTCCCACCAACAAACAGAGTAGTGTTCTCGCAAACGATTCTTATCATCATTTAACCCATATAATAGAATAAAGAATAATATACGGGATCCTTTAAACTCGCGTATGCTCAACTCATTTATAGACTCGCCATTACTAGTCCCTTCTTCAACTTTCACCTTTCCTTTAAGGTAGCCAAAGTTTCTCAACTATAAGGGGTGACATAGTTAGATGGAGTAGCGTGGGTTATTCTTAAAGGGTTAAGCATAGCGTAGGTGTTATGGTTAGGAAGAGAGGAAGTTAATGGGTATCTCAAAAACCTTTGTTTAACAATATATCACACACCCAAATCCAACATGTTCCACTTTATATTTCTTCTTCAAAGACAAATTTTTGATAACGGTAAGCATTAAATAATCAAGTCCACAATATCATCGATCTCATTCATTAATACGACCTCAAAGATCATTACCATCGTATTGAACTCATGATAGTCTCAATTTTTTTTTTTTTTTTTCAATAAACCTCTAATCACCCTCAACAACTCAAAATCACAAGCTAAGTGATATGGCTAGAATATGACGAAGTTAAACATATGAACTTGTCCTCGAAAAATGTAACCCAAAGTGTCATCTAAATTAGGTCGATATCAAATATTATCTCCAAAGTGGTGCTCTCAAAATGAGTCAATCCAACTACGTAGCATAGTGCAGTACTCATCTGTAGTATGTAATCATAATCTCAAAAGTTAGCTCAAAAACTCCGTAGTATAGTACAAGAGACACATAGCACGTAGCACATAGCATGCGTATGAATGCACCCAACCAAGCCCCCAAGTTTTAAAAATCCTTTTATCAAATTGGTTTAAAATCGTTTTGCAAACTCAGCTAACCAGAGCCTAAGGCTCTGATACCAACTGTAACAACCCTAAATTTTCGCTATCTTTAAATACAAAAATAAAGGATTGTTATGCCGCCATTGACTACCAAGTCAACGACAAGGCTAATTTAAAACAATATTGATAAACAAGAAGAACAAATGACAGCGGAAGACTTCTAGCTGAATCTACAAATCGGAAATTAAACCAAAGTCAAACTACAAATCGTCCCCAATGCAAATATCTGACGACTCATCAAAGTGCCCAACATGCAATGACGCTTCAACCATACAATGCATCTCAATCTGCAAACCTGTCAACTGCGCCACCAAAAGGATGACACAGGCCCCAGAATAGGGTAGGGACACAACCCAAAACAAAGAACGTCAGCACTGGCTGAGTAAGAAGAGAGAGAGCTAGCAACAAAAGAAGGTAAGATACGCGCCTTAAAATGGCGCGTAGCTAAAAATAACTGAACAAACTACGCGAAACAAACAAGTACAACGGACGCTGGACACGACTCGTGTACTACTCGTGCACGGCTCGTGTACAGATCAGAGCCGGTACGGACGGCCAAAAGCCGGAACTCAAATGATCACTTTCTTTGTATAACTTATTAATTTGTATATTATTCGAGGGCCTCCGAGAGGTCCCTAATCGAGCCAAGGGTCCTACCCCAAGACTACCACATCTAGAGTAACAAGTAACGTAATTCTAATGACCCGAGTGTGCACACCCCTCGCTAGGGGGACGGTAGGACGTACAAGTCCCTAGGAGGAAGCCTATTAGGGGGTTCGGTAGCTGATCTCCAACCCTTAAACACAGAGTCTCTCGTCAGAGGTATAAATAAAACCCACATCATCTCGATGTGGTGACGGCTCCTATGTCCGCCCCTCTAGATGGGTTTCATATATTATTTCAACTTTCACTTTCAATCTTTAAGGTACATTATTTTGTGCTTGCGCTTTTCAATTTATAGACGGCCGTAGCCGGAAACAACAACATTCGAATCAACAGTGGAAAATGGCATAGCCATATAACAAGATATACATAAGCATGGATTTCAAGAATTATGAGCGAACAACAATGAGTAGGCAATAAGAGATGAAACGAATGACGAAGCCCATGAGATTGAACGACACAAACATGCTCAACTTTAGAGGGTCAACGTTCTTACCTTAAACGCTAATCCATTTCTCCTTTTTACTCTTACATCATCTTTTCCCGTAATCAATCATACCCAATCCTTTAGGCCATAAATCGTAATCCTTACTCCATCAAGCCTAATTACAACCACGAATGACGCTAATCGAATAAGAACCAAAATCAGGGCAGTAGCAAAGAAATAGGTATAACTAACGTTTGAGAAGTGGGCTGATTACCAAATTTGAGTATGTCCTAAAGGATTACATCAGGAACGTCTCCTCAAAATTTCGTCCACAAATTCCAAGCGGATCAACGGGAATACACCTCACACTGAACCATAAACATGAATTAGGGTTTACCCACGAATTATAATGTAACTTTTGATATACAAATACAGGCCTTACCAATTTTGGATATGTTGTTACAACTAGAGTTAGGAACATCACCATTAAATCTCGTCCCAAAATACTTCATGAGTCAACGGGAATCATCAAGATACCGAGAGAGCGGAACAGTTCTCGGGTAGATAGACACAGCTCCACTAAAACACCTCTACAGGGAGCATCCAATGGATTCTTGGCACGATCTACATGTCTATGGATTTGTATCGAAAGTACGGTTCTAACGCCACCAACCACGACTCAAACAAAGGTCTTATATGAGAGTTGTGTGTGTTTGAAGTTGACACAGTGGTGCAGGGAATTTTCTGCGGGTGGAAGCTACGAAAAGGAGAGAGGGGGAGAGGGAGAGGCCGAATGATTAAGAAACAAAGCAAGGGTTTTATTTATTATATGTATATATGGGTATGAGAGTAAATCGGGTTTGGACTTAGTTAATAAGGTGTGTTGCGTGATCCACAAACCCGGTACAAATCCGAAGGACGAACGAATCTTCTTATATAATCCCATAATTAGAAATCTCATAACAATTCAATCGAATTCCAATAAAACATTAATAAACCCCTCAATTAAATTATAAAATGTAACACCCTTAATAATTTAAGCTCCCAAAAATACGGGGTGTTACAGAAACCAAACAACCAATTAATAAAACAATTAAAATTAGGGTGCTAATTTTGCCAAGGCAACAATTACAGTTGCCAAGGCAAAATTAAGTAACTCCCTACTTTACCCTTCAATATTTTGTAACAAAATCTTTTATTTTCACAATTCATATGAAAAAATTCCTCTCCTGTTTTCTCTGTCTCCACCCCCCTTCACCCCCCAAACTCCAACAAACGCCTGCCCCGCTACACCAAAACCTCCGATACCACCACCAAGATCGGTCATTCGACCGACGTCAAGAGTCTCACATCTATCTCTTCATGTTTCCTTTGTCATATTCGAAGTATATCTCCTCCCATCCCCCACGCCAACCAATCCTTGCCCGGCTGCCCACTCATCGCCACCCCATCTCCACCAGCGCCACCTCTAGCGTAACCGCATAGGAAGGATTGTCACGGAGGAGGAAAGTATTCGTGCTAAAGTCGTGCCGGCTGGACTGCGTGGTGACGATGAAGCCGAGGAAAGGATTTGCCGGCGGGGGGATAACGAAGCGCATGGTGTTATTGGCGAATGAGATGTGTTTTGCGGGGAGGAGGAGAGAGAGTAGGGACGGATGCCGATGAAGATGATAGATTGCTTGGTGCGTTAGGCGGTGTCTCAGGAGGGAGGTTGATGGGGGGTGGCGGGATGTTTGCTGGAATGGAGGAGGTGGCGGAAGGGTGGTGTCGGGGTGTGCAGTGCAGATGAGGTAGTGGAATCAGGGGAGGGTTATGGAAGGGGTGGAGGCGTGGTAATTGGGTAGAACGGTGGGTTATACAATGCTAAAGGGGATAATAATTTTAGTTTTTTTTATTTATTTAATAATGTGAGGGTAAATTCGGAAGTTATTTAATTTTGCCTTGGCAACAGTAATTGTTGCCTTGGCAAAATCATCACCCTAAAATTAAATTATTATTATCTATCTAAAATAAAAAATATTACTCATACACCATGTCTAAACCATTGTCATCTTGTACATTAGCATCCTGCATTATCAACCAAATGTCCAATTTTAAAAAAAAAAAAAAAAACATGTTTCATATGAACTAGTGCGACCTTTAAGTAACCTAAATTCTTCATCTTTTATCGACGTGGATTCTAATTAGGTCATATTCAACGTTTGACACCTTCAATTTCGCGGAGCAAACAAAGAACTCATTGATTTGAAGCTAACTTATTTATTTTCCATACATCATTGTTTTTCTAAATTCAAGATATTTGGTTATGAAATTTGGAATTAGGTCTTTATCAGATTTTGTATTTATATATATATTAGAGAAAACCAAAGGGCATGTTGATGCTACATCGTTGCTTCAACGACGATTTTTATCCTCGTTTCAATCTCTGATGAAAGTGTACAAGTCGACTATATTTTACTTAGTTTCAATAGTTGTAATTGTATCTATATAACTTATATAGTATCATAAGTTGAATACATTGTACAATGTAATTATTAATTAGTCTCAGTTATGACATTTATTACTAATATCCAATTTATATAATATCCGACTAGTGTCTTTATGGTTTTAGGAGATGGCGACGAACGCTATTGACTAGAACAACAATCCAAATCAAGAAAATATGATGAACAAACTTCTATTAAGAGATTCGAAACAAACACCGACCTAGCTAGGAATCGAACTCTTGTATTCGGACGACACGCCACCCTATTGTGCTTGTCTAATCTTGTCAATGTATGCATATATACCTACTTACCCTATCGAAGCTGAAAAATTGCTACCCTGAGCCCCACATTGGCTTTGCCCCGGATTTCAAACGCGCTTACGGATGTAATATAGCGTGGAATTCGTGAAGAAACATATCTTGTTCAATTTGCTTAAGTTGTAGTGCTTTACGTATAATCTGTAATAGTTGCTAACACAACGAATCAAGAGCTTGAAACTACTATTAACATCAATTATATATAATAAATTGCAAATATCACAATACCCTCACAAACTATATTAGGTATCACAATACCCTCACAAAAATATCACAATACCCTCGCAAATTGCAAATATCACAATACTACTAACTTTAACTACTACTCTGTATACCTCTGTCACGAAATTGTCACTAAACGAATGCATACGTACTAGAAAATCTCATCAAATAAATATGTAAAACAAATTTAATTGACATAATTTATTATATACGTATTCAACCTGATCGTAAACACTTTATCTTGCAAAGCATAGTTGTCCATATTATAATCCACACATATAAACTCAACTGTTGCTAATGAAGTGACTCAATTCTTGTTTGAAACACATTTCGAAACTATTATTATTATAATGAAACTAGACAATGTTACATTCTAATCTACTATTTAAGTTATTTACTTAATAGTTAACGATACCACATCGGAGTAGTTTTGTCGTGTTTTTTCTACTAAATATTCTCTTGCCATCCTAGATTGTGGGTCACTACTTGTTTTTACAGAATTGTATCCATGTTTTCTACTTTTGCCACATGATTAACGAAGTTATGGATGGTGAGACATTTTTTAATTAAAAAATATATATAAACTTAATGCTAGAGGATATGTGTAAGTTGGCATACCCCGCCGAAAGTACAAAGTTTCCGCATTCTCATGCCCTATGAGTACAATTTTTCTATGATTTCGCTTGAATATTATTGGCATTTCTTTCACGATATATCAAACTTTTAGCAACGAGTATCTAATATTTAGTATCAGCATGAGTAATAATTTTGCATAGTTTAGTTATAGTAGTTTCCATTATAAAACTAATAAAGTTTCATTGTTTATTATATAGTTTCAGCAGATTATAATTAGTATATATCAACTGGTTTCTCCTGTGTTATTTAGTAATTTACCTCGAAAATTAGCACAACATAGAAAAAACGAATTTGCATTGGACCTTGGTCAGATCCACTGGCAAAATTTAAATTTCAAATAATGTTTTTTTTAATTATTCTGAATTCAATTTTTCTTGAAAACATAATCTTTTTTACTATTAGTTTAATAATAATGTTAATGGACCAATAGGATTTGGTTTTAGAAAAGATTCCATACAAAATATGTATATGTAGCCTTTTCCGCACACAAACTTTCCATCTAATAAATTTTTCAAATTGCTAGAGGTCTACAGTGTAGACACAATTAATTTGTCTACAATGTAAAATTGAGTTAATTGGTAGTAGTAAAATTGATAGAGGAGGGACAATGTTATAGGTCTACAATATTGAAACCAAGAAGTGTCTACAATCGGCATCAATTTTACTACAATATCAAATTTTTACTACTCACACAATTAATTTTACTACCTGAATTTTCATTACAATTAATTTTACTACTCCGGTCTCAATTTTACTACAAGTAACTCAGTTTTACATTGTAGACAAATTAATTGTGTCTATACTGTAGACCTCTAGCAATTTGCTAGAGGAGTAGTAAAATTAATCATAATGATAATTCAGGTAGTAAAATTAATTGTGTGAGTAGTAAAATTTTGATAGTGTAGTAAAATTATTACTGATTGTATACACTTTCAGGTGTCTACACTGTAGACCGACCTCTAGCATTGTCCATAAATTTTAACATTGCATGCCGCGTTTTGGTGACACTTAACGGTCTAACACGAGGTAGCTACCAACCTCTAGAAGCCGGAGGTTAGTACACTAACTTTAAGATCATTTGTGGAGGAAAATGATGTTTTCTTTCGAGGTCATTCTATTTCTGAAAACACCTATTCATATAAAACTCTTTTACGAATTCAGCCAAACATATATGTTTTCACAAGTTGAAAATACAACCCAACTTATTATTGGAGAAGCTTCTAAAAAAATGTTGAGGTTCAGAGCAACACCGTCTTCTCTTACACTTATTCTCTGCTGCACTCTTTTAAATTACGCGGGAAAAGCCTCCAAAGAGTCGTTTAACCGCGACGATTTCCCTCCCACCTTCACTTTTGGTGCTGGAAGTTCTGCATACCAGGTACTATAACGGTTTCACACGACTATTTATGTTTTTGTTCCACCAGTTATCTTAGGACTAAGATTTTGTTGTTGTCGTGGTTGTTACTTGGATTTATTTATATACACGAATTATACGTGCGCAAAGGTGGAAGGAGCAGCGTTTGAAGATGGAAGAACGGCCACAACTGCCGATGCTTATGCTCATTCCGGTCAGTTTTATTTTATTTCCTCATGGCAAATTGCTAGAGGTCTATAATGTAGACACAATTAACTTGTCTACAGTGTAAAATTGAGTTAGTAGCAGTAAAATTGAGATTCAAGTAGTAAAATCATTTGTAATGAAAAATTCAGGTAGTAAAATTAATTGTGTGAGTAGTAAAATTTTGATAGTTTAGTAAAAGTATTGTTGATTGTAGACAATTTTGGGTGTACTGTAGACCTCTAGCATTGTCCCTCCTCATGAGATCGTATATCATCTAAAAATATCGGGTATGACGAGTGACGACTAGGTGTGTATGGACCTTTGTAATCGAATTTGGAACAATGATAATGTTATCTAGTGAAACACTAAAATAGTGCCACCTATTTCAATATTTTCATTAATTCATTCACCACCAAAACAAAAAGAAAATTCGTTAATTCGTTTAGTCCTATTTTATTTTTTTGACGAACTATTTTAATGTCGCTAACACTGAAGACGTCTAGCGAAACACATGTAGTCAACTAGTCATATCATCTTGGAATCAACCGCCACAACTCAAAAATGGTCCTTCCTGATAATGTGCGTGATATCTAATTGTCTACTACGTCTACTAGGACCAGAGTTAGATTGGTAGCGAAATCATGTAAAGTTAATGGTTTACCTTTATTCGACGTTTAATTAGCTTTTGTTTTTTTAGACAAATGGTGTATTTGGCGCATCTATTTATCTAGCTTTTAGATGTTTGATTTGATTCACAAAGCTACTTTATCAAAATAAGAGAGGAAGAACGAACAAAGATTGTCCTGTTTCTTCACACGAACCATGCATTCTATGATCTATTCATGAGACACTCCTACAATTGACTTTCCAACAAAAAAAGGTCAATTTTCCAGGCAATCATAAAATCAACTACTTTTTGGCGGAAATTCATTTTTTGGTAGTGTCTCACAAAGAAATTCCATAATAAGATAGTATTGGACATTATTTTTTTAATTTTAGGGAGCGTTTTACAAAAACGACCTCTTATAAGCTGTAATAAGGGCAAAATATCCAAGTAGTAAGACTACTCCAGAATCAAATCCGCACAAAAAATTTGGGTACGCAGAATCTGAATCGTAATTTGCACAACTGCACAAGTATAACTGACGTAAATGTTACAGGGGCTTTCAACGAAAATGGAGATATAGCAAGTGATCAATACCATAAATACAAGGTGATTTTCACTTGCCCTGAATCCTCATTTAACTTCCTTTGATTTGATATGATGTAGTACGTCGTGAATTTTATTAAAAACTAAACAACTACGTCAACAACGTCACATTACCCCACTGCCTCAAAGGCGCCCACAAGGCCACAATCCCACAATACGCAGCATATATCCCTAAATTTTTTTCACAAAGTTAACCACTGGCTTTTCTTTCTAAAATTCTAATCATATTTTCTTTTGTCGAATTGTCATCGATCAATGTCATCTTTTAGGAAGATGTTCAACTCATGGTGGAAACAGGATTGGATGCTTACAGGCTCTCCATCTCGTGGGCGAGATTGTTACCTCGTAATAACCCGTATTCCTTACTATGACCTTACGGAAACAATGAGCTTATTACTGAAGCTTTTAAAATACAGTTAAGTTCTTTCCTGTTGTTTCAGAGGGCAGAGGACCTGTTAACCCCAAAGGTTTGGAGTATTACAACAATCTCATCAACGAACTCGTTAAGCATGGTATCTTATAATACATTCTGAATAGTAATCAAATTGTGATCAAATCAAGAATCAACATAATTAGTTTTGTCATTTCTGATTTGCAGGAATACAACCACATGTTACTTTGTTACACCAAGATGTACCACTTGTTCTAGATTATGAGTATGGAGGATTTACAAAGCCGAGGATCGTGTAAGTTCACGTCTCATTTTGTTAAGCAAGGGTCTAATACTAATACTAATTTAACATGAATTTTTACTAATACTAATTTAACATGAATTTGACATTGAATTTTTACTACGTAACGACTGCTGAATTTGACCTGGACACGACTTGTCTGTGCAGATGAATACTATTGCAACCTAGTTTATACCTAACGTGTTAAACGATTCAATATTGTGTATAAGTATTACTTAGCTTCTTGTCCTTTTTCCTTATACTATGGAGGAACTGATGTGTACAGGGAAGACTTCACAGCATATGCTGATGTTTGCTTTAGAGAATTTGGTGATAGAGTTCGGCATTGGACAAGTATCAATGAGGCCAATTTATTTGCCGCTAATACATACAAAGACTGGAGAGGATCCCCTAGTAATTGGACCACAAAAAACCAGATTACACTAGAGTTTGATCCATATCTTATTGCTCATCATGTACTGTTGGCTCATGCATCAGCTGCAAAACTCTACAAGGATAAGTATCAGGTATGTTTCTCAACTTCATCCTGTTACAGTGTTACTGTCTTCAGTTGTCATGTCTCGTGTTAGGGATGAGGTTCAGCACCACTCTGTTATCCCTCGATTCTTAGTAAGTGTGAAGTGTCAATCAGAAAAGCAACCTTACACTATAATGTCTTGAATTTCTAAACACTACTACTTACTTGGTGCAGGACAAGCAACATGGATTCTTGGTATTCAACCTATATGCTTTCTACTTCATTCCCTTCAGTAATTCGACAGAAGATGTAATGGCTACACAAAGATCATACGATTTTTTTATCGACTGGTAAGATTTAAATCAGAATGCTAGGTCTTACAAGCATGTTTTGTTCTTCTTGATTGCATGAGGCAAATGCAAAACTTGTCATTCCTCTGGGTCGCAAGGATGATGCATCCCTTAATGTACGGAGACTACTCCGAAGTATTGAAAAAGGCGGTAGGAGAGGAACTTCCTGCGTTTTCAAAGAGGGAGTCAGAGATGCTGAAGGGATCTTTCGATTTCATTGGATTGAATTATTATGCAGCTGCCATGGCCAAAGACAACCCTTCAAGTCTGAAGTCAAGCAAAGGGTTTGAAGGATACATGGACGCAATGTGGATATGTATGTCTACCTCATTTCCCTTTGCTTTGCATATATGAAATCAATTGTGCACCAACTGACCAACCTGCTGATAAATTCTTCGTCTGTTGTGACCCTGAGACCCGTACCTAGGCCTTAACAGTATGGATTTTCCGAAAATTCCCTGGCTGTCAAAATCCGGCCTATCAGCTTTAACATTGCTTTTGAACATGAACGAGTGTTTTCTAGCCAAATTTCTGTAGGATGAAAATGTAGCTAAGGGTTACTTAGACATAGCGAAGCCTTGAGTTAGCCACTAGTTGATCATGACCTTAGACTCTACGACCTCCAATTCCTCCAAAACCACAAACCTTTAAATAGCCGGACTGTACACTTGTACATGACCTAAGGCGACATTGCTTCGCTCCTTTACAAACCAAACATTATCGGATTATGGTAAAAACAAACCACACAAAATGTACATGTTTGCGTTGTTTTCCATGCTCTAATCCAATGGTGATGTTAATGCACTTTCGTCTATATACTACATTACTACATTTCTCTGAAACTTGTTTATGGCTAATTGTGAATTACTGTTCCGTTCATTACAGATGTCAATGGCTCTAACCCATTAGCAAGGGTGAGTACTGAGTGCTCCGTATATTTCGTAGACTTTGTTAGAAAAAGGATTTTTTGTCTAACACTACCTAATACAACGTACAATTTGTGAAACACTCCCTAATACATTTTTTTTTGTCTAACACTACCTTATACAACGCATTTTTTGTCTAACACTAACATAAATGGTTTCCGGCCAAAAATAAGTCAACTTTTCAGCCGCTTGTGCACGTGATCTTGGTTTAATTCGTACTATCATCAATAAATCCCATAAAAAGTTAATGAGTGACAGAGAGAGAAAATGTCCTGGAAAAAATTATTCCTAGATGCAATTAAAATGGAGAGATATAGACGATTAATGAAATTAAAGAGAGAAAATGACAGAAAATTAGAGGAAAAAATGGAAGAGAAGTAAGTTTCGGGGCAAAACTTTCGAAAAAAAAGAGGGAGAGGTAAAAAATCACATGCACAGGCGGGTCAAGCTGAAAAGTTGATTTTTATCTGCCGGAAATCATTCATGGTAGTGTTAGACAAAAAATACGTTGTATTAGGTAGTGTTAGACAAAAAATAATGTATTAGGGAGTGTTTCACAAAAAGTACGTTGTATTAGGTAGTGTTAGACAAAAAATCCTTAGAAAAAGTGTAAATGTTCGTCTCCTTTTTTTTTATAGAGTTCAGAGCTTTATTTTTCAATTTTATGGGAATGAAGATCAAAACAAATTACTAGCATTCATCTTCTTATGTAGGTTCCTTTTGCTAACACACCATGGGGTTTGCAAGGAATTTTGGAGCACTTTAAGAATGTATACAATAACCCTCGTATCGTAATCCATGAAAATGGTATTGCTCCTTAGTCCTTACCATATTCATATTATTAAGTGCTGAATTTATGTATGTCAAGGTAATTATTGTGGCAATGAGAATTTACTTTTGATAATTTTGTGTTTGAATGGAAATACCAACAGGTCAATTGACAAATTATAGTACTATAACGGTAAATGATCCAACAAGGGTGGAATATTTAAGTGCTCACATTGGGAGCTTACTTGAGGCTGTGAGGTAAGTAAAAAATTTCTTGTTGAAGTTCTTGCGTCTCAGTGGAATGTCTACCTTTTCATGTTTCCGGTGTTTTAGTTACTCCAATTGTTTACTTTTTCGATTTGGATATGTTTTTTTGTTTTAGTAAAAAAAAAAACACCATTTTGACAAAAATGTGCAAACATCACCGTACCTTAATATTCCATTAAGATGATGTGCCGAATTTCTTTGCAGAAACGGATCCAATGTAAAAGGGTACTTTGCGTGGTCGTTCATAGACGTGTTCGAGTTTCTATATGGCTATGAGGATTCATTCGGCCTATACTATGTTGATTTCAATGATACAAACTTGACCAGATACCCTAAACTATCACAAAAGTGGTACTCCCGATTTTTGAAAGGGAAAAGCAATGCCATCATTGCTAAACAACGAAGCCAAGAAAATAATGAGACTGCCCTATCTTCTTGAAATTTGTCGGACAAGAATTGAATGACCAAAAGAATTTGGAATAATGTGAAGTTAATACATGAAAGAAAACTGTATAAGCATTGTATGTTACGGTACAGTAATCTCATTTTGGAACTTTACCCTATCTTCACGATGTAAGAGATAATGTATGAATTTGGATTCAATTTTCTATACACTTCCTCTGTTTTTTGTATGTTTGAACATTTTGCCTATCTAAAAGCGACAATTAATTGCACAATGACAACCTAGGTAACACCGATACGAACTCGGACATCAATACGGAAACGTTACACGACATTTTAAAAAATAACGGACACGGACACGGCAAAAAAAAAAACAAAACTAACAAGTACTTTGCATGCAAAAAATTTCAATTATGCGTACTGGTTCGCCGGTAGGTAGATGTGGGGCTGATGCGGCCGGGTGCAGGTGGGGCTGGTGCGGCCCGTTGCAGGTTAGGCGTAGCGATGGGGCCGCTAGTTGTTGGGTTATAAACTCATTTGATGTGAGTTTAGGAAGTAAGGGGAAAAGTCCATTTTGCCCTTACTAATGAGTGGCTTGTTGGAGAAGTTTTGCCAAACACATAATGTGTGTTTGAGAGCAGAACAATCAGAAGAGCAACAACCAGACAAACACATACACATAGAGAGAGAAAGAGAGGAGAAGAGCAAACCCGTATAACCCTCAAAACTCAGATTTTGAGTGACTGTTTCGAGACCCGAACGAGTTCGGATTGCAGCGAAATTTGGGAGGATGCTAGTGTATATGGGAGCTTCATTTCTTCCAAGTTTGGAGGACTTTCGACCTCTTTAAGTGGTATTATTGTTTCACTTTTCTTTGGTGTATTTTAGTGTTTTTTCTCACTTGTTAGTGAAGTACTGTGTGGTTGGTTGTGTCAAAATTGTTACCTTAAGATTGTGATTGCCTCTAGATGTGCCTAGGGAAGTTATATTGTTGTATCCTATTGATTATTGATTAATTAGTGGAAGATAAGGGTTTCGTACCGGCTTACGTTACTTGTGGTTTTCTCCCGCATTGGGTTTCCACGTATATCTTGGTGTCTCACTTGATAATCATTGTTGTATTGGGGGGAGGGGGGGCTGTTTTGCTCACCATAGTTGTGCTATATTATTGGTAGGTTCAAATAGATTGGTTGGTAGTGTTGATTGTCCACCTAGTAACACAAAAGGGGTAATTGGGTTTTTTGTTGCTTCCGCTAATAGTTGTGCCCATTTTTCCCAACATAGTGGTATCAGAGCCACGGGTTTGTGGCTTGTGAATGGTTGTGTTACTTGGTAGAGATGAATGATAAGAGCCTTACTCGTGGGATGAATCCGTGCTTCCTAGATGACAACACGGGTTTTGTTTTCAAACTTTTTTTGTTTGATGTCTTAAATCATTAACTTTCTCAACCCTCGATTAACCAAAAAGTATTGTCAAACTTAAACAAATTACGAATTCTGGAATTCCCGTTATTTTCGCACCCAAATTATAGAGTCGCCCTGTGTTGTTGCGAATACTACCATACGATAAAACTATAAAAGTTGTTAAGTAAGGACACTCATAGTGATATTGCCACGGTCGATAGTCACATGAGCCCGATAGATCAAAATTGATCGTCTGTTCCACTTTGTGTCTCATACTTTCATTATGTGCGTGACACGGATTCTCGTCATTTATGGCAGTTTCTCTTGAGGTGATGATTTTGTCAACGCAAATCAATATCTTCCGAGGCAAATATGTCAATCACAAAAACCTTGCTTAAACCCTTGATCGGAAAACCACCATGTCAGAAATCTTTCCATCCCAAATTTTGACCCGATCACCCGCGAAATCCGTCACCTGTTTCAAATGCGTGTCAATAAAGTGAGACTCGCTCATCTCCACCCCGTTTTTGTAAGTGTTCGATTTGATATTGAGTTATTGTTATTATTGTTGAACTGAATTGTTATGTTTCGATTGCGTCATTGCAAATTTTGGTGGTGGTATTGTTTTTGTGCTCCGGGAGTATTATAATGTATTCGATTATTCATGTTAGCCGAAACTAAATCATTTTCGGGCTACGAGCTTGTTACATTGTAGTTGAATGGTTTATAGAAATGGGATGAATTTGTGGGTAGGTTTAGAGTTTGATGTCTGAAGAAGCCGGGAATGAAGAGTGAGTGTTTCGATTTTTGAGGGGTAAAATGTATTAGTAAAATGATAGAGATAAGTGAGCAGAGGTTTGGTGCAGATGTTGCGGTTTTGTGGGGAATTTACGCTAGTGGATGGTGAATTTAGGCATCGGAAAATAATTTCTCTCACAGATTCAAACCAAATGCCAACTACCTAATGAAATGGAGGGAGTATAATTTTTTGGGTTGGTGTTGTATATTTGTTCTTTGTAGTTTGTATGTATCTCTGCTTCTTTGCTCTCCAGTTTCCGTGTTACTGGATAATGATATAATAGTTTTGACTGGTCTTGTGAAAGTGATAGCCTTAGTTGCTGAGAGGTGCTCCCTTGCTCTCGTGTTTTCCTTTAGAATTTGGATGTTTTGCACATAATATTGATGATTTGGTGAGGTGCGGAGTAATAAACATGCTTGTATAACTTGGTTTGTTAGTGAAAAGTTTGAGCTTCTTTAATGGAAAAATTTCCGAATGGATTAGACATGGGAGATAGGTAAAAGCTACTTAACTGATTAGGGTTGAGCATGCTGGCGGTAAGTGCAGCCTTGCTGATAATTGTAACTTGTATCTATGAAAGGGTTGGGTTTGAGGTAGGAGAGAGAAGCAAAAGATGAACTTCAGCTGGGAGAAAAAGATTTTGGGTTATGAAGCCAAGTAAAAAAACAGTATTTTGAAAGTAATTATGTGCTACAATGATTGTAGAGAAACAAATTGATTTTGGGTGCAGAAGTTGCAAGTTTGTGGGGAATTTCGGCTAATGAATGGTGCTTGCATCAGGAAATTTTGTTAATCCTTCATGTTTTGTGGAGAATGTTTCTTGAAATTGCTTATAATTTTTTTGTCTGCTGTCATATGTGTGTCCTTTGTATATATCTGTGATACTTCTTGGCTCTCAAGTTCTTGTGTTGCGGTTTATGGTATTGAATGACATTATGACTTTATGAGAGTGATCGCATACGCCTGAGCTAGTCACATAGTTACTAGTTTTACTCTCTTTTGGATTGTGATGAAGACAAATAGGTGCTCCCTTGCTTTGTAGTCCTTTACTATATTTGTATGTTTTGCACATTTATGGTGATAATGTCTTGAGGTGATAAACATACATATGTGAAACTTGGTTCGGTAGAGAATATAAGTGGCATATCTTGGTGGGCGTACAAGTATCAACTGCAACTAACAAATTCCAAAGATATTGAGCTTCTTTGGTCGAAAAGTTCAGGATGGATTGAGCAAGGGAGGTAAAGTGACTGTTCATTGTGGTGATGGTCAATGCAGCTTTTAGGCTATAGAAGAGTGGTGCCAGTTTGTTGATAATTGCAAGTTATATAATGTCGAAGAGTTTGGTTTAAGTTCTGGCAGGAGAGCAAAGCAAGGGATGAAGTGTTTCTGGAATTATAAACTGACATCTTTGAGTTTCTAATACTAGGACTGTAATTTTCTTAGTTCCAGCTTTATAAGGTTGGGCATCCCACATTGAAGTGTGGGCAGATTTTCAAACTTTTCCTCATTAGGGTTTAAAACGAAGTGTTTAACTACTATGTTAAAGTAAAAACTATCCCATATCCTCTACCCGAGCAAGGTTGGGTGTCTCTGCTGTTTTTCATGAATATTCCTGTTCCTATTCATGGTTATAATAGTTTCTAATATCCAAATTCCAAGCACATGTGTAACATGTTTAATGTCAAGTGTCACACGCAGAAGATAATTGGGTGAAAAAATTGGTATTTAGGAATGTAGACAGCTACGTTGTTGCAGGTATTATACCCTATGTCTGGTTAATTGCTTTTGTTCTGCTTCTGTAAATACACGGACACCTTTGAGCTTCTAATGTTGAAGCTATGATTTTCTCTGTTCCAACTTTATAAGGGTGGGTATCCCAAGTGTGCGCTAATATCCGTAAGGTTCCTGGTTATGGTTTTGAAAGGAGTTTCTAATGTCGATGAACAGGTCTAAGTTGTCCAAAATGTCTATTGTCGAGGGAGTTGACTTTTCTTGAGTAGCATAGACAGCTACTGCAATACTATAGGATGTAGGCATTCCTGCTGTTGTAACCAGTGGCAAATTACCTTACTTCCTCCGATTTGTGTGCAGCTACACCGTGAGTCTGTTGATACTGCACTGTAGTATTTGTGTTCCGGCTTTATAAAGTGATTAAACTGGTTAAATTGTACTGTCATGTCTAGGCGGTTTCAGCAGTTTCATCCTGTTAGACCTGAGACCATTGCAACTAATGCATTTTATTCAATATAATGCTAATATTACTGATTTCTTCGTCATTTGTTTGCCAGTAATGCTGCTGTGATGAATAATATTGGATTTTTTTTTTTTTTTTGTGTTGTTGTTGGGGTGGGGGGGGGGGATGTTCTTCTTCATGTGAGGAATATTGGATTGTGTTTGTATGAATATGACATGGTTTGTTGTTTATGAGGTTTTGTGACGAAGTTCGACCTAACTTGCAGGTACATGAGAAAGTAGAATGTTAGGTTTCCACTTTCCCATGCCTCATACTTAGGTTTCTTGAATATTGGAACGGTTACTGGAAGATGAGAAAGTAGAATGCTAAATCGCCAAGGCCTAATCGGATTCAAATTCCTTATTTTTGCATTTTGATCGTCATTACCTTTCTGTCGTAGGTCATAACTTTGTTTGTGTCCTTGTATCAGGGAAGATAACTTTGTTTGTGTCCTTGTATCAGGGAAGACGCTTAATGCAGAATTAGGTCAGTGATGGGGGAGTTGAGGTGATGACAAAGGCGTCTGATTTGAACATAATCCTGAACTAAAATTGACGGTACCTGCAAACTGAGTGTACTTTTGTGAAGTAAGATACTGAGTATGAAAATTTAGCAGCTGTAAATGTATTATTAGTACATTCGTATCGTGCTCTTACAGCTTCTCTTGCACAAAAAAGGATTTAGTTGAACTCTGTAGGTTGTCCAGCTTAACTGAGAACATATTCGTCTTGATGTCGACAAAAGTGCTGGTTGTGCCTCTGCTGAGTGCTGATATGCTAAATGATGGAGTAATAAACTGCTGGTTTTCACAATTTATGCCGTCTTAGGGTATGTTTGGTAACCAAGTAGAAGGTAGCATTTAGCGTTTTGACCAAGTCAGAATGCTACTTGACATGTTTGGCTGTACATTTGTTATTAGCATTTGAAGTAGCATTTAGCGTTTTAAGGGGCATTTGGCAAATGCTATTACAAGTAGCATTTCTCCCAGAAAGTAGCATTTCGGATTTTCTAATTTTCTGATATATATAAATTTAATAACTCAACAGCTACTGCTCGTGCCAAACATGTCATTGTTAACAGCTACTTTTCAGCCAACAGCTAACAGCTACCTGCTAACTGCTAATAGTTAGTCAAACTGCTAACAGCTACCTCAACAGCTAAAAGCTACCTGAACAGCTACGACTACCAAACACACCCTTAGTCATTTGTCGTCCTTCCTGTTTTTGGGTTCTTATCATCAACGCTATCCTACATTAAATACCACCCAACTATTTAAACCTCAATCCCATCATTCTCCCTCCTCCCCTTCCCACCCCCACATTGTCGCGGCCACCCTTGCCCGAGTGTACCCACCAACCAACCACCATGTCGACACCACCCGAATGACCTGATATTAATCACCGGAAACTGGATTAAACTAATAAGTTGGCGGGTTACTTCTCTTATAACCAATTGGTTTAAGATCACCGTACTTATGAGCTAGTCTTCTTCTCTTCTACCGTTTTGTAAATATTTATGTCATTAAGCAATTGACGCTATTTTATCGCGTCACTCTAGTACTTGCCGGTCTTCCTCTCATCTACCGTTCTACGGATCTACAGATGTTGATGTCACTACTGACTAGGCCCCTTGACGATTTAACATTCATTGACGACTTAACGTTTGATTGTCCATATTAGTCACGTCCAAACATACAACGTTGTCTAGTGGAATAGTAACGTTGGAGGGACCAACACTACTCCAAATCAAAGAGAGCACTTTACTATCACTATACTATACGTGGTAATAAATCTAGACCTCTAAAAAAGGGTGTAACACCAAATCTAAAGGGACGTGGGCAGGTTAGGTCCCATATATATTACTCCATATTATTATGTCTACATTAAATGAGAAACTTATGAGATTGTGTTGGAAAGTTGGAGGGAGAATGTCAAGGTTTAAGATGAGTAGAGCTCTGTGTTTTTCTCTGTTGCTTCTATGCTTCTGTCTGTCAACTTTTGATGTAACAGTTACTGCAGACGGCAGAGAGTTTAACCGCGCGGACTTTCCTGCTGAGTTCATTTTTGGTGCTGGAACTTCTTCTTATCAGGTACTCTGTCTTTTCAGGTGTGTGCTTTTCTTAGTTCATAAAAGCAGCTTACGCTACGGGGATGGGGATACGAGGAGTAGGATTTGTACTTGGACATTCTTTATACGGATTGACTTCTTAACCACTAGGCCAATATTAATCCTCTTATTAGGGCATGTGTTGTCGTGTGACGAAAGAGTGATGGAAATGAGATTAGGGAATAGGGAAGGTAGATATTTTGCGTAACACTACACGTTGTCCACACATGTCCTAGTTGTGTGTAGCTGTGTAGGTCTCTACTCTCTAGTGATAGTTACCCTGTTTTAAATTTTAATTATGTGATATTTGATTCAAATAAACATATTTTTTTTGGGTATGAATGAAATATTGAAATGATATGTGAAGGTGGAGGGAGCAGCGTTTGAAGATGGAAGAACACTCAGCATTTCCGATTCTTATGCTCACTCTGGTTAGTTTAATTTACTCAGTATTAAACTATTAATATGTTGTTATACCATTTTCAAAGTTTATGATTGCCTATACGTGGGCAAAAATGTTCAAATTGACTCAGAGTCAGTGTTAGCGAGGTTAGGAACTTGGAGATAGAATGTTAGAAGAGGAAATTAAGCAATGTAGGCTAGAAATTTGTTTCACAACACGGACACCGAACACGGCAAGAAGTATCCGACACGGGTGCATGTCTAGAGTGTCGAATTCGGCTATATTATGGGAAACAACCTCTTTAGACTAGAATAAAGGATCCAAGTGTCATAAACTCGTAATCATGTCAAAGTCTAGTGTCTGACTCATGAATGTGAGGTAATTTGAAGAGTCTGAGTTACATAGGTCACAAGGAACTCGCAACCTTGTGATTATGTTTATGTACATGTTTGATGTTGAAACTATCCTAATACAAATTACAAAAGTCCAACTGACGTTCTAACACTAAATCAATTGCAAACTGTCAGTAGACTTGTATACTAATCAGTAAAGCCACTGTTGTCAAACTTTTGAGTAGACACACTACTTCATCATGTAATTATGGTGACTTGAACTTAACCACCAGCTCTAGCCAGGGGCTGTTGTGTTGCGTTTCATCGCTCGAGCCAAATCTCTTGTTTTCGATGAATGAATAAGCTGATGTCAGTATCACAACCAAGTCTCTTCTTGATGACTAACTGTCATACTAGAACCGGAAATACAACACACCAAACAACTGAGCTAGCCGTTCTTGATCTAATCTCACTGCATAGCATTTAACAAGCCTGTAACACGATACACAAAAGCACACTTGATTATAGTCAGACTGGCTTCAAGTATCTCCATCTTCGGACTAAAAGAAGTTTCACGTCTGATTCTCCACAGATGATAATCAGTAGCATAGAGACTTGTAGAGTACCTGAACTTTGTTGCTTTGGATTGTTGCAGCCATCTCTGTAAGATGTTTAGATAAGCTGGCCTCTTGGTAGACTGCATTCCTATACAAGTAAGCCAAGTTTGTCTAAATTAGGCCGCCAATGTCAAACTTAAAAGGGGTGTGTTTGGCAATCTCAATCTCAGTGTTACACATCATAATACGCTGATAGAACCTGGAGGAGACTCCCATCTTTATGGCCTGCAATTTCGTGTTCATTGCTAACCATGAACCATGATACCGTACATAACAGTGCTTAGGAGTATTCTATCTGCGCAACAGACCACGGAACATTTTGAGTGATCAGGTCTGATCCTTTGATAAGCAGACTTCATATTGTATTCCTTGCATCTTAGCTATCCTTTTTCTTGTTCTACAAGCTAGTCCATGACTCTGTCGCTTCCAAACCGAGATGGTAACCTGGTACCCGCAGACCCTAACATATAGCCAGTCCCACTTGCCCCACGATTTGAAAGAATGTTTGAACTAAAAACGTTGGGGATCCTTGTCTTGAAAGAAAAATGTTGGGGATCCTTGTCTTATGTGTGTGTGTGTGTGTGTGTGTGTGTGTGTGTGTGTGTGTGTGTGTGTGTGTTTTGTGTGTGATGCTGCAGTTTCTTCGCATTCCTTCCTTTGATAACCTCCTTGTGGTTTTGTAGTTGTCATTGACTTCAATCGACGTTCAGAATGCCATTATAGGTGATATCAAATTTCGTAACCCTTAAACTAGTGTATAAATGCCAGGGTACCTCAAGGATAATGGAGATGTCGCTTCTGATGAGTATCATAAATACAAGGTTATTATCATGTCCCCTTATGCTGCTCTTCTGTTTCCTTATAAGTTTATTCGTCATTTTTTGTTGATGTCAACTTAATTTTATAGGAAGATGTTCAACTCATGGTGGAAACTGGAATAGAAGCCTACAGGCTGTCCATCTCGTGGTCGAGACTAATACCTAGTAGCAGCCCATCTTCCCTATAGCTACTCTACTCAAAATGGTTTATTGAAGCTCAACTTATGACGCAACTTCTATCTTGATGTTTTAGATGGCAGAGGACCAGTAAACCCCAAAGGTTTGGAATATTACAACAATCTTATCAACGAACTCATTAAGCATGGTAAATTTTTGTCTTTGCATCAGTGTTTTAAATAGGTATTGATTTCAACATAAGTCAGTTTTATAATTGTAATCTGCAGGAATACAACCACATGTTACTTTAAATCACCACGATTTACCGCTTGCACTAGAGGATGAATATGGAGGGTTTTCAAATCCAAGGATTGTGTATGTTTACATCTCAACTTTCTGAAGATGATTTTATAGCATAGAGTGCTCTCTAATCTTATACTACTTCATTGTCGTAAATAATTTCTGATTCATTTACCAATCCTGAATGGATAGTGTTAGAACAAAAATTAGAACACAAAAAACAGAGTTTTTCATGTATACTTCAAGAGAAACTGATGATATCATGTTAAATACAGGGAAGACTTCACAGCATATGCTGATGTTTGCTTTCGAGAATTTGGTGATCGAGTTTTGCACTGGACCACTATAAATGAGGCCAACTTGTTTGCTTATATTACATATAACGCATGGAGATCTCCCCGGCGTAGATATTCGTCCAATACCAGACTTAATAGCACCTTTGGAAAGTTAACGAGAAAGTTTTATGACCCGTTTGTTCTTGCTCACCATGCACTCTTGGCTCATGCATCAGCTGCAAGACTGTACAAGAAAAACTATCTGGTATAGTATACGATTCTCGTTGGTGCATTCATGATTTCATAGTAATTACTCCGTAGAAGCTGATACATTATCTGCTGGTTATGTCTCAATTTCTGATCATGAATATTGGCTAACTCTCCTGTGTTTGTACAGGCCAAACAACATGGGGTCATAGGAATCAATCTATACAATTATTACTTCATTCCTATCAGTAATTCGACAGCTGATTTCCTGGCAGCTGAAAGATCATTCACATTCTTTATTGGCTGGTGAGCTATAAAACTGCACAACATATATTTTCCTGCAGCCAATTTTTATGTTTCTTACTTGAGTCTCATGCTTCTGTCCTTTGTTTTTTGAACTTTCCTTTGGGACGCAAGGTTTATGCATCCCTTAACATACGGAGACTATCCCGAAATGATGAAAAGGATTGTTGGTGCAAGACTACCTGTTTTTACAAAAGGTGAACTGGAGTTGATCAAAGGATCGTCCGATTTCATTGCACTGAATTACTACTCCATCAACATGGCCAAAGACGATCCCTCATCACCTCTCAAGAAAAATAGAGATTTTGGTGATTACATGCAGGCAGAGTGGATAGGTATGTCTTTAGAAACATTACACAGTCAAGAATTGCTTCAATAGTTTAGTTGTATATCTCTTGTCGACCTTCTTTTTCGTTCTTAATTATGCACTCCTCTATAATTCGATAGTATAGTTCATTATTATACCATCTCCTAAGCACACGTCTAATGTATCACTCCTCCTGTGATGTTTGTCCACATAACACATTCTTCTTCAATGAACTGTATCTAAGACTGCTAACTTGTCACAGGTCCTAATGGCACTGATCCACTACAAGGGGTGAGTATATTTTCAAGACTCAGGAAATGGTATATATGATCGTGTCCCTTCTTTTGTAAATTTTCAATTTTTCGGTTGTAGGATCCATTTTTTAATACGCCATGGGGATTGCAAGGAGTTTTGGAGCATTACAAGCAAGTTTACAATAATCCTCCTATCTATATCCATGAAAATGGTTCTCCTCCTTACCTAGCTTCATTCATATGTGTGTGTATTCAATTTATCCGAAGATAGTACTAATGAAATCACACAAAATTTTGTCAAAATGGAAAATGCAAACAGGTCAATCTACAAATAGTAGTACTACAACGGTAAATGATCCTGCAAGGGTGGAGTATCTAAAGGGTCACGTTGGAGGCTTACTCGAGTCCCTGAGGTTAGTTACAGAATTTTATCGATTCTGTTCAAGTTATTGTCGCAACTATGTCATAAATGTTAATAGTAGAAAGTTAGAAACATAGCATACAGCAGTACAACATGAACATAGAGTTGGATGCATATAGCTTTGCCTACTAATGCCAATCACAATTGTTCTTTGGATGTTTTGGCTATAATAAAGTTACACACTGGTAAAGTTTTCACAAACTGCTCGAGATAAAAATGTGTCCTGGTGTAGTTATTTTTCAGTGGAAGAATCAGAAGTTGTATCTGTAAATGTTTTTTATGTTTGTTCTTTAAGATAAAGAACTTCTGTTACAATGTGATTAATCTTCTTGTCACTGGAATATTATTTATAATTTCAAATCTGTCTAAATTCTTTGCAGAAACGGATCCAATGTGAAGGGTTACTTTGTGTGGTCGTTTATAGACGTGTTTGAGTATATGTATGGCTACGAGAGGAGTTTCGGCCTATACTACATTGATTTCAATGATTCAAAGTTGGCTAGATACCCAAAGCTATCTCAAAAATGGTACTCTGGATTCTTGAAGGGAGGAGATACCAATGCAGCTGGAAAAGGAAGCCAAGAAAATCCCCCTGATTTTCTTCGAATGAATGCACAAGAAGTGAATATTGAACGAGCTTGATAACATGGATACGAAAACCAGAACTTCACACACATTTATAAGAAACATTTGCTTTGTATGTAGGTAACTAAGCTACCCCATGTATTATGTATAATTTCTATCATGTGATTATGTGAGATCACACATGTTTGACATTACAGTTCATTGCGTTAATACAAGGGAAATTATCCAATATACCCCTGAAGTTCCCGAATTTTTCAGGTATACCCCTCACATTTCCGAGCTCTCCAGCGTGCCCCTGAGGTTTGCAAATCAGCGTTTTTTGGTGTTTTTTACTAACGGAGGTTAACTCCGTTACTTTATTTGACCCAAATTTGAAAAACTTGACTCTTAATCAAATATATTCAATAAAAGAAAAGAAATAAAAAAAACTTACCTAAAATTTCCCCAATTTTCTCTCTCCTCTCCTTTCCCCCACCCCCACCTTGCCCAGCCACCACCGCGCTTACGCAGCCACCACCACGCCTACGCAGCCACCACCCCAACCACCAACCTCAGGACTCTTTCACCACCACCGGAGCGGGCTGATAAGGCGGCTCCTCGAGGGTAACATTCATCTCGCTACTCCACCACCGCATCTCCTCGGAATCGCCGTCCTCGTAAGAAATCTTGTAAAACCCATTTGAGGAATCGTAAGATTCGATCAACCCTTGAAAAACCCTAAATCCTTTGGAGTCTTTGGTCACAAATTTTCCCACGAAATCCATTTTTAGGGTTTTCTCAATTGAAATGGGGGGGAAATTTGGAAATGAGGTTTTTTGAATTGGGGGAAAATTGAAGGATGTTGGCGACCCAGATGGCGGTGGTAGTGTGGTCGTGGGAGGGACCCGCGTTTTCTGGTGGTGGTGGAGGTGTCCCAGGTGGTTGTCGGTGATGGGGTGCGGTGGTGCGGCGGTGGGGCATGGGCTGTGTTGGGTTGGTGGCGGGGTTGGGGAGAGAGGTAAGAGAAAAATGTTTTTTTTTTTTTTTTTTAGATTATGTTATTGGGTAGTTAATAGGGTGTTTAATTGAATAATAAGGTAAAAATAAAGAAAGTGTTAACGGTGTTGGATGGACGTTAGCCAAAACTGTCAAAATAAAGTAAAACGCAAACATCAGGGGTACGCTGGACAGCTCGGAAACCTGAGGGGTATACCTGAAAAATTCGGAAACCTCAGAGGTATATTGGATAATTTCCCTTAATACAACACTAAACTAGCTAAACTAGAAGTTTCGAGTTTGATACTTGATAATGCAGCAGTGTGCGACCTGAGTGGAAGAGTTTCGCCATCACATACGTCACTATTCAGACTTGAATCCGGATTGCACCAAATGGCCAGATGGAGCTCAAATCCGGATAGTCACATGTTAGACATGTGCATTTGGAATTTCTTGCACCAAATCCTGATTTTCTTTTCGAGATGTCCCTTTAATCACTTCAGTTTTAATCCATCTAAATTGGGTAAATTTTCTCTATTTATTAACACGCCATGATCTCTACAAATAATAATGAACAAACCACCCACTATTTTCAAAAATAATTCGTAATATACAAAGTACCCACTATCTTCAAAAATGTTAAACAAACAACTCGTGTCACTACCTCCCTCTTTATCCTTGTGCTTGTGCATACCCATAGCAATTTGCCCCCAAGACTTAACTTAATTGTGCAATTTACCACCTTAACTTTCATTGGTAGCAGTTTACCCCATTTCCTTTTCAATTATGTGCAATTCAACTATTTTCTCTATGTTCAATTAATTTTTCAATAAAATCAAATTTGTGCTAATTAAAAAAAAAACAAATAAAAACAATGGCAATTATGAAGGATTTTTTCCGGGCAAGTGTGGGTTAAGGCAAGGAGACCCACTCTCCCCATATATATTTGTTTTGAGCATGGAGGTATTGTCTAGATTCCTCAGGCAAATGCCACTTCAGAAGAACTTCTCATTACATCCCAAATGTGCCAAGATGAAGTTGACACACCTTACCTTTGCTAATGACTTGATAATTTATACAAGAGGAGATCTGCCCTCAGTAAAAGCAGTCATGGAGTGCCTGAATCTGTTTGCAGGGATGTCAGGGTTAGTGGCTAATCTTGCTAAAACTGATGTTTACTTTGGGGGAGTTAGTAGGAGTGTAAAAGAACTTATTCTTTGAGAATCAGGGTTTACTGAGGGACAATTCCCATTCAGATACTTAGTTATTCCCCTCCACACCAGGAAACTGAGTGCTGAGATGTACCAAGGTGTTGGTGTGAGTTCGACTTTGGGATAGATGGGGTCTATATTCTCAACCTGCAACTAAGGAGCAAACAGTCAAGGGAGGGCCCGGGTTCTACCCAGGCGACGCCCCTCCGATGCCTAAGTCAGTCGGGTGCGGTCGGCAGTAAATGATAGCAATAAATGAGAGAATTGCAATGAATGTTGTAATAAATGAGATAATAGATCACCTTGAAGTTGAGGAAATGAGGGGTATTTATAGAGGAGGAGGTAACCCTAAAAGACAAGCTTGGAGGTCCCCCCCTCATCTTAACCCTTCATTCCCTTGAGCATCCAATGGATGGGATAGGGTGGACATCATTTGGGCTTTATCAATGCCATTTGGGCCTCTATTTTCGAAGGGCTGTGGCCCAACTAAAAACGTGTACCAACAGAGCCCCTCGAAGTCGGGTTGCGCTCGTCGATCATCTCGTCTCGGCCTTCCTCGGCACCGAGGGTGACCCGACTGCGCATCCCCCTGGCCACCCTTTGTCCTGGCTCATGTAATGCGCCTTGACAAAGTCCTATGATGTCCCTTTCCTGTCTTCGTTCTCTCTAGGCCGTGGGGCTCGTATTTTTTCGATTTTTAATCGAAAAACTTCGCCCCTTGCGAGCTTCACGGTCGTATGTGTCGTTTTTCTTTGCCTGTGCGTTGTCATGGATTTTCTACCTTTACTTGGAATGAGCTTTTTGAGATGAACTTCGCCCCTAAAATTGGGTTCGATTTCTAAATTTGAAACAGACTTCGCCTCTGAAATTGAGGCGAATTCGCAACCGAACATCGCCCCTGAAACTGGATGCGATTTCGACATTTGAAATCGATTTCGCCCCTGAAATTGAGGCGAAATCGCAATCGAACATCGCCCCTGAAATTGGGTGCGATTTCGAACTTTGAAAAAGACTTCGCCCTGAAATTGAGGCGAAATCGCAACCGAACATCGCCCCTGAAACTGGGTGCGATTTCGTAATTTGAAATCGATTTCGCCCCTGAAATTGAGGCGAAATCGCAACCAAACATCGCCCCTGAAATTGGGTGCGATTTCGAAATTTGAAATCGACTTCGCCCCTGAAATTGAGGCGAAATCGCAACCGAACATCGCCCCTGAAATTGGGTGCGATTTCGAACTTTGAAAAAGACTTCGCCCCTGAAATTGAGGCGAAACCGCAACCGAACATCGCCCCTGAAACTGGGTGCGATTTCGTAATTTGAAATCGACTTCGCCCCTGAAATTGGGTGCGATTTCGAAATTTGAAATCGACTTCGCCCCTGAAATTGAGGCGAAATCGCAACCAAACATCGCCCCTGAAATTGGGTGCGATTTCGAAATTTGAAATCGACTTCGCCCCTGAAATTGAGGCGAAATCGCAAAAAGTGTCGATCTCGATTGTCGTTGCCCAATTATTGGGTGTCGAAATTCGAAAAGTCTTTGGTAAAATTTGAAAAAGATTCCCTCGAGCCGTTATGCGCTTGGGAAGCGGAACAGTCGCCTCGGAATGGTAAAAGCCGTTGACATTAACTGTTCATTATGACAGTTAATGATGGCTTTTTACTGGAAATTGTGTAAATTCGAGCGATTTTACCATTTTGCCCCTGACTCTTTCTCCTATAAATACTCTCTTCCGCCTCCCTTACCCAGTTTTCACTTCTCTTTTCCAACTTCTCAAATTTTCTCCCAATTCCTATTCGAAAACCCTTCACACCATATTCAAAATTTTCGAACTTTCGCCCAAAAATCGCCCTGTTTTTTCATCAAACTTGTCGTTCTTCGCCGTAATCGTGTTGAAATTGTCTTGTTCTTGATCTTTCGTCCATTAACCAAGCCATTCTCTTTTCAAATTTCGAACAAATTAGGGTTTTTCGCCCCTAAATCGATTTGAAAATCTCGGAGTTTAATCGTCGTTCCCTGCTCCGATCAAGATCCGACGTCCGACCATCCTCTCCGGCAAACTAAGGTACTTTTCCTCCCTTTTACTTCTTCTTTTGCATGTGATTTTTTCTTCGTTTTTCTGGGTAACCGTTGGTTGCCCTACTTTCTTCCCCTTTCGTCCCTTTTTAGCCCTCTTTTCGCATCTTTAGATGTCGATTTGAGGTCTACACTTGGATTTGCGTCACCCAACCGCTGTGCGGGCTGATCTGGGTTGGGAGGCGAAAGTATGGTTGCCGCGACCGAGGTCATGGGGTGAAGACCATGCCTCGGTTCGTCGTTTATTGACTTGGACTTTGACCCTGTGTCGATATAACGTAACCGTTGCTTTCTTACCTTCAACGCAGATGACGCACTCAGGTGACTCTTCTTCTGCCCCTCGGCCGCGCGCACAGAAGCGCGCCCCTATAGCGGCTGCGACTACTTCGCAACCAGAACAGGATGATGCCCCTGCGCCGCGCGCCGCGGTAGACGTGATGGGGGTGTATAAAACTGCTAGGATCGAGGAATCCTTCATAGCCACCTATACCCCTGCCGCACTGAAGGAGTTTTGCGATGAATACGGGATTAGACCCCCCGTAGTGCTCACCGTCCCCGAAGCCGGGTCCATTCTATCTGACCCCCCGCCGGAGTGCTTCGCAGTTCATGAGTTGTCTATCGCCAGTGGGTTGCGGCTGCCCGTTCCTAGGTTTAAAGCGGCGCTCCTTGTTCATTACCATCTGGGTCCTGCCCAACTGACCCCTAACTCCTTCTTGACCATCAACGGCTTCGTAATGGCCTGTCTGGCTGCGAAGATTCCCGTTTCAATCGACCTTTTTCAGTCCCTTCATCGGGTGTCCTCCAACCAGTTCGGGTTCTTTACTTTAGGACCCCGCCAAATTGATGACGGCAACTATGTGACGCAGCCGACCAAACCCCGTAAGAACAAAACTGTCTGGAAAAACAGGTTCTTTTTGGTTGGTTTGGACGCGACTGCGACACCAATTAACCGTCCCCTATTCGTGCGGATTGCGGGTGACCCTCCTGAGTCGACTCGGGTGCAGCCTAGAATGGGTGCGCGCATGTGCAAGCTGCGCGACTACTTTTTTCAACCCAAGGGTGCGGAGCCAAAGGATCGCGTTTGGACACCCACCACTGACCAAGCCATAGACAATGAATGGCTACTGGCTGCGGGCCTTATGGAGCCCGTCAATGAAGCTCAATTCCGTGGGATACTTTCTCTTGTATTTTAATTGCTTTTTTGCTTGTATTTGTCTAAGTGTTTTTCCATCTTCTTTGCGCTTGCAGAAGCTGCATACGCCGAGGTAGAGAAGGAAATACTTAAACTTCCCAAGGAAACCATGTGGCGAATGATGCTTCAACGGGAGAAGGCGCAGACGCACACGAAAATGTGCAAGCGGGTCGCGAAGAGACTGCTGCGCTGAAACAGGCTGGCGCAGCCAAGAAGAAGAAAGGCGCTGGCGGCAAGCGCAAGCGAGGTGAGCCTTCCTCGTCGCAGCCATCTCAGTCGAAGAAGAAGAAGAAGGCGTCTTCTTCGACTCCCATAGCCGCGGAGCCGGTCCGCGAGGTGCCAATGCACCAAGAAGCATCATCTCCGCGGTCGCCTGTTGTACAGGAGGTGGCTGTTCCGCACTCACCTGTTGTACAGGAAGTGCTTGCGCCGCACTCACCTGTTCAACAGGAGGCGTCTATGGAACATCAGGTATCAATGGAGGCACCTGATGCGGAGCAGCCGAGGTCCCCACCAATCAGCCGCCGTCCCGGCAAAGAAACTGTTGCGGAGCCCTCATCCCCAGTAAGTACTCTTACTGGCTGTTCCCTTCTATTTCTTGTGTATGACTTGCTATTTTTTCTAAATTGTCCTTTCCCTGCAGGTTCACGACAATCAGCGTGCGGGCAAGTCTCTCCGCAACTATCCATCGCAACCGAGTGGTGGAGGCGAAAGCATGGACGGGAGCGAGCACAGCATGGGTGCGTCTCCTTTCTATGATGAGGGGACTGCGTTTGGCCCAAGTAAGTCTACTTCCATTCGTGCTAAAGGTCCTTTTGCTTACCGCCGCTCTGATTTGCCTTCGCTCTCAGGCTTGGGTGGCCTTCCGACGCGGTTAATGCCCATAACCGACGACATGGGGCAACCCATACCTAATGTGGATGGGATCTGGGCTATCAGGGGGTTGACGGAGTCTCTCAACGAGGCATACTTGCCTTTCCGTGACTGGGCGCGCAACCAGCCCACACCCAGCAACTGGCTGGAACATTTCTGCGGTCATGCTCTCAGCGTAAGTTTCCGAGAAACCATCTTTTTTGCCTCTTTTTACCTTGTGGATTTTTCTTCACTTTATTTCTCTTTTGCAGTTGGCTGGTATCGCAACCCATATATTTGATCGTTATGGTGACCCCGCCACCCGCATACGGAATGACGAGATCAAGTATAAGGAGCTGGCCGCGGTAACGGCGCAACAAGATAGGGATATCAGAGCGCTGACTGCGAATGCTGCCGAGCTGCACATCCAAATTTTTCAAGCCGGTGAGCGCGTGAAGGAGGCAGAAGCCAAGGCGGTCGCGGCTGAAGAAAGGGCATTGAAGGCAAAGGCTGATGCCAGTGCAACCATGAGCCAACTTGCTGATCTTTACAAGGATAACGACAAGCTGAAACGCATCAGCTCCTCCGTGAGCGCGGATAATGAGAAGCTCAAAGAGGCCCATGCGCAGCTAAAGGAAGATCTTGCTGCGGCCTTGGAAAGAGAGAAGGCGCTGAAGTCGGCGGAGGAGGGTCTGCTGCGGAGAGTGGAGAACGCAAAGGGCCATGCTTGGTTCTGGGCGCATCGGGCTTGCAATGCCAAAGCCAAATTTCTTGCCTCTCCTGACTTCCAAGTGCTGATAAACGACAAGATGGGTGAGGTGCGCTTTGAAGCTGCAGTGGGTATGAAGCAAGCTGCCATTTCCGCGCTGAGGGAAGTGGATGCGATCTCGGACAAGCATCCAAAAACCTTAGCTCCAGTGGAGGTGGAAGCGTACAAGGCTGCTCTAGAGCGCGCTGCAACGCAATTTCTTGCCTCCTACGAGGATTCTGATGTCGTCGCACAGGGCTTAGAGTTCATGCTGGCGAGGCGGAACAGTCTGATGGATGAGGCGCGGCGAGACATTTGGCAGCTGCCCGAAGACATTAATTTTGACGAGGTCGCGCCTCAGCCGGAGCCCAGGGAGCAGCCAGTGTTCACACCACCACCTGTCATTAACATTGAATCAGATGATGGCGATGAAGTTGATGATGCTGATGATGGTGGTGATGATGAGGCTGATGATGACGATGACGGCGACGAGGAGCAAGAAGAAGATGATGCAGGCCAGCCAGAGCCCACAGCTACAGCCGATGCCGCCACCACAGATGTTGCCCCATAGATAATATTTTTTGTACTTGTACTTTTGAATAATTTTTATGTTGAACAATTTGATGATGTACCACCGCAGCCGCCTCGAAGGGGGTGATTTGGCTGCGGTTTTTGACAATTTCCTTGCTCTTACTTAGTTAAATAACTAAGTACTTCTTTCTTTCGATTGTCTTCAATACTTGCAAAAATATATCCTTGTCCTTTTAACAATCACCCTTGTCTTTGAAGTAGACACAGGCATCGCAGTCGGACTTCGCCCCTCAACTTGGGTGCGGCTTCGCTGTGATCAAAAACACTTTGCTCCTGAAAAAGGAGACAAAATCGCAACCGGATGTCGCCCCTGAATTCGGGTGCGATTCCGATTCGATCTTGTAACCACGCCCTTGAAAGTGGGGTGGTTGTCGCAACCGAACATCGCCCCTGAAACTGGGCGCGAGCTCGACGTCTTGAAATTCACTTCGCCCCTGAAATTGGGCGCGAGTGTGATATGACTGAATGACTCAACTCCTTAAAGGAGGTAAACATCGCAATCATATATCGCCCCCTAAATTGGGTGCGATTTTGACTTAACGAATTTTACCACTTGTATAAATTTTGACATAATACCTGCAAAACAACAACAAAAATAACTTATTATTTAGGTGCGCCCCTCGAGGTATTAACCCAAGGGTGGAATATTATGGCTCAACTCGTTTTCTGTGGGCCATTATAACCCATCCTTCGTTCGAAGTAGAACTCGGATATTAACGAGGGTCGAGCCCGAGATGTCATTTTGGGTCGATGAAGTTTCGACTCTACTATCCGGGCCCGTGGATCTGGGGTTCTACGCCTCATATATACCCAGCATCGCAGTGCGGATGTCCATAAATGGAGGGCCCCCTGATTACTGGGCACGAGTGCGTAGGCGAACGAATCCGAGCTGGAGACATGTTCGCCGAGGGCCGCGTCTGCGACCCTGCCTCTGATGCGAGCCGGGTGATCCATGAATCCCTATTCAACGCGCACCCAACTTAGTTGGGATGAATATAACGTCTTAACCCGCATCAGGTAACCATTGAAATTTGAATTGTCGCCGACCGCGCCCGAATAACGAAGGTATTCGAGTCCCCATTGAAGTATGGGCGATCCGCGGCCGACCATCGGAGGCGGTGATGTCCCTCCCCCAACAGTGGTTATTCACCGTTCGAGTGGTGATAATCCGACTCGACCTGGCTTTAGCACACCGTCCTTGATCTCATCAAGTCCGACGAAGTGGGGCTTGGAACGAACTTTCCTCATTGAGACCGACGAAGTGCGGCTCAGAATAGGACTATACACCAAGACCGGCGAAATGCGGCTTGGAACAGATTTGTTGGTCGCGGCCGGTGAAATTCCGGGCTCAACCAATCTTACTTCATGAAACTTTAGTATAATAAACTAAATTACTGAAATGATGGAAACTACTTGGCCGCAGGCCCTTTCATTAATTTAAAACAAAGGAAATACATCGTTTTGGATGCGCAATGCGCTACATTCTTGATAAAACGACTAAGTACAAAATGAGATATGTTACAACTTAGACTAAACTAAGCATAGTATTTCTTGAGGTGGATGAGGTTCCATGGTCTCGGTACAGGAGTGCCATCGAGCTTTTCCAAGCGAAAAGTTCCATCTCTGACCTTCTCGACAACAAGGAGGGGACCTTCCCACTTCGGCTTCAGCTTGCCACCTGGAACCTCCTTCCCAGTGGCTGCGATATTCCTTAACACATAATCCCCAACCTCCAGCCTCCTTGGGTTAACCTTCTTGTTGTATGCGCGGGCCATGTCTTGCTTTTGCCTTTCAACTCTCAACAGAGCATTACCTCTTAGCTCAGGCAGCAAGTCCAGCGCGGCGCGCAACTCCTTCTCATTCTCTTCGGGCTCGTAGGTGCTAATTCGCAGCGACTTAGCACCCCACTCTACTGGCAACACCGCATTCGAGCCATAGACGAGCTGGAAAGGGGTTTCCCCCGTGGCGCGCTTTGCGGTGGTGTTCAGTGCCCATAGGATCCCTGGTAGCTGCTCGACCCATTTCCCTTTGGCCTCGTCCACCATCTTTCTCAGCGCGCCCACAATCATCTTATTGGAAGACTCCACTTGGCCACTTGCTTGAGGATACGAGACGGAAGCATAGCACGTTTGCACACCGTAATCGGCGCAATACTCGTGAAATGGGCCGCTGTCGAACTACGTCCCATTGTCAAGAGTAACGCGTCGAGGCACTCCGAACCTGGTGAAAATGTGCTTCCACATGAAAGTCATTGTCTCATCGTCCCGGATGCGGGTAACCGGCTGCGCCTCAACCCATTTGGTGAAGTAATCCACCCCGACGATCAGAAATGTCTTTTGGCATTGGCTGCGAGGGAGAGGCCCCACAATGTCTAACCCCCACCTCGCAAACGGCAATGGTTCAATGATAGGCTTAAGTGGGGTTGCAGGCCGATGTGAGGTCGGACCAAATCTTTGGCAGCGGTCACACTTCTTTATGATCTCGGCTGCGTCACTCTCCATCGTGGGCCAGTAATACCCAAGTCGCAGAGCTTTGCCAGCCATTGCCCTAGCTCCGATATGACCACCGCACTCACCATGGTGAATCTCTCTCAAAATGTAATCGCCCTCAGTTGGGTCCACACACTTTAAGAATGGATGAGTATACCCCTTCTTGTACAGCTCATCATTCAGAAGGGTAAACCACTCAGCGCGCCTCTTCACCTTTTTTGCCTCCTTCTCATCTTCAGGCAACTTGTTTTCTTTCAGATATGCAAATAGAGGGGCCATCCACTCCGGACTGCGATCCAGGGCCAAAACATTCGGGGTTGCGTCAATACTGCGCAGTGGCAGAACTTTCCACTGCATTACTCTGGGGTTGTCGTTAACCGACGAACTCGCCAGACGTGCCAGTGCGTCTGCCTGCTGATTCTCTGACCTCGGAATCTGCTCAACCTCAAACGTCTCAAAACCCTCGATTATCTTCTTCACTGCATCTCGGTATCTGGCCATGTGATCCTTTGCCTCAAATTTGCCAGTTATTTGATTGACTACCACAGCCGAATCCGAAAATGCTTTGACATTGGTCGCCCCCGCAGCCGCACACATCTGCAAACCCGCAATCAGAGCCTCATACTCTGCTTCGTTATTAGTAGCCTCGAACCCGAAGCGCAACGCATACTCAGTTTTGTCATCCGTTGGCAGGATTACCACTATTCCGGCCCCGCTGCCGCCCGAATTCGAGGAGCCATCCACATATAACGACCATTGCGTGTTGGGTAACACAAACTCTTCACTGAACATGCATTCTGTGACGAAGTCAGCTAGCACTTGCCCTTTGTAGGCTTTCCTCGACTTGTACTCCACTCCGAACCCTTTCAACTCACAGCCCCAACGCGGTAACCGACCATTCCCGTCAAGGCTTCCCAGTATTTTTTGGAGTGGATAATTAGTCATTACCACAATCTTGTGGCTTTGGAAGTAAGGCCTCAGCCGCCTACTCGCAATCAACAAACTCAATGCTAGCTTCTCGAGTGGTGGGTACCGCAACTCGGCCGCGGCGAGTGCGTGGCTCACATAATAAACAGGGCATTGTGAACCATCGCGCTCGACCACCAGCGCAGCACCCACTGCTCGCTCCCCCGCGGACAGGTACATCATGATCTCTTCTCCTTCTTTAGGCACCACAAACTTTGGCACCTTTGTCAAGTACTCTTTGAGTTCAAGAAAAGACTTTTCAGCCTCGTCATTCCACTCAAAGGTTTTGCGTTTGCGGAGCGCGTCGAAAAATGGGAGACAACGGTCAGCTGACTTAGCTATGAATCGGCTAAGTGCCGCCACGCACCCAGTCAGCCGCTGTACATCTTTGACGCACTTGGGGGAAGGCATATCCAGGATTGCCTTTATCTTCTCTGGGTTTGCGTCAATGCCGCGCTCACTGACCAAAAAACCCAGGCATTTCCCCGACTGCACCCCGTAAACGCACTTCTTCGGATTCAGCTTCATGTTATACTTGCGCAGAGTCGCAAAGGTTTCTGCCAAGTCCCTTGTGTGGTCTGCGGCCAACACACTCTTCACTATCAAATCATCAACATAGGCCTCCATGTTGCGCCCAATTTGCCCCTCAAACACATGGTTGACCAACCTCTGAAATGTCGCACCCGCATTTTTTAATCCGAATGGCATAACGCGGTACATGTATACTCCCAGCGGAGTGACGAATGCGGTTTTAGGTCGATCAGCTGTATCCAGGGGCACTTGATGATACCCAGCATACGCGTCCATGAAGCTAAGCAGTGCGTGTCCCGAGGTCGAGTCCACTAATCTATCCATGCGCGGCAAAGGTTGGTCATCCTTTGGGCACGCTTTGTTCAGATCGGTGAAGTCGACGCACATGCGCCACGATTCATTGGGCTTTTTTACAAGCACAACGTTCGACAACCACGTCGGATACATGCACTCCTCGATATAACCAGCTTTAAGGAGTTTACCAACTTCCTCCTTAATAGCTTCGGACCTCTCGGTCCCAAAATGCCTTCTCTTCTGGTGCACTGGTTTAAAGTTTGGGTCCGCATTCAGCTTATGTGTAATGGTTGCGGGATTAAGCCCCGGCATCTCCTCGACAGTGAATGCGAACACATCCTTGTATTCTCTGAGTAGCGCGATCAGTGAATCCCGCTCTGTCGCAGCCAGGTTCCTACCGATGCGCACCACTCTTTCCTGATTGCCCTCTTCAAGGGCCACCTCTTCTGTCTCTTCATGGGGTTGGGTGGGACCTTCCAGACCGTGACGCACGTCCAAGGTTTCAATAGAAAATGTCATCGCAGTCGGTCCGGATTCATCCCCTCTCTCCTTTCTCTTTCTAGCAGGTTGGTCCTCGGGTGCGGCATCATCGAGATTGATCATTGGAGGCCGCAGCCCAGCATGATAACATTCCCGCGCTGTCCTTTGATCAGCTCGAATGATAGCCGGCCTTCCCTCATCAGTGACAACATGAGTAAGCCCAAGGTAAACACTAGACCAACCATTTCGTTCAACATCGGCCTCCCAATAACCACATTGTATGCGCAGGGAATATCAATGATAATAAACTCCACCAACGCGGTTCTGATCGCGCTCCCGGTACCAATGGCACCTGGGAGTCGGATCGAGCCCAGCGGGTAGATTGTCTGCCCACCAAACGCCACAATTGGTTCACGGAGTGGCTTGATGTCTTTCCTTGTGTATTTCAGTTTCAACAAGCATTCCAAAGTCATGATATCCACCGAGGATCCTGTGTCTACCAGGCATCTTCGTATATCCTTGTTCGCCACCTTCATAGTGACCACGACTGGGTCATCATGTGGGGTGCGCACCTCGGTAATATCAGCTTGCTTCAAAGTGATGTCAGGGATGCGGATGGTCCTCGTCAGGGGTGTCGCAATGGAGTTGACAAATTTTTTCAAATTTTCCTTCCGGCCGCGATGGCTTGGTCCTCCACTTGCGAACCCGCCTGAGATGGTGTTTATCACACCGGGACTATGCTGCCTGTCACCTCCTTCTCTCGATGGCCGCGGTCGGTTGTCCGGCCACCCATTGTTGTTGTTGTTGCGGTTGTTGTTGTTGTAATTGTTGTAATTGGTGTTGTTGCGCCCCTGGGTTTGCTGACGGTACCTATCTCGCTGCCCCCGCAGCCGAGCAAGGTACGCCCTCAACAAGCCATTATCGGCCAAATTGTGACACACATCCTCCAAGTTGGGACAATTTCGGGTGTTGTGCCCATTCTCCAAATGATACTCGCAGTATTGGTGTGGATGCGTTCGGTCCGCATCGGACATTGGCCTGGGTGCGGGCAACATTTCGCTCTCCTTGATCGCAAGGAAGATATTTCTGATATTGGTGTTGAACCGACCCGGATTGCGCAAGCCATTGCTCGGCCGGCGCGCAGCCGAGAAATCTTGATTCCTGGGCTGCGCCGCCGTTGCAGCCTTCTCTTTGCGCCCAGAGCTGTTTACCAGGGAGGCATTAACATGCGCAGCCACCCTCTGGTAAGCGCTCACCATCGTTCTGGGCTCCTTCGCAACCAAATCATATTTGCATCTACCCTCAGCCATTCCCATAATAAAAGCCGCAACCCCAGCCTCATCAGTAAGGTTGGTTACGTGCGTCGCGTTCATGCGGAATCGCTGGATATACTCGTCCAAAGTCTCATTGTCTCCTTGTTTGACTGTGGCGAGGTGGATAGATGTCTTTTTCCTCGTCTTGCTGGTGACGAAGTGGCCAGCAAACTTCTTCCTCAACTCCCTCCAAGAGTCAATACTATTGGGGGGCAGTTGATCAAACCATCTCTGCGCAATGCCGCACAGCGTAGATGGGAACAGCTTACAAATGGTCGGCTCATCCATGGTCAAATAACTGATATTGTGCAAATATGAAGATACGTGGTCGTGCGGGTCTCCGACCCCGTCATACTCTGTCATCTTGGGATTCTTGACCCCCGGCGGTTTGTCCGCGATCAGGATCCAGCTCGTAAAGGGAGAGTCGCATAGCAACGTGGACCTACCTCCATGTCCACGGTTGTAGTACTTCGAACTCGCCTCCCCTTCCGTCTCGTCCTCGGACTCAGACGTGCTGTCATGATCCCGACGTGGCTTCACTCTGCGCGGTGGGGTCCCATTCTTTGGTCGCGAGTGGTGGGTGGACTCTACGTGTCTTGTTTTCGGGGGTGATCGAGACCCAATCCGAATTGGACCATTGGGGCGCATCGGGTGTGGCCCCAACCGGTCATACGCAGACACGCGTTCCTCCACCACTATGCCCTTTCCCTTCTCCTTCGCCGAGAACTTCTTGTAGGACATTTGTGTTTTCTCTCTTTCTTTCTCTTTTTCTCTTCTCTTCTCCTATTCTTTCTGTCTTTCCTTCTCTCTCTCTTGTCTCAATCTCTCCTCCTTTTCTTTCTTCTTCTCCTTTTCTTTCCTTGCCCTGCTTGCGTCGATGATGAGACGCGCATCTAAGAATTTAAGGTTGGCCTGTCGCTGCGCCTCCTCTGCGCGCGCAACCGCCCTCTTGACGCGAGCGGCGGCGCCACCCTTCTTCTTCTTTCCTTTCTTGGTTGCGGATGACACGGGCTGCGTCTGAGTGGAGAGTACTGGCATCCTCGCCACCGTCTCCTCTCTGAACGCGGCCATTTGGGCATCCAAGTTCTCTAACATCTCCTTCCGCAACTCCTCCCTGACTGCGGCCACTCGAGCTTCGAAAGTCGACGTATCACGACTGTCGGTTTCGGTCTCCTCCTCATCCGAAGACTCGACTTCGTAGTCGTCGACTTGAACGTACCCCCTCCGGTTGCGCTCATCTTCTACGGTCGCGGGCGGAAGTGGCCTGACCGTTTCGGTCAGCCTCGGCTGCTCCGCTGGTCGAGCTGGATCGACCGCGGCCGAAGTAGTCGGTCGCAACAGTTCTCCCGTCACCGGATCACAAGGACCGATGAGGGGGTTGTTGTCATCTGGGGGCGGCGCACCTGGATGGTGTGTGCCCGCAGTCGGCTTGCTTGGCTTCTTTCTGGTCTCGGCTACCATCTTCTACCGCGTCCAACTTATCCTAGTCGCGGTCAAGAATTCAGACAACTCCGATCTATCCCTACAGACGGCGCCAAATGTTGGTGTGAGTTAGACTTTGGGATAGATGGGGTCTATATTCTCAACCTGCAACCAAGGAGCAAACAGTCAAGGGAGGGCCCGGGTTCTACCCAGGCGACGCCCCTCCGATGCCTAAGTCAGTCGGGTGCGGTCGGCAGTAAATGATACCAATAAATGAGAGAATTGCAATGAATGTTGTAATAAATGAGATAATAGATCACCTTGAAGTTGAGGAAATGAGGGGTATTTATAGAGGAGGAGGTAACCCTAAAAGACAAGCTTGGAGGTCCCCCCCCTCATCTTAACCCTTCATTCCCTTGGGCATCCAATGGATGGGATAGGGTGGACATCATTTGGGCTTTATCAAGGCCATTTGGGCCTCTATTTTCGAAGGGCTGTGGCCCAACTAAAAACGTGTACCAACACAAGGTTTGATGAGGAAATTGGAAGCTGCCATCCAACACTGGTCAACACAGTTTCTCTCATATGCAGGGAAAATACACCTTTTGAATTCTGTTATTTTTGGATTGGAAATTTTCTGGACTACTAGCCTGCTTATCCCCATTGGAATTTTGAAGAAGATCAAGAAAGCTTGTAAAGATTTCTTCTGGGGAATTAAGGAGAATCAGAGAAAGATGGTCTATAAGAGTTGTGACAGTTTCTGTGCTCCTAGAAGTAAAGCAGGTGTCGGAATCAAGGAAGTGCTTGCTTGGAATAAAGCACAATTGGCAAATATGGGTTTGAAAATTTAGTGAAATCCAGGAAAGTATTTTGTTGAAATGGTGTAAGGCATACATGATGAAAAACAAGTGCTTTTGGGAGATTAAGATAACACAAGCAGACTCAGAATGCTGGAGAAGCATTCTACATGTCAGAGATGAAATAATGCAGTATTGTGGCAGCAAGGAAAAGTCTAAGGAGTTGATTATGTCTTGGGTAAAAGGAGAGAAGTTTCAGACTTCAAAACCTTATGAGCACTTCAGGCATAAATACATTAAGAGGAGGTGGTGCAGAACAATCTGGGATGGTGTTGTAATGCCAAGGCACATCTACACAGCTAACATGGCTGCCCAGAAATGCTTGCCAACTATTGATAGCATTAAGAACAGAGGTATACCTATTGTTTATCGATGTATTCTGTGCAAATTCAAGGAGGAGGATCATGATCATCTGTTCTTCAAATGGCATTTCTCCTCCAATGTCTGGCATTCAATACTCAGTTGGCTAGGCATTACAAAGAGAGACTGGAATCTGAGAAGATAGGTAAATTGGATTGAAAGTCGAAGACGGAGGAAGCATTGGACCACCAAATGGTTCAAGTGTGCTATTGGAGCTACAGTTTATATGCTTTGGTATGAAAGATATGCTCGTATTTTCAAAGAGGAGGAGCATTCGGAAGCTTGGATCATTTACCAGATTAAGTACACCACTTGTGTTCGACTTTATAATTGGTTTGGAAATGAAACACCTAGTCATGTAATTGATAGTTTAGCTAGTTAGTTTGAGGCAACCTATTTTTGTAAGATACTGTTCTTTTTCCTCAAAGTGGAGGAATAAAACAAATTTCTTACAAAAAAAAACAAAAAAAATGTTTTTATTCGATAAATTCAAAGTAATATCTAAAATATTAGATAAGAACCTCAGAAAAATATCCAAAAAACTAGTTTTGTTTCAAAAATGTTAATATCGCCTAAGATCGTAAAATAATAATAAAAAAAAAAATTTGTTCACGCTATCTTGGATCTCAATTATTTTTAAGATCATGGCTCATGATCTTATAGATGTATAACAAATTTTATTTGAAACAACGGTTTTTTTTTTCCTTTGGAGTTTGTTGTTTTTTTTTTTATTGCAAATCTAATTTTGTTAGATGGAAATGATTTATTAATTATTTTGTTGGTTTTGCGTATGGATTTTTGAGATATAAATTATTTTGATTAATTATAAAATGATTTTCTATATCTTTTTAATTGTGATAGAATATTTTTAATTAATAGACAATTTGACTAATAATTAATAAAATTGGTTGAATTGCACATGAGTGAAAAGTTAAGGGGCAAATTGCCACCATTGAAAGTTAATGTGCTCTTTCTCCAAAAAAAAAAAAAAAAAAAAAAAAAAAAAAAAAAAAGAAAAGTTAAAGTGCTGAATTGCATAATTAAATAAAGTTTTAGGGTCAAATTGCTACATTCGCGTAATACTACTATAGCCCAAGGGTTTCACCACCCAAGAACATGCTCAGAGATGATTTAAGGTAATTGCTCAACAATTTTTAAAATATACTTGATGGTTTCGCCAATATGCTCAATATTCTATGAACTTTATGCTCAACCATCATAACTAAATACCCAACAATTTTCTATGCTCAACCATGTTAACTAAATATCCATCCGTGTTTCGCAATATGGATTTCATTTTCAAATCCAAATTTGATACAAATCGTCATATATTTGGGGGTTCTTATAATTTGTGCGTGAATTTGACTTTAATTTGTATCAAATTCTGTGAAATTTGATTGGAAATCTGGCTAGTGTAAAACAAATAACACCCCAAAATCCCTCATTATGAAATCCTACACCTCATCTCTCCTGAAACCTTAGAAATCTAGAATTCAAAATGTGACTTTTGCCAAACATTGATTTATGTTTGAATTAGTCATTTCAAATGATAGAATTCAAGTAATTACAAACTCCTAAAATCTGCCTAGTGGATCAAGGTTGGCCTAGTGGATAGGAACTCAACCTGTCTGAGGGTTATCCCGGGTTCAAATCCTCATACCCCCACCCCCCGCAGCATTAGCTGCTCCTTTGTACCAAAAAAAACAAACTCCTAAAATCTTATTATTTCCACACAAATACGCATTGATCGTAGATTCGTAGCAATATGCTCAACGATTTTCCTACTACTAATAGTTGGGGGTACCAACCCCGAGTGTATGTACTACTTTCCGTTTGACGGGGCACGGGGGTCACTACGGGGGTATGCATTTCTAAACGAAACGTCACTAAGATTTATTTTATTTAAAAAAAAAAAGAGACAATAAAAAAAGTGAGTTGTAAAATATGTGGCCATATAGCGAGGATAAATGAGTAGTAGGGTAGCCTCACAACCTCACATCAAACATATCCCCAACATTTCTACCAATTCACTTTCCTCAATAAGTAAAGTAATATATTGACACAGGAACCAAGAAAGGAAAGTTGTGGAAAATGCAGATGGCAAAATTTGATGCTACAAACTCTCTCTCTATTTGTTTCCTAATTCTGTTATATTTGGCGGGACAGTTAGTTACTGGCGCCAACGTCTATAACCGTTATGACTTCCCGCCAGATTTCGTCTTTGGTGCTGGTACTTCTGCTTATCAGGTGTGTTCCTCTTTTGTCCTTTTCTTAATTATTCTTTGCTTTTTACTTGAAATATTATCCGACCCTCCTCATTACGTAAAGTGGAACGGATACGTATGTGACATACGAAGTATAGATTAAGCCATTTTAATTCGCGGTTTTGTAATGACTCGATTCATTAAGGAAAATGAATTGAAACGGTAGATAACTAGGCTAACCTTTGAAGCCCAGTTAAAATCATGTGATGCCTCTTCCTATTTGAAGTGGCCCTCCGCAAGCGTCACGATGTATGTCCTACGTGAGGGGTCTTGTAAAAATATAAACTCATTTGATTGATTATAAGTTGAAACTTTTATTATTGTGATGGTTCTTTTAGTACACCCCTTTTAGTGTTAGTTGGGTTGAGCTCTATAGTACGTCGCTTTGTTGCGCTAAATTACGTAAAAATAGAAATAAAGCTTAGATGTGTTTGGCCAAGATTTTGACGGAACTTTCGGAATATGGATACGTTGAAACTTGGCCAAATAGCCCAAACTGAGAAGTAGCTTCTAATTTTTCATATGCACTTCTAATGTAGAATTGTTTCAAAGTATTAGAACTTAGAAGTAGCCCCAATAGTCCAATGTAGTTATATAGAGCTCCTCATACAGAAACTGTTTCTAAAAAGTACTCATGCAGAAGTTGGAGCTTGGTCAAACATACCTTAGTTCTATATTAGCCGTATATGTTTTAAATTTGTTTGTGTGCGCGCGCACGTGCGCACGTTACTGAGATTGGAATTTGCTGGTGAATAATGGTTATGAAATAAGGTGGAGGGAGCAGTTTTGGAGGATGGAAGGAAAGCTAGCATCTTTGATGATTTTGCTCATTCTACAGGTTAAACTCTTGACCACTGCATCACGTTGTTTCTTTCAGTCATTTGATTAAGTTGATCAAAACATGAAATTTGACACGACCATCCCTTATATTCTTTAATAATCCGTAATTGCTTCAAACATTACCTCGCCATAGGCGGGAGCCTGACAGATAGGATAGGTCACTAGTTGGGAGCACCCTCTTGTCCAAAAATAATGACAAGGGAAGGCTTGCCCCTTATACATGCACTCTTGTGATAGGACCCTTCCCCAGACCCTTGCCTTGCGGGGGCGCTAATGTGCACCGGGCTGCCCTTCAATTTTGGCCTTTTTAGGCTAGAGCCTTTGAAGCATGAGGGTGATGTTGTTGTTGTTGTTTCAAAAAAATGTTACAGTAAATAGCTTGAAAAAAAGGCAATGGAGATGTATCTTACAAAGTACGCAAGTGACTTAAAACAATTTCAGGTTTGAAAGGCAATGGAGATGTGGCATCAGATGGATATCACAAGTACAAGGTAACCTATATTATGAGTTTATGACCCCTGAGTGAAGTCTGCACTGTTGTTCTGTTGCATGACCGATCCTTGTCTTCTATTCTTGTTATCTATTTAGGAAGATGTTCAGCTCATGGCCGAAACGGGGTTGGATGCTTACCGGTTCTCCATCTCATGGTCAAGATTAATACCTGGTACACTGTACTCATCAAAAAACTTTACAGGAGTTCTCATAATCTTAATGAAACTTGTTGAAGCGCGAACTTAAAGATGAATGTCTAGCTGATTTCTCTTGCAGACGGTACAGGGCCTGTCAATCTCAAGGGTGTTGAGTACTACAACAATCTCATCAACGAGCTGGTTAGCCATGGTAGTAAACTTGATCTGAAATTCAGGACAAAGCAAAATGAATAAATAATACTACTGATTAGACTTATGTTCTTGATTTTGTTGTAAAGAGATTTCGCCTGTCACAATCTGTAGGAATCCAACCACATGCCACACTGATGCACTTAGATGTTCCACTAGCGCTTGAAGAAAAATATGAAGGGTTTCTCCACCAACAGATTGTGTATGTGGTAGTATGAGTTGATTAGAATAGTGAAATTGAAGCTTTTTCTATAAGCTTCTGACATTGGTATATTGTGTAGGAGTGATTTCACAGCATATGCTGATGTTTGCTTTAGAGAATTTGGTGATAGGGTTCGGTATTGGACCACTATCAATGAACCAAATATATTTGTGATGGGTGGCTATGATGCCGGAAATTCACCGCCTGGCAGGTGCTCTTCTCCCTTTGGTGTTAGAGTATGTGCAAAAGGGAACTCAACTACTGAACCTTATATTGCTGCTCACAATGCACTACTTGCTCATGCATCAGTTGTGAGCCTGTACAAGGACAAGTATCAGGTATAAGTATAATATGTTGGAATTTCGCTCCACCCAGTGTAAATAGCTAAAACGTCTGTAGTAATTTACCAGCAGCCTTGTTTAGTGCAGCTTATCTATCCTTCTGCGAGGAGTATTTCATTGGATTAAAAGTTTCCCTGATATATCACATTTACTTGCTGAAGTGCGTAAAAGCATACTGTTATCTCATTCTTCATTCACATGGATACAGGGCAGGCAACATGGTTTCATAGGGTTCAATCTATATGCATTTGGTTTTATTCCTGCTATGGATTCCAGAGAAGACGAAACTGCAACACAGAGAGCATACGATTTCTTCATCGGCTGGTAAGTTTCTCGATACCCCTGATAAGTGCTATCAAATGCTACAAAGTGCAGAACATCACATGTTATAGGAATACCATGTATTTGTAACCTCATCTCAGTGTGCTATGTTGAACTTATCTGAAACAGCTTGTTCTATACTGTGTTTCTGATTCGCCCTCAGGTTCATGCATCCCTTGGTGTTCGGAGATTATCCTGAGATAATGAAAATTACTGTTGGCAGCAGAATTCCTGCTTTCACCAAATCTGAATCAGAACTGGTTAAAGGAGCATTCGACTTTATCGGATTAAATTACTACACTGTTGTCCTAGCCAAAGACACAGACCTTGTGCCAGAACCAAGAGATTATCTTTCTGATATGGCCTCTACATGGCTCTGTATGTCCTACATCTACAGCCCTTTTCCATCGACTGTTCGCTTTTTATTTGATCAGCTGTAGATTAAAGGAAGTGGTTACATTTCAACTCCTTTTGCAGATTATAATGGGAGTTCGCCACTGGTGGAGGGGGTAAGGATTCATATTACGTGCCTGCTTCTTCGTTTTCAGTTGAATATGCATTCCTGTATGCTCATACAGCTGATCAGTAAAACGCTATTCACAGGCTACGTATCCTGTACTACCATGGGGACTGCAGGGAGTTCTGGAGTACTTCAAGACCGTTTATAATAACCCTCCTATTTATGTCCAAGAAAATGGTTGTCTGATATCTTAATCTCATTTTTTCTTTTTTCTCATTGATTTCTTTACGTTTTCAAATCAAAAGTAAAGAATTGAAAGAATAGTCAATATATATCTTGCTAGTTGCTAGTTTGCTACATCATCTAAATATCAACTGGCATCTGATGTGCAGGACAAGTGACTTCTCACAATGCATCTTTAGAGGACTCTCCAAGGGTGGAGTTTTTGCAAGGTCTTATTGAAGGCATACTTGATGCAGTAAGGTAAAATTCGTTGCCTTATCAGCTATTACTGAAATGAAACGTAAAGAACCCACTAAAATGATCTATTGATCCAAAATGGGCAACGTAGAAGTTTATCGGAATAGCAAGAATTCTCTTGTATGTACTGTGTCGTTTATAGTCCAAGAATCATGGTATAAGTTGGCGTTCTTTTCATTTACACGACTTCTATTCTGAAATGTATGCAGAAACGGGTCTAATGCGAAAGGGTACTTCGTTTGGTCCTTCATTGACGTGTTTGAGCTAGTTTTCGGCTATGAAAGGAGCTTTGGCTTGTACTATGTTGATTTTAATGATCCCAATTTGACTAGACGTCCGAAGTTGTCTCAGAATTGGTACTCTGGATTTTTGAAGGGTGGGAACATTACCACAGATTTTTCTCAAAATGATGTTACCATAGATGAAGGCGGCACAAAAGAAGATGGCATGTCCTCAATGTGACTTATGCGATGAGGATCAAGGTTGGCCTAGTGGTTAGAAAATTACCGTAGGTTGTCTGGTGTCGTTTGAATCCTAAAAGGAAAGGAAATCTGCGTTTGCAGACGATCTTTTACAATTTCAAGAGCATCTGAACATGAAATAACTCAAGATCAGATATCAATCCAGCTTGTAGGTTTTGTAAATCAGATAACTTTTCTCTAGAGTGTAAATTTGTTCTCTAGCATCCATTTACCCAGGCCCGGCCCAATAGTAGGGCGGAGGGGTGCATTGGCCTAGGGCCCAAAGTAAATGGGGGCCCCAAGATTAAAAGGCTAACTATAGAGAATTAAAAGAAAATAAAAAAAATCTGCAGCTTGAGCTGGGAATTCTTGTTCCCGAGATTATCATTTCCATATTCACTCTCTCCTTTTCATTATTACTTGGTTCAATTTTCTAAGTTAGATAAAATCTCTTTCCACAATCAACTTTAATTAAGGAATCAACCAATTCATATTTTCTTCACTACCCAAATAATCATTCACTCATATCTTCAATTTATTTTCTCAATGTTAAAATTGGGAAAACCCATGTTATTAGGAAAAAAGGAAGAAGGAAAAAAACAAAATCGGTCGAAAAAAAAAGGTATTGTTTCATTTATTTAAAGAATGATTTTTGTAACGTACACATAGGGCACATGATAAAATTCCAATTAAATGAGGATTTGGACTGTTGATTGCTCGAATTCTATACATTTCTATTCTCTTAAGGTTTAGGGGCCCCTTGGTTTGATTTCGCACTAGGGCCTACAAATTGTTAGGAACGGCCCTGCATTTACCTTGTGAGAGTTGTAACTACGAAACTCTTTTCCAGGATAATTCTTGGAGTTAACACTATGAATGTGAGAATAGGAACAAATCTTCATTTCTAGTTAACGAAGTGCATAGTCAGTAACCTGTCGTTTGCTATCGTGAATGAGATTTCCTCGATTTGGCCATCCCGGAACCCTGAATAGGCAACCCTGCATTGTTAATGCATGTCAAATTCTCATTTCTTCATCTTTGTGCTGTACGAGTATACGTTAGCACCCCTGTTTCACAATTCTTTCCGACTACATGCACATACTTGGTTCATATTTGTTGTGTGATGGACTATCATCAGGCCGACTGTCATTGTAAATCATATGAGACTGTCAATGAACTGAAATGCCAATGCAAAACCATTAGGCATAACGTCATTGTTCTCGGGTTTTTTTTTTTCTTTTTTTTTTGTGAAGGTTAAGTTCTGGTATAAGAAGCCATTGTTATTAGTTTTAAGCATTCAGTAATTTAAGAAAACCCAAGCATACACTCCAAATGTCACCCAACCTATTTGCCTATGTTTCACCCGCTTCGTGCGAAAATTGAACCGTGAACAAGAGTCTAACACCTTGTTGGGCTACAGGCACATAACACGAGCACACATCCGGTCTTAAAAAGGCCGAGAAGAGGGTTGCTCCTGGAAAAGGTGGGATTTTCTCTAAATATTCTTAGAGCTCGTTTGGATTGTGGGATGAGAATTAGAGGGATAAGAGGTGGGAATAGGGGAGTAATAAGGAGGTGAGAATTGAGAAGATAATCTCACTCCCTTGTTTGGGTGGATGTGGGAATAGATGGTGAGAATTATTTATTTGACAATTGTACCCTCATAAATTCATAAATTACATTTTATCTCTCATTTTAGTAATGACAATCATGTCATTTTACACAATTTTATTCCCTAATCCTAAGAGCATTGTTAGTGGTGTTTTTTATACCTACTTAAAAGTAAGGCCAAACATAAAAAAAAAAAATCAAAAGAAAGAAAAAGTTGGAGAGAGAGAGTGGTACCTTGGTACAAGTTTGTACCATGTTATTCAACCCGTGCGGAGTTTTTGTCAGAGGATATGGTGGGGTTAAGAAGGGGGAAGTGGGGATAGAAAATAAAAAATAATATACTAAATTAAATATTAAGAAAGAGAAAACTTATACCAGGTTTCAACGTGGTAGCTGTTAACAATGCTCTAATACCACTCCCCACTAGGTAATAGAAATGTGGGAATAGAATTCTCAAATCTCAATTCTCATCTTATTCCCAACACAATTCCCACACACCAGACATGGGAAAAAAATTGGAAGTGCGATTTGTGATCCAATCCCACCTCTTATTCTCACAATCCAAACGACCCCTTAGGACTTAACAAGATCATTTCCGAGAAAGACTATTCCTGAACAATGCAGGAAGTTCTCAATACTCTTACGATTTAAAAAAAGACAACAAACTCTGATCCAACGGAAAAAAAAAAAAAAAAAAACATTTGTCAAATAAAATCTATCATACATCTATAAAATCATGAGCTATGATTTTAAAAATAATTCAGAAGCAAGATGGCGTGAACAAAGTTCAATTTTATTTTTTTAATTTATATTTTACGATTTCATAGGCGGTATTAACATTTTTGAAACAAAAATAATTTTTTGATTTTTTTTTTCAAAGGCTCTTATCTACTCTGTAATATTTTAGGTATTACTTTAAATTATCGAATAAAAGCATTTTTGTGTTTTGTAATTAATTTGTTTTTATTAAAAAATTAATTGAGAAGTAGATAAAATAGTTGAATATAAGTGAAAAGGAAAATGGACAAATTGCTACCAATGAAAGTGGTAAATTGCACAATTGAGCTAAGTTTTGGGGGCAAATTGGTACTTTCGCCGATGTAGAAGTATAAAACAATTGTGGATGCCCTAATCATTAGTCTTGGGCTCAGTTGGTTATCTAACATGATATTACAACGTCGCCGAAGGTGTCAAGTTCGAGGGCCCATATCATCACCTCCATACAATTATAGATCACAAGGCCAAACCAATTGGCAATAGATAGTAGCCCCATCACCTTATAAACCACTCCGTAGTTTTCAGTCTTCTATCTCTTTAATGTGGGATATTTCCCACGGCTCACATTTGGACCGTTTCACTCCAACATTAGACATGTGCATTTGGAATTTTTTGTTTATTTAATTTTATTTATTTATACTAAGTCCTTTGATTTAGAATGGTTATGTATAACATTTTGCAGATGATCTACTAAGCAAATTGCAGATGACAAGTAATAAACCCAAGTTTATATACGAATCTGCTTAATAGACGCAAATTTGAACCATTTTTACCAATTGAATTATCATAAATATTTATCATGTCACAACAAACTTGCAATTATCCTCATACATTCAAAAATCAAGCTAAGGATTAACCCGTTCATTCCGTATTGAACACCCCGATTTTCTTTTCAGTATGTCCCCTTTAATCCCTCAACTTTTAATCCTCTACGAATACTCCTTTCGTTCCAATGATATATTGGACTATTCCATATTGGGGTGTTTCAAGAAATTGTTGGTTTTACCTTACATAGGGGGGTGTTTGTAAAGTTACTATAGGCTATAACACGCTCAAGTGACCTCACCCCTACCCACTTTATAATGGTTTTATGAACTTTTTGCTCAACCATCTTAACTAAATACTCAACAAATTTCTAAGAGTGCGTTTTGGAACATGGATTTTATTCTCATATCCATATTTGAGACAAATCTTGCAGTTGTTATACTGTGCACCATGGTGCACAGTGTCCACCGTACACCATGACACGTGTCACAACGATATTGGTCCAAAAACAAAAAAAATAAACCCCAAAAAAATCAGTTTCTCTCTCCTCACACTTCTTTAACCCGACCCACCCACCCATCCACCCATCCACCTTCGACCACCGCACACATGACACACCACCTTCGACCACCGCACAACAACCTTCACCCAACACCACCTCATCAAATTCGGAAAAAAAAAGTAGTAAAAATGAAATTGTCCATGGATGTTGTAGGTATCATTCATGGATTTTAATAAAACTTATGGATTTAATAAGGAAAATCCATGGATCATACATCCATGTACCAAAAATATAAACATCCTTACCTTATACCATGTAAGTCCATATACCCAAACATAAGATCCATACTATTTCAATGTAAAATCCATGCACGTCGAAGGGAGATGGGGGCACCGCTCGATCGACAGTGGAGGTGGCCAGAGGGATGCCGTCGGTGGAGTGGTGGTTGGCGACGGTGATGAAACATCATGGATTCCACCACTAAAAACACATGGATTTTTATAAGCAAATCCATGGATCTTCCCATTTCAATCCATGGATCTTACAATAATAATTCATGGATCAAGATTTGTGGTGGTCGTTATCGTCGTCGCCGGCGAAGTAGTTGGGGAAGGAGAGGAGAGAGAATGGGGGAGAATATTTGTGAGAAGTGAGAGAAGAGAGAAAAACGAGATCACGCGAGAAATGGATTTTCAAGGTTTTTCAGTTTTTTTTTTTTGCACCAATGGGACGGCGACAAGTGGCGCGGTGCACCATGGGCATGGTACACCGTGGTGTACCATATAATTGCGCAAATCCTGTGTACGAGGATTCTAGAATTTGTGAATTTGTATCAAATTCTTTGATTCATATTCTAGGTAGTTTTTTTTTTTTTTTTGCAAGATTATTCTAGCCAATGTAAAACAAATAACGCCCCAAAACCCCTCATTTTGAAATCTTACTCCCTCTCTCTCCTTAAACCCCGAATTCTCGAATTCATAATGTGATTTTCCCAAACATTGATTTATATTTAAATTACATATTTTATTTATTAAATGATAAAATTGAAAAATTCATATTTCCATATGTTGTCTAAGATATAAATACTCATTGATTGCAACATATACTCAACAATTTTCCTATTGGCCGGGGGTACTGATCCCGAAAATATGTAATTACTTACCGTTTAATTGGGGACGGCGGGGATATGCATTTCGAAAACAAAACGTCACTATCGCTTTTTCATTTATATCTAACAAAATAAAAGACTAAAAAATTTGAGTACTCCGTATGTGGCCACAGCGAGGATAATAAATGACTAAATGAGTCCTAGGATAGCCTCACATCAAATACATATCCCCAACAGCTTTACAAATACACTTTCCTCAATAAGTGAAGTAATACTGACACAAGAACCAAGAAAGGAAAGTTGGGGAAAACGCATGTGCAACTGCAGATGACAAAATTTGAAGCTACAAACTTTCTTTCTATTTGCCTGCTGATGCTGTCATATTTGGCGGGACAGTTAGTTACTGGCGCCAACGTCTATAACCGTTATGACTTCCCGCCAGATTTCGTCTTTGGTGCTGGTACTTCTGCTTATCAGGTATGGTGTTTCTCTTTTATCCCTTTCTTAAATATTCTTTGCTTTTTTACTATATTATTATTCGACCCTCCTCACTACGACACTACATACGTACAGTGGAATAGTATAGGATAATGTATAGGTATGTGAGTAATGTGACATATATAGTATAGATTAAGCCATTTTAATTCGCGGTTCCGTAATGAATTGATTCATTATGGAAAATATTGGAATGGTAGATAACTAGACATTGTTCTTAAATCTTAATGTACTTAATTAAATATACACTCCCTCCATTTTTTTTTCTTTATATTTGATTTGAATATGTGAGAGGGTTTCAAATCAAACGTAAAGAACCAAAAAAAATGGAGGGAATAATATATTTACATTCTCATTAGCTAACCAGGAGCCTAGTTAAAATCAAGTGTGCCTGCTCCTATTTGAAGCAGACTATCTAAAAGCCTTAGAATGTAAGTCCACCTTAGGGGTCATGTTAAAATATAAAATCATTGATTGATTATAATTAGGTTGAGACTTTTTTTATTGTTATGTTCTTTCAGTCCACCCTTCTTAGTGTAAGTGGGCTTGAAGCTCTATAGCACTCACTTTGTTGCGCTAAATTATGTAAACACTAGTTTGCAGGTCCTTGTCACGCCCGAATTATGTATTTTTATTGTTTATACTCATTTTATAAGAAAAATGTTGTCTTATCTTTATTCTAATAAATTAACATAAGAATTATTTTCCATAAATTAACTAATACTATTTTTTTTTTTTGAAATAAAACGGAATTTTATTAATATCGTTACCAAACGGCACTTACATCAAAAATTGTTTGGTGTTGATGTTGTTGTGGTGGTACCAAGTCTCGAACACCTGATCTGTAGTTTAAGGTAAAGCACCTTTCAACCAATAGGCCCGGGCTATATATTTATATTGTTTATACACGTTTTATAAAAAAAATGTTGCCTTATCTTTGTTTTGATAAATTATCATAATGATTATTTTTCATAAATTAGCTAATACTATATTACTCTATAATAATTTATTACCATATCTTAACCGATAATTGTATTTAATGCTATTTTTATATCCTATCCAATTAATGTATGATAATTTATTACCATATTCTAACTGATAATTGTATTTAATGCTATTTTTATGTTCTGTCCAATTAATGTATGCCAAGTGTCATCGTAGGAAAGATTTGGTTTCAGGTTTTAATATATAGTATTAGATTAGATTAGATTAGATTAGATAGAAATAAAGTTTAAGGATGTGTTTGGCCAAGATTCTGATGAACTTTCGGAATTTGGATACGTTGAAACTTAGCCAAATTAGCCCAAAACTCATAAACAGTTTCTAGTTTTTCATATGCACTTCTAATGTAAAATTGTTTCGTAGTATTAGAACTTAGAAGTAACTCCAATAATATGGAGCTCCTCCTCTAGTTTCTGTTTCCGAAAAATACTCATGCATAAGTTGAAATTTCCTGTTGAATAATAATGGATATGAAATAAGGTGGAGGGAGCAGTTTTGGAGGATGGAAGGAAAGCTAGCATCTTTGATGATTTTGCTCATTCTGCAGGTTAAACTCTTGACCACTGCATACATGTTGTTTCTTTCAGTCATTAGATTAAGTTGATCAAAACATGAAATTTGACACGACCATCCCTTAAATTCTTTAATAATCCGTAATTGCTTCAAACATTACCTCGCCATAGGCGGGAGCCTGACAGATAGGATAGGTCACTAGTTGGGAGCACCCTCTTGTCCAAAAATAATGACAAGGGAAGGCTTGCCCCTTATACATGCACTCTTGTGATAGGACCCTTCCCCAGACCCTTGCCTAGCGGGGGCGCTAATGTGCACCGGGCTGCCTGCAATTTTGCCCTTTTTAGGCTAGAGCCTTTGAAGCATGAGGGTGATGTTGTTGTTGTTGTTTCAAAAAAATGTTACAGTAAATAGCTTGAAAAAAAGGCAATGGAGATGTATCTTACAAAGTACGCAAGTGACTTAAAACAATTTCAGGTTTAAAAGGCAATGGAGATGTGGCATCAGATGGATATCACAAGTACAAGGTAACCTATATTATGAGTTTATGACCCCTGAGTGAAGTCTGCACTGTTGTTCTGTTCCATGACCAATTCTTGTCTTCTATTCTTGGCATCTATTTAGGAAGATGTTCAGCTCATGGCCGAAACGGGGCTGGACGCCTACCGGTTCTCCATCTCATGGTCAAGATTAATACCTGGTAAACTGTACTCATCAAAAAACTTTACAGGAGTTCTCATAATCTTGATGAAACTTGGTGAAGCGCGAACTTAAAGATGAATGTCTAGCTGATTTCTCTTGCAGACGGTACAGGGCCTGTCAATCTCAAGGGTGTTGAGTACTACAACAATCTCATCAATGAGCTGGTTAGCCATGGTAGTAAACTTGATCTGAAATTCAGGACAAAGCAAAATGAATAAATAATACTACTGATTTGACTTATGTCCTTGATTTTGTTGTAAAGAGATTTCGCCTGTCACGATCTGTAGGAATCCAACCACATGCCACACTGATGCACTTAGATGTTCCACTAGCGCTTGAAGAAAAATATGAAGGGTTGCTCAACCAACAGATTGTGTATGTGGTAGTATGAGTTGATTAGAATAGTGAAATTGAAGCTTATTCTATAAGCTTCTGACATTGGTATGTTGTGTAGGGATGATTTCACAGCATATGCTGATGTGTGCTTTCGAGAATTTGGTGATAGGGTTCAGTATTGGATCACTATCAATGAGCCAAATATATTTGTGATGGGTGGCTATGATACTGCGAACGCACCGCCTGGCAGGTGCTCTTCTCCCTTTGGTGTTAGAGTATGTGCAAAAGGGAACTCAACTACTGAACCTTATATTGCTGCTCACAATGCACTACTTGCTCATGCATCAGTTGTGAGCCTGTACAAGGATAAGTATCAGGTATACTATGTCAGTATGTTGGCATTTCGCTCCACGCAGTGTAAATAGCCAAAACGCCTGTATTAATCTACCAGCAGCCTTGTTTAGTGGTGATATATCACATTTACTGTGCTGAAGTGCGTAAAAGTGTACTGTTATCTCATTCTTCATTCACATGGATACAGGGCAGGCAACATGGTTTCATAGGTTTCAATCTATATGCATTTGGTTTTATTCCTGCTACGGATTCAAGAGAAGACGAAACTGCAACACAGAGAGCATACGATTTCTTCATTGGCTGGTAAATTTTTCGATACCCCTGATATCAAATGCTACAGAGTACTAAACATCACCTGTTAGGAATACGATGAAAATCTAACCACATCTCATTGTGTTATGGTGAACTTGTGTAAAACAACTTGTTCTGTATTGTGTTTCTGATTCGCTCTCAGGTTCATGCATCCCTTGGTGTACGGAGATTATCCAGAGATAATGAAATTTACTGCTGGCAGCAGAATGCCTGCTTTCACCACAACTGAATCAGAATTGGTTAAAGGAGCATTCGACTTTATCGGATTAAATTACTACACTGTTGTCCTAGCCAAAGACACAGACCTTGTGCCAGAACCAAGAGATTATCTTTCTGATATGTCGTCTCTATGGCTCTGTATGTCCTGCATCTACAGCCCTTTTTCATCAACTTTTCGCTGTTTACTGTAGATTAAGTGGTTACATTTCAACTCCTTTTGCAGATTATAATGGCAGTTCGCCACGGGCGGAGGGGGTAAGGATTCATATTACGTGCCTGCTTCTTCGTTTTCAGTAGAATATACATTCCTGTATGCTCATATAGGTGATCATTAAAACGGTTTTCACAGGCTACGTATCCTGTACTACCATGGGGGCTGCAGGGAGTTCTGGAGTACTTCAAGACTGTTTATAATAACCCTCCTATTTATATCCAAGAAAATGGTAGTCTGATACCCTAATCTCATTTCCACATACATTCATACACTATCCGCTTTTTCATTGAATTATTTACGTTTGGTTCAACATATTTGAGGTCGTCAAACCAAACGTAAAGAATTGAAAGAAACGGAAAGAATAGTCACTCACTACTCATCTTAGTACATCATCTAAAATCTAAAAACATCTGGCATCTCATGTGCAGGACAAGTGACTTCTCACAATGCATCTTTAGAGGACTTTCCGAGGCTAGAGTTTTTGCAAGGCCTTATTGAAGGCCTACTTGATGCGGTGAGGTAGATTTCGTTGCCTTATCAGTTACTACTAAAATGAAACGTAAAGAACTCACTGAAATGAAAACGTAAAAGTTTATGAGAATAGGGAGAATTCCTTACCAAGAATCCTCGTGTATGTAGCATTTATAGTCCAAGAATCATGGTATAAGTTGCCTTTCTTTTCATTTACGGGACTTGTATTCTGAATTGTTTGCAGAAACGGATCTAACGCGAAAGGGTACTTCGTTTGGTCGTTCATTGACGTGTTTGAGCTACTTGCCGGCTATGAAAGGAGCTTTGGCTTGTACTATGTTGATTTCAATGATCCGTATTTGACTAGACGACCAAAGTTGTCTCAGAATTGGTACTCTGGATTTTTAAAGGGGGAAAACGTTACTACAGATTTTTCTCAAAATGAAGTAACCATAGATGAAGGCGGCGCACAAGCGGATGGCATGTCCTCGATATGACTTCTGCAATGAGTATCAAGGTTGGACTATACATTAGCACCCCCGTTTCACAATTCTTTTTGTTGTTTGATGCCGACTAATGTCATTGTGAATCATATGAGACTGTCCATGAACTGAAATGCCAATGCAAAACCATTAGGCATAACGTCATTGTTCTCGGGTTTTTTTGTTCTTTTATTTTTTTTTGGAAAGGTAAAGTTCTGATATCAGAACGCCATTGTTATTAGTTTTAAGCCATTCAGTAATTGAAGAAAACCCAAGCATACACTCAAAATGTCACCCAACCTATTTGCCTATGTTTCACACTTTTTGTGCAATAATCGTACCATGAACAAGAGTCTTACACCTTGTTCAGGCACATAACACGAGCTCACATCCTGTCTTAAAAGGTTGCTTCTGGAAAAGGTAGGATTTTTTCAAATATACTTGGGACTTAACAGGATCATTTCCGAGAAAGACTATTCCTGAACAATGCAGGAATTTCTCAATACTCTTACGAATTTTCGCTTATGAGCATCAGTTATCACATACAATTGTCCCATAGACTGGGCTTCACTTCTTTACATTAGCCATGAAACATAAAGTTTCAGCAAATGTACAAAATCATGGGGCAAAGTCATCGTTTTCAGATATACATCTCTGAAGCCCAAGATTAAATGCCACACAAAGTTCTCAGCTTTCATGACTAAGCATATTAACATCAGAGCTGGAGCAAAATCCACTAAAGGCCTTGCTCCTCACAAGAGTATGTGCTGAGCCAGAGATCAGTTTGACATATACAATCCCATCATTGCAATGGGAAATGCGGAACATTATCTCTTACCCACGCATGGGAATAATTCATTGGAGGACCTTCACCATAGAGAGAGAAACCGGCACTAGGCTCATAAACTCGTCCTGGTGGTATGAATCTAGGCAAGCTTCTTTGAGTATCAAATCTCCCAGCGCCGTTGCCAATGGGCATAGGCAAGCCCGGGGGTGGTAGGGGGTGGTGATGCTGCAATGGAGCATGATGAAACTGCAGCCATCCATGTGGGTGAGGGCTACTCCAACCAGGATGTTGATGGTTGACCATTGGGGTTATTGTGCTCACGATTCCAAGGCTTGACCTACAACATAAGACACGAGTGAATAATTTTCAAGGTCCTAAACATTAATAAACCAGCATCCAAAGTGGTGCAATGCATAATGTTATGCTAAATGCCATCTTTCCATAAAAAGATCACAAGAGAACATCAACCAGAATATAGAAACATTTTGCATCAGCCAGATTGCAAAATAAATCCAAACAGGGAGATGTCTAAAACGAAGGTGGAGTTCTTCGCTTCTCAAAAGATTTAGAGCCAGCAGTTACAAGAGAGATAGTCATTTCTTTAACGTTGCATGAACCTTATGATAGCATATCCTTATTTTTGCAAGCCATGCTTCAACACAGAATTCTGACATGAGCAGAACAGCAAATAAATAGGGACGAGCACAAGCGTTCTTTTAAATCTTGTAAACTTTCAGCGGAAACTGTAATCAGACAAATCAAGTCTTCTTTACGGTAGCTGGAGAAAAAAGGTGCCATATGTCTGGAGGGGGTATACTTTGAAAACTGATAAAGCGCAACGCATTCTTGCTTTGACAGAACTTGATATTGGATAAAATCTCCCTCCGCCATATGGCTCTCCAAAAAGGTGCAATAGGTCTAATACAACAATCATACTTGCGAATTGAAGAAAAGAGATTATCCAAAACACCTCAATCTTTCGGAAAAAAACTCCAATTATTAGCACTAAACCCCATATCAACAGGTAGCAGGATGAGCCCAACACCTTTATCAGCCTCATATATCTGGTAGCTGATAGAAAAGGCAACTGATCACCCAGGTCTGAAATATGAGCCAATTAAACTGGGTGCATGGCAATTCAAGTTATTATATTCCCTAGAAAAGCAAATGAAGTAATAGAGATCACAGGCATTATCACTGTTAGTCTATCACCAATATCAAAGGGGTCTAAAATATGCAACATGAGTAAGCTGCATTCTTCAATAGTTGCACACTGTTCATCAGAAGCAACATTCTATAGCCTTACAAAGGAACTTGCAGTGTGAAAAAATGCTACTAACATTCGGGGAAAGAATAATTTAATTACAAATTTTGTCTAACCAACACCTTCTACAATACTTATATTGTCAAAAACTCCCTTTTAATAAACATTAATCCAAAAGACCATCACCACCTGTCATATCGTCTTTTGTTTTTCTTCTTTATTCTAAAACACAAATAAAAATGATTTTTCGGCGGGGAATCAATTTTAGTATCATGGACCACTTAGATGTTTCCTTTAATCCTTCCATTTTCTCCTCCTGTTCACCTATTGCCCTTTTATGAAACCACAGAAATGCATTCTCCATAATTTCAAATGAGCCTAGATTCAAAGTATCAAACAGAAGATATGAAAGGAACAATGGAAGAAAAGGTAGAGAGTGGTTTGAAAGAGGTGAAGCGCACATGCAGATTATGGGAGACATCGGGTCTTCTGGTGATCAGCAAAAAAAAAAAAATTTAGTGTTTCACCAAATAAAGTGAAAAAAAAAAAAAAAAAAAAAAATGAGGCTGGTAAAGGTGTTGGGCTCATCCTAGGTTGAGATGAGGGTGGTAGGACAGAGATTAAGGTCCTAGGTTGAGATGAGGGTGGAGCAAGGGTGGTTGAAGGTCGAATAAGTAAGGGTAAAACCAAAATTTAGTGTTTCACCAAATAAATTGTATATTAAGCCCCGCTCACAAGAAGAGACCACTCATTATTTTCATAAGAGATAATAAGAGACATCATGTCTTCCGGTAATTAGGAAAACCAAATTTGGGAGTGTTGCACCAAAAAGAAGTGAACAAAAAAAAGCGCCAGAAAAGGCATACAAATTCTACACTAAGACCACTCATTATTTTCAAAAGCAACTTATGGAGCTTGGCCAAACACACCATAAGTGGTCTCATAGAATGAACCGATCTCACCTTGGAATTACTCGAGAAGGTAATGTAGGACATAAATAAAATTAAAAGGGACTGTTTCACAAAAACAAAGGTACAAAAAAGGCAGAGTTTGAATCCATGTAACTACCACCAATCCACCATGACAAATAGTCTAATTGTCAGCAAAGACACTATGAAAAATTTCACTAGACAACTCAAATTAAACAATCTGCTTAAAAGAAGGGTGTCTCGGCTAGAATGGGGAAAAAGGAACTATACTCATATATACCCATGTACTCCCTCCATTATTTTTGGTTCTTTACGCTTCGTTTGAATATGTGAGAGGAATTCAAATGAAACGTAAAGAACATAAAAACACGGAGGGAGTATTTCGTAAACCATGCCAACGATTAAATTTCTGGGAACTACCATAGGCTAAATGCCCAAAAGAATATGACACTAAAACATCACTTCACGAGCATATCCTTTACTCACTTGCTCCAACATCTGAGCCCCCCCATGATGAGGTTTTAGGTAATCCGAACACCCTTCCTCCTAAATTTACGTCGTCGTAGGTTGGCTCTGAGGTAATGTTGTTGATTACCACGAATGACGAGACCAGTCACTGATTTTCTAAAGTAGTTTGTTTATTTTTCTCAAAGGTTCCAGTCGGTGCGATTCTCGAATCAATTTTCATTTTGGGTCATCCGTGCGCAGTCTCTCTATGTTTCAATAGGGGTAAGGCTTGCGTGCATCCGACCCCCCCTTACCCCGCCTTATGGCGGGAGCCTTGAAGGCACTGGGGTTAATGATGTTGTTGATGTTGTTGTTCCAAATTTAAGCTAATTAAAGATTAACTTAACCTTCCATTTCATTCAACTATTTACATTGTCTTTTGACACACGTGCCCAGAAATGGAGGGACTATACTACTTTGCCCCTAACTTCCCCAACCATCTACCCCTATTACACCACCACTTTACAGTTCACACCAAAATAACATTCACCACCACTTACGCCCAAGTCAAGCCACCGGAATTGACCCACTACCACCACCACCCTGCCGGTCCTCTCTCCTCAACCACTACCAACGTTGGTCCGACCTTATTACTATTGATTTGGTTTGTGGTCATCGAAATATGGTGGATTTTGAAGAGGGTGGTAGTTGTCTTATGATGATGGGTGGTTATTGGTGGGGCCGTGGGGGTGGTAGGATAGTGATTAAGGTCCTAGGTTGAGATGAGGGTGGAGCAATGGTGGTTGAAGGTCGAATAAGTAGAGGTAGGTTCATTATGTAAACTTGAGAAACTTGCCAGAAATAGAAACGTAAAGAATTGAATAAAATTGCCCAAAAGGAAACACAAGAATTGAATAACATAGAGGGAGAATTACTTTTCGAAAAGAATTTGATTTCGAAAGTAGCTGTATTTAGAAAAAACCTACTAATTTTCAAAGCTAACTTCAAGAATCAACAAATGTGATGAACTTGACCCGTAAATCAGATGCGAAGATGATGAAGGGCGAGCGTTGCTGTGAAATAGGAAATTCGAAAACCCACCGCCCACCCCCCACCCCCCACCTTACAAGAGTATCCCTCAAGCAACCCCCTCCCTAGGTGAATCAAGGGTAACTAAACCTTTGCCCTCAATTCCTTCTAGAACAAGCGAAATGAACGATAGTTTATTGCATCACCAAACCGCACCTTGTCTACAAGATGGACAACTTAAAATAGGTATTGCAAGATGGCAAGTGTTTTCCAAGTAGATTCCAACATTTCTAAACAATTTGACAAGTCCTTAAGGTTCACAAGAACAGTGGCTTGAGGCAAGGGCTTTGTGGATGCTAAGACACATAAGGTGTAACTCTTATACTCAAAAAGATTATCCCTACCCCTATGTCAATAAAAGCTTTCCCACCACATAGCATCCAAAGTTGCATAATCCTCCATATTATAATGACAGCATTCATTAGATGTCCATAATAGCTCCTCGAAAGCCCTCATTGGGGACATACTGTTTTGAATAGGAATAGAAGGCATTTATACACATAGGTCTCGTCGAGTGGATGCTTTCGCCAATCACGATAGGAAATCCCATGTTTTTAATGACTTACGTCATGGGTGACTTGCAAACCTTTTACTACTACTACCTTCTATCTGTTTAGCACGGTCTAGATCTTTATGATCTAAGAGGCCCCACTCCGACTCTTGTCGATTAAACATCCCTTTGGAAATTCTTTAGCATGCGCTCATGCCTCCCACGACCACATCTTCCTCTTGAGTAACTAATATATGGCTAAACTCTTTCCTTTGACATTATGGTCCAATGACCCATTTGATGCACGCTTCATTTTGTAGTTCGTTTCACCAACTCGTGAGACTACTTCATGTTGTTCCATAAGAATTTGGTGGATGGTGATGATTGAAGAATAATTTTCAGATAAGCTAGAGAAAGTGGGCTTTGCATAGTTAGGGCTCTTCGACAACTTTTGGACAGAGATGGATTAAAGAAGATTTTGGGATAAGTTAGACATAGTGGACTTTGGATGGTGCATAATAATAGAAAAATAATGTAAAGAATTTAATTAGGTTAGGAATATTCTCCTAGTATCATTAGGAACATTCTAAATTAGGTTATATTTTTTGAAATAGTTATAATTGCTCTCTCCCACATCATGTACCTTATATATACTCATGGTATTATCTAAAAAAGTTAATAAGCAAGCAATAATATTGTGTGGGTATTAACAGGAAACTTTAATCTATTCTATTGTTGCTCTAAGTTCGAAATTTGTGACAACTTGGGAGCAATAGCCATAGTTTCCTTGGCCCTTCATTTGTTGGCTTAGCTTATATTGTGTGGGTATTCACAGTCTTGTTAGGTATTCTTCCACTCCCCTAACCGTTGATCTGCTTCGTCCATCCGAAGATGGCTTCCATCTCTCCCATTTGTGGCTAACCATGCTTCCTTAGTTTAAGGAGGCGTAAGCGCCTCCAAGGTGCTGGGGCCATTGCGATGAGGCGTGAGGCGAAGGCGCACGCCTCATTCACACAAGGCGCACGCATTTAGTGAACGAACTTCTATTTTTCAAAACCATATTTAGCAGAAAATAACCCCTTTTTGGTATTTAAAGAGGACCAATGGGTAAAGAAGTATAAATTGGGGATAAAGGTTACGTTTTTAGTGCTCCTCGAACAAATCGAGTCGTGTATTGGAATCGGGTGTACAACTATGGCTACAACTCGCTTGCATCCTTCTTGGTGAATTCTCCTTCTCTATCTCTCTCTTCTCCCCCTCTCCTCTTCGTAGTTTGTCTTCATCTCTTCCTCCCTTCTATTTCTCTTGTTCCCCCTCTAGGGTCGCGGTTCGCTAGCTTGGCTCCAGTCGAAGTGTCCTTACCATCGCGCTACGACTCGCGCTGTAATATAATAGATAATAGTGTAATAATTATTATTTAGTTTAGTAAGAATCTAGTTATACTAGGAACATTCTAGATAAGGGCTTATAATTGTCCTCTCCCATATCATGTACCTTATATAAATAAATAAGCAAGCAATTATACTTCCTTGTTTATTATTCGATATGTAAGGCAAAAATGGAATTTGGCCCTTTATATAACCGCAGTGAATCTTTAACTTTAACTTTGCTCGCATCTTTACTTCCATCCCAAGCGTTGGCTTCCTCGCACAATCCTTGCTCCCAATTCTGAATAACACCCATTCGCCACAGTCACTTGTTGGAGACAGTTGACGTCATGACCCCCTTCATATGTTTCCAGCTTTTATGGCCAGTATGGCCTTTTCCACGGTCAGTTCCACCACTCATACTACCCCAGCCGACTTAGCCAAGCGCTCCTGTCCGTGCTTCCCTTGTTTGAAGCTTCACTATTGGTGTCACACTAGTAATCAACTTTCTCTCAGTTTCACCATGCTTGGGTCGCTCCCATTTCCCCAAAATTTTCTTTGTCGTTCCTTCCTCATGCAATCACTTGACTCATGCAGGGTGGTGATCAATCGTTTAGTGGCCATGAGTGAACCGAACCAACGAATGTCCGCCATTTGAGTGTCTGATCTCTACCAAGCTCGATGTTCAATTCTTGCCTACTATCCCCGCTTCGCAGACTTGCTTTCTCGGTAAGCCGGCCTTCAAGGCTTGACGTGCATAGCTCCTCCAAAAGCCTCCTCGACACTTTGCCTAGACTCGTGGCGATTTGAGTTTTAAGGTGTTTTGATCAGTCATCATACTATAAACGAAAGATGTCCGGAAGTTGGACACCAACTCCTCCAGGTTTTCCACCTTTGCCGTCATACTGAGCTTCAAAAATTGGTGTTCTCATACCAATTGTGATGAACATGCTTGGTACAGATGCGAAGATGATAAAGCAAGAACACTGCTGGTATTCTTATTTTCTGACAATTGACAGCCCATAAGTTGTAAATTTAAAAAGAAAGATAGCTGAGGACCTTCAAATGTTTCTAAATTCAAAGTAAAATTACAAAGTTGATGTATTTGATAATCATCTAAACGTTAACTTCCTATATAAACACCCCCCGCCCCCCGGGTTTAGTAAAGTACTGCCCAAGCAACCCACTTGCTAACTGCATTAAGGGTAACCTAACCCCTTTGCCCTCTACTTCCTTCTAGAATAAGCAGAATGGACTGGTGGGCTGTTGGGCTGTTGGGACATACTGCCTTAGGTCGGTCCATCAGAATAACCTATGCCCCTCCCCCCTACCTCAATAGGCAGGTCCATCAGGATAACCCGTCCTTTAAAGCATTAAGTTAATGTTGATATTGCTGGTGTAGCAAGTGAAATCTATTGAGCACTGGAAAAGATCAAGCATCGCATACGATTGCCTAAGTTGTCAAGCAATTCGGCTTGAGTGACCCCGTCAATCATCCTTCTAAAATGTAAGAGAGTATAAGCAGAACAGAGTGGCAGAATCCATTTGCTTTGCTGCCCAATATGTCTTATGGTTATTGTTGCTTGCCAAAAAAGAAAAAAAACTTCCATATAACATTTTTTACGACTTTGCCTAAAAAATACTTAAAGAGATGCTTTTCAAGAAACTCTCCAAGATTGTAAGGACTCTCATCGCCCCGGAATCAGGGCACTAAGCTAGCCACTATGTATTAATCATATTATATTTTTCTTCTTTGAGAAGGGGACACACTTGTAATATGTTCCCACCACACAGAAGTGGATAAACTGTACGAGAAACCGAAAATGAAAACACTGTCTTGAAATAGTAACTTATCGCAATGAAATGGGTAATGCACAATCCGAATTCAGACAATCAGACTTTCTCGTTTCTTCAATCCTTATACTCAGGTGACATAAGGAGATATGCCATGCATTAAAAAACTCATGATAAGGAAGTAAGTAGACAGGTAGTGCAGATACTTACTCGGGAGATGGGTGAACTTGTGCTATCCCGCGAAAAGGACAGATCACTCTATAGGGCTGCACAAAGAGGAAAAAAAACAAAGGGTGAAAACAGTCATTTCGAAGATAAAAGATTATTCAGGTACACAATTTCCTAAAGCAAGTCTAGAAAATAAAGCAGGCTCCACGTCAAAGAAAGCAAATTTGGCAGGCAATAATCAGAAGTGACAATGAGTAGTTATAATAACCGGAGGATAACGAAAAAAATTCAATGTGAGACTTGGCAGAATGAGGGGATCAAAAGACAAATATGCGGATATTGTAAATGTGAAAAGCAGACAAATATGCCGATACTGTAAATGTGAAAAGTAAGTAAAAGAACTACTCGAAAAATTCTTATGACACTAGGGTATCTTCATTGCTATCGAATGCCAATACTAGCATACCCGTAATGGGGCTATTTGGAACTTAAAAGCTACTTGCCGAGAGGATCAAGGTTGGCCTAGTGGTGAGGGACTCAATCTGCTTGGGGGTTGTCCCGAGTTCGAATCCTCATAACCCCGCCCCCGCAGCGTTAGCTGCTTCTTCGTACCGAAAAAAAAAAAAAGATACTTACCAAATAAAGAGAATCTGATAACGTAATTGGACCAAACTACTAATCTCCTGAACACAGCTAGGATATAGATAACTGATAGCCTAATAATCCCCATGAGTATAATCCAAAATTCAGGTAGCCCCTCACCCCCCCCCCCAAAAAAACAAAAAAAAAAAACTCACTAGAACGTATACGAAAAATATCATTGTCTCCTCAATATTTTATCCCTAATAACATAGGTTGAAAATATGTCCACCTCCAAATTCATAAAGTTAAGACCATGAAATGAGCAAGTGACCAGCTTGACCGCTCCCAATAATTCACCTCGACACTTCACCTAGGCAGGCACACGAACAACCGACATGAAATAGAAGGGAATCTCCAATGATATTTCATCTAGAGTTGCCAACTTCACAAACGTAGTTATGTTAGCCTTTGACTGGCCACATAACAAGTGAAGTCTCAAAGAATTTACGCTCCCTTGCGTAGAATCCCAACAATAAAAAAACGGCAGCCCGGCGCACATTGGTGTCCCTGCAAGGCGAGGGTCCAAGCCTCCGAGGAAGGGTCCTACCACAAGGGTGTATAGGGGGCAAGCCTTCCCTTGTCATTTTTGGACAAGAGGCTGCTCCCATGACGTTAACCAGTGACCTATCAATGACAAAGGAACACCCTAACTGGTGCGCCAAGGCTCCCCTTCTGCTCAGTAATTTTAGAATCCATCTAGAACACGTACTGACCAAGTTCGGTATTCAAAAATAAAATCTAATTAGGTAATCAAGCGAACAAGTTCCTCATACAAATAGCCTGAAGCAAAAGGGCCAATGGCTAGTTGCAAGGCTCCATTATTTCACAAAATCCCCTTCATCGGATCAAAGCCATTGTAGTTCTCCATGAATACAAGGTTCACTAATGGTTGACATCATATTCTCCCTTGCCTTAGTCCTCAAATAAACAAAATCCAGGTATATGATGCCATTTAAATCATAGTCCCTCTGACTTTATTCTATCGCGCTAGTTAAAATGGTTCGTCCTAAAAATAGCTTCTGTTTGTTACCTAAAAGCTGTTCACGCATGATACGAACAGTATGCGTAGGCTTAATGAATTCCACCAACAACTAATCTGAAGAACTAACAACTGACTAAAGAGTGTTTTATGAGACATGTCTTCTTATTTCTAGTTTTAGAGATATCAATCAAAGGACTTCAAGAAGAATGACTTTAGGAAAAGGTTTTCTGTGAATTGAATAACAATTAGTGTCAATATGCAGCATCTGAAATTCCAACTATGCTAGGGGCAATCAGAAAGTAGCTTTCATCATTATTTTTAAGACAGTTCACATAACATGGCAACTTCTTTCCTATTATAAGAACTCCTAACACAACTACATGTCAACACAGTCTTGTAAGAGTAACCACTACCACAAAAGGAATAACTAGATGTTGCAACTGTATATATCATGCAAAAGCTTATTTGGGTTCATAAATACAACTTGCAATATAAGACGTCCTTGCTAATTCATAACATCCCAGGAAGTAAAATTCCTTGACAAGGTATTTCTTCGAACTATATCCTCTTCCAAGATGGAGAAGAATAGTTCAAGAACATAGGATGCCTTAACATAGGTACACGGAAATAAGGATCTATAGTTACCATTTCAGTAAAACTGAAGTAAAAGGGATAATTATCTCTGTTCCCTTCCTCCATGCTTAACTCAGGAGATGAATTAGTAGAACCACTTGCATACAACCATCGGCCTTTCTCAATTTTCCGGCAGTTTGGGCATTGCATCATTCCCTTCATGTTGAATGCAGAACCAATGCAGTCTGTAACAGATATTGACAAAGAACATCAACGTTTGTTACAGATTCTGGAAATCAGGAAACATTCTTGAATCATGCTATTATCAGAAGATGGAAGCAACAGAGCCAACTCATAGGCATATCAACTATTAAACCAACGATGTTCTAGAATGGTTGTGACACGCAATCTTAAGAAACCTAAAGAGCAACTAGTGGATAAACTTTCAGATTGTATTTCTCAAACCCATAATATTTAATTGTCCAATTGGCAGGTCGCAGGTCGGCACTAGACACTTTCTCTTCTATGATAACATACTACGTTTTGTATAACAAGGCATCCAATTGAGTCCTTAAGTGGAAAATACAAGCGAAAAACAATTCAAACAGACAAGATATTCTCTCCCCAAACATTGACTTGTAATAATGGCTAGCTGTGATAACAACAAAATGTTTTACTAAGTTCTGATATAGATCTTCTTTCTAAGGGCAAGTGCTGGATTTTTAAGCTTGATCTTGGGTTTGGTGTTTAGATGGGTGTATTAGAAATTATAGTAGTTAACACATCACATGAAGTTCACAATCCTTCAGAGCAAAATTAAACAACTTCAGCCTAGCCTAACCCAATTGGCGAGCGCACCAGACTCAACCAGCTCTGATTGTTGCCGTAACAAGTAAGAATGTCAAGTCCAATTAAGGATTTCAAAAAAAAAAAAATTTAAAAAAGGAAAAAGCCGAAAGGGAAGGATTCGAGCTGCTTGTTAACTAAATTTCGGAGCAATTTTCATTCCTTTCATACATTAGACTGTTGCTAATCAGTGGCAGAATGAATGGTTACAAATATTAAGTAAACTATTTGGAAGATAGACCATGGAAGGGAAGAGGACAAAAGAGAGTTTTTGATTGGTGTGCCCCAAATTGTGAATTGGAGTTGAAACTAGAGTCCAGCAAGACAGAGGAATTGCCACAAAACCTACATATTAAAGACAGAAACTAATAATGTCTTATCCCATATCGCATCCTGAACAATGATGCCTTACTCAACATTTCACAAAGTTCCTCGAATGTTCATTTGGTTCTATAATTCTTCATAAAACACAGTCGATGAATCATCTAACTCAATTATCTAAGGGTGTCAGACGAGAAAAACAGCAGGGTACTCTCTTCCTTAAATGACCAAAAGAAAAACGGAGACAGACTACTTCCCAATATAAGAAGAGAAACTTTCAACAACTCAATACTCAAAGCAAGTTATGAGAGAAGAATCCCTCTTTCCAATCACGCAAACATAGCATGAACTACAATTCAGTAATTCAGAGATAAAATTACCCAAGAAAGACCAAAAAGAATCTGACAAATTAATCAGATAACGCAACGATCATCACTTGAAGGCATACAAGGATGATCTAATTAAACTTTACAGGACCCTAACCCCTGAATGGCCACATAATGATATGTGAAACAACACAAGTAGAACACCCATAAATCGTCGAAATTAACTCTAAAACTCTCACAGAAATAATGTGTGACTAAGAACACGCCTAAACCAAATCTTTGCTTCAGTGTGAAACATGGTGCTCACACATGCAACAGCCCTAAGAACAAGTAACAATCTTTCCCCAACAATTCAGCATAAAATTGAGTAAATCAATGCCATAAACAAGTATCCAAAATTAAGAACCCAAACCACAAAACTAAATCAATCCCAACAAAACAAACAATCAATCCCGAAACTTCCTACACAAGTTTATCATCAATTAATTCATCATCAATTCATCATCATATCAGTAATTCAACATCATCATATAAGTAATTCAACATCAAAATCCAAAAATCAAGAACACCCATAAATTGTCGAAATTAACTCTAAAACTCTCTCAGAAATGATGTGTGACTAAGAACACGCCTAAACCAAATCTTTGCTTCAGTGTGAAACATGGTGCTCACACATGCAACAGCCCTAAGAACAAGTAACAATCTTTTCCCAACAATTCAACATAAAATTGAGTAAATCAATGCCATAAATAATTTAATCCCAAACCACAAAACTAAATCAATCCCAACAAAACAAGCAATCCTGAAACTTCCTACACAAGTTTATCATCATCATCATCAATTAATTCATCATCAATTCATCACCATATCAGTAATTCAACATCATCATATAAGCAATTCAACATCAAAATTCAAATATCAAACCTTTACAAACCAATTACATTACCAAAAAAACAGCATCATAAATCACAAAAACAAAATTAAAACCAACAAAATCAAATTAAAAGTGAAAATAAACAAGAAAAGTTAAAAAATTACCCAGATGAAATTCATGGCCACATTGTAATTTAGCAATGGATCTTTCCCCAGCAACACAAGTAACCAAATCAAGACAAATAGAGCATGGCACACCTGACTCTGCTTCAACATTCACATTCATATTCAAATCAATCCCTTTATTTTCACTCCCCATTTCCAACAAATTTCTCTTATTTTTTCTTTATTTTTTTACAAACAACAACCAAAAGGGGGTATCTCTCTTTATTTTCCTCTATATGTAGCTTCTTCAACACACCCAAAAACAAAGCACAATTAAGACCAACCCAGAAATAAAACCCACCCAAAAACAAAACAAATTTGGGAAGAAATCCCCACCTGTGGATCAAATATCTGGGCTAAACACCCAGAAATGTGATCACACAGCAATTAATATTCCTTTTCCCTCTCTTTTTTTTTTGTTTCTGGGTTTTCTTTATTAATTAATTAGTTTTATTTAAAAACAAAAATTAAATGCTCTGCTTTTTTTTTCTCTCTCTTACCCTCTTTATGTTCTGAAATTGGGGAAAAATCAAAAAATGTCTATAAAATTTCTTTCGATTTTCTTCTTTTTTTGGGGTTTCTGGGTTAACTGTATTTCTATCTAATCCCACCTGTATGGTTACGTGGTGCGTACCTTCCGTAGTCTTGTCTCCCCATTTTTTTATTATTCTTTTTTGTTATAATTTCCATGTTTTTTAAATGTAAAAAATTACTCGGAATAATATTTTATAATAAACTAACGTATCGCGAATATTCATCATTTTATAATTTGTAGAGTGGCTTGTCGATTTATTTTTCTACACATAGTTGCATTATTCGGGGTATACAATACGATGTCTAAGAGAATAGTAGTACATGTTTGTTATAATTTTTAACTCAATTTTGGCATTATGTTAAGGAAAAAAAGCTAATTGAAAAAGAGACACATGAAAGAGGAGGAGGATTCACATGACAAATGATACTAAGAAAGGCTGAGCTAGAAGCTAACCAACGGTTAGTGGTATTTGGTTGAAATTTGGTTTAACAAAAAATTAATTTGTTGGGTTTAGGTCAAATTTAATGATTGTCACCCTTTTTTTTAATTGGTCTCGCTGCCTAAAATACTGTTCACTTGTGCCAAATTGTTAGGAGTAATTTGCAATTTATGTGTGTATGAAGAAAGGTACTTGTACTTTCTCCCCTATCCCCCCACCCCAAGTAATCTAGGTTGCATTGTAATTTTCGGCCTTTATACGTTGTTTATACTCGTATTAATTAATGGATTGAGCCCTTTAAAGACTTTTGCTATACTCAGGTACCCAACCAACCATTAGAGTTTTGTTATTGAATACCGGTTAAAAAGTTGAGTTTCATTTTTCTCTCTAAATTTTAATTTCAAATAACATTCTCCGTATATTCTCTCTTTAACCCCACTATTTCCTCTTTGGCCCCACATTTTCCTTTCACATAGTCACATTCTCTTCACCCGGGTAACAAAACTAGGTCGAAACTAATACCACCTTTTGCTTTTATCTCTCCTTCATTTATTATTATTTTCCGTTCCCCTGTCCCGGTGTAAGAACTCACAATAACAACACTCTTAGGGCCAAGCCGCGGTGGGGGGGGGGGGGGGGGGTGGAGGCCGCCTCAGCTTGTGCAGGGTGTGGAGAGAGGTGTGGGAGGAGAGATTAATGGTAGATTTAATTTGGGTTTATAACAAGTAACGCATAATAATGTTTATCGCTAAAATTATACAAAATACTTATATTTATACGAAGTACCGAGAAGATGTTAATTGCTCATGGTTAAAAGAATTTGATGCATATATAAAGACCAAATGTTTATGTCCATCATGCACCTATTAAGATCTTTTCTTTTGTAAATACGGAGTATGTAGTTATTGTGAGACGGTATCATATGATACTTTGTATCACTTTAAAGGGGTAAATTATGACTTACATCATGGACCAAAATGAGTGTGTTACACTCACATTAATTAGGTGAGGCCAGGATTTACTCTTATTTAATCACGACTCCACATGACAACTATGAGAATTAGCATGATGCATACCCTAGTCCAAGAACGATGTGTATGAGTATTAGCATTGTTCAAAGAGTGTTATATGAAAGATATACAAACTTCAAAGATGCAAGTGAGCCAAGGAAGAAAACAAAAGCCTAATTAATTAGAAAAATGAAAACAAACCATATACTAGCCGTAGTTAAATACTACTAGGTTTAAGGTGCGAACACTTAAAACTGTCCAATATCAACATGATTTATGAGTACTTACAACTGTTACAAGTTCCAACAGGCAAAAACAATTTTACTATAGTACGTTTTTTTTTATAATTGTAAACCACTTCTTACTATTACTAATTAACTCAATTTTAAATATTTCTAACTCAATTTTGACTATCATGGACCATGGTGTATTAGACATATTAATTAGGCCTACATTGTAGACCTCCAGCATTTTATATACTGCCAATATTTATGAAGTTCATCTTTTTCATATTCACTAGTTTGCATGCCCGTGCCACGGGCGGGCTATAAATTTATATTATTTATACTCGTTTTATAAGAAAAATCTTGGCTTATTTTTGTTCTAATAAATTAGCATAATGATTATTTTCCATAAATTAGCTAATATTATACTACTCTATGATAATTTATTACCATATTATAACCGATAATTGTATTTAATGCTATTTTTATGTTTTATCAAATTAATGTACGACAAGTGTCAACTTAGGAAAGACTTGGTTCCAGGTTTTAAAATATAGTATTAGATTAGATTAGGTAGGCACTTCGACCTTAGCAGATACAACTTACCAGGGGAATTACCATGACGACGCAATACTTTAGATTCAGTGAAATGGGACTACTAACCAAACCAAATATGGCAATTCGAAACATTTGCATGCTATATTTCATTACTTCATTAGCATAGGAAAATTCGAATTTAGGATAGGATAAGATGCATTAGTAAAAACATAAGGAGTCGAATCCACAACAATTTTTCCATTCAACTGGTAGTCTTGTAGCATGCCTGTTTTAGGTCCTGCTCTTCAGAAGGCATGTTCCTAAGCCTGCAATGAACACCACTCTCTCTCTCTCTGGCCTGAGGAGAAGCGATGACAATGCTGCGTGCCTTGAAATGAAAAACTGAAGCTGAGAGAATCAAATAGATGTGGATACCATAGTCAGGCAGTCCACGATCAGACGATAGTCCAAGCTCTCTGAGAACCTGCGCACAGGCCAGGGCCTTGTACCGTTAGCCTACACGGCTACACCCACCAGCAGAGGAAATGTGCCACAATAGCCATTTCCGAACAATTTGTTACAACAATACAAGAGACTCTAAAAGATTTTTTTTTTTTGAGAGAAGAGACTCTAAAAGATTACTACAAAATAATGAGCCACAAATCACCAAAACATATTCTACTCAATCCAATCTTTTGGACCACATACATGATATATGCTGTACAATGAGGTTTACCAATCGACAACTGGTTGATTGATCACAAGGACAGGAAAATTAAGAATATCAGAAAATACAATGTACACAATAACTTCATATAGCAGTCATATCAGACTTCATCACACGTTAATACTGAAATCGCAGCTATTATTACACAACAAACTAACAGGATGTAGGAATGGCACCGCTTGCTTGCATGGCATTGCTCCTCGGATCAAGATCGATCTTAGTGTTTGGTCTTAGGCCTCTTGACAATCATCACAGAGCAATGAGCATGATGAGCACAGTAATCACTCACACTACCCAGAACAGCCCTGCATTCGTGCCAAATTAAAGCAAGTTTCAATAACTATTCTCCTTACATTGTCAATTTATATTCTGACAACAACTAGCCTCGAGCAAATGGACCAGGTTCTTTTCATCTAAGCAAGGCATCATATCTCCATTTCACCTAGTTGCAGATGGAATTTCTATGTGCAACTAGCCTAGTGCACAAAACAATGTCTGATTTTTTTCGTTTAGGCCGGACATGAGTCACATGACATATATTCCTTTTTTCTCAAGAATAATTCGAGATAAAGAAATGAGAGTTTTAGTATAAAAGATAGAAGATTTGATGCCTAGCAAACTTAGAAAGAATAAAGGAATACTCAGAAGTCAGGCTACTATATGGGTGGCAATGTAAACAGAATATGTATCAGGACCGTCTCCGCCGTTTTATTAAGCTATTATGCGAAACCCCTTATGTGATTACATCAGTGTACTTGAATCAGCATATTTCTTAACTGGACTAAAGAAAATTTATGGACTATTCTAAGAAAACAATTACCTCTTTATTGCTCCATATCCATGACTTCCAACAACCAACATGGAAGCGTGATGCTTCTCAACAGCATCGCAAAGAACGTTCCTAGCATCGCCTTCTACAACTTCTACAGAGACATCATGCACCTGTGGTGAAACAAGTGAATACGGAATAGCGAAAATAGGACACTGGCCGAAACAAAGAGTTGTTTACACTGAACCGCCTTAACTAAGAAACTACGTCACTAAACTCAAAGATGATGGATTCCGCCATGTCCTCATATCTAGATAACTTTGCTAAGTACAATGAACCAGTTAGTCATACTGAGGTCCGATTTTCCAATCAAAACAACTCCAGAAGAAATTCATCGTAACGATTTGGGTATTCTTTTCTACAGTACGTAATTCAACCCCTCTAACTAGATAATCCAGATTACTATAAAGTACTAACACTCAATATTTCCACAGTATATTATCACAATCAAATCATGGTACATGTTTTCATCACACCCTATAGTGTCAAAGTCCAAATTGAATACCACTGATATCTTTTTGGACATAGGGTTGTATCTTTTAGGACATCAGCAGAGCTTCATGATCAAATAGACCAACCAGAGTTATCAGATTTCTTATCATCTACACATTACAACAACAACAACAACAACAACAACAACAACAACAACCAAGCCTTATTTCCAAAATGATTTGGGGTCGGCTAACATGAATCGTGATCACCTACACATTAAAGCTCACGAACAAAGCTACAATTAAGCCGTAGGCCGAGAGTACACACAATCAAACATATGCTCCAAAGACCAGAATGCACATAAGCACATAAGTTTCGGAAGGTGACCCGAAAATAATTATGGGGACATCGGAAATCAATCAAAGTTGTATGCTTGAAGTTTATAAAAAGCTAGCACATAAGAGAAGATTAACAATACCCCTTTGGATTTGCACAAGTCTCTAGCTTTCTCAATCACCCTGGTAGCAATCTTCTTTAGATCACTCTCCACAAAAGGGAGAATCTCAGCAGCTCCTGCGAATACTAATATGAGAATTGAATTCTGATTATAATCATTGCTCAAATTAATACTAACCAATATTAACAACAACATATTACTACATACGACTACACGTTTCACCTTAAAGTCCACATACTCCCTGCTAAACACCACTATAGTAGTATAGTTATACCTGATCACTCTATGTGGTAGTTTAAAAACATGTACAACTTTCCAAAAATGCATAACATTCGAGGTCCATATAATTCTTTCAACTCTAGAGGATCTCAATCGGATATACGAGTCTTAAATGTCACTAAAATGGTGAAAGAAAGAGCTTGACACGATCATAGTAACTTAGTAAGTAGTACTCCGTATACAACATGACAACTTAATTAATACATCAAATTTAAGACCAATCAATCAAAGTCGATAAAAGGAAAATGAGATAACGTCACAAGGTATTACTAACGAAACAAAAACGAATTTGATTACCGCCACCTGGCATGCATACTCAAACACATCACATCACAAACCAAAAAAAATAAAAAAAAATTAGTCAAAGGTGCTAAAAATGATCAAGAACAGAAACAAAAATTATCAAGAACCCATAATAAACAAATGATTTGGGGTCGGGTAACATGAATTGTCGAAAACCCGAGAACTTGTAATGTAAACAAAAGGATTATTACCAGGGCCACCAAGACCAATGGCAGAGGAAGGAGTAGGCTTAGCATGAACAAGAAAGAGATTAAAAGGCTGATTAGGAATAAAAGGAGTGAAGAAATGATCAAGTGCCCATTCTAATGCATAAAAGCTCTGCTCACTCTCATCTATTGCTGCTAACATCAATGGTTTCTCTGCCATCTTTTTTTTTCTGAGAATCCTAGGATTATTATTTTTTGGTTCTTGTTTGTATGTTTGTTTGTTTTTCAGGTGATAACAAATGTTTTTAAGTATGATTGATGGAGGAGAGAGATAAGTGCAGAGAGTTGGTATTTATAGAAAGAGGAGAGAGGAGAGAGAAATGGGGGAGTGGATGAGTAGTAAGAGGAGAGATGCTTTACGACATTCTGGACGGTTCTGGCCTAACAGCTGGTTTGCGTAACCGGTCTGGATAACGTCTTTTCTCTCGTGATCTTCAAGCCAACTTTCTACTAATCATTTTACTATGTGCGGCCAACCAGAATTGGTCAATACTGTGTTGGGACTTGGGGACCCGAGACTCACAATAGTCACAACTCACAAGTCACTTAGGCGCGCGAATTGGGTCTCAATTAGTCAGTTGGATGTGGTTGCAATGGAGTTTCAGTGAACTAGACTAGATAAGTACCCCGTTCGTTGCTTATAAACTTTTTACTTTCTATTTTAGGTTGTTTATCTTTAAACTTCTTACGAGTACTTAAAATATTTCCTGATTTGTACTGACGTGAAGAGTTACGGTTAACTGAACACTCAGGTGTGTTGGTGGTTGTACTTTATTTGAAGAAATACAATTGAAACTTGAAACCAAGATTTTGGCTGATCGGCCACTTTGAGCGCAAATTGGTATTTACTATTACACTGTTGTTTTTGGTAGTACTTGTTGATGATAAGGAGATTACGGAGAGATGGAGATCATACTTTGATACATTGTTCAATGGTGATCGGGTGAATGATATTGGAAATGTGAACATTCATCCAAGTATTGTTAATCGGGAGTTCAGGCGGAGAATTCAGAAGGAAGAGGTGAGGATGGCTTTGAAGAAGATGGGACGGAAGAAAGCAGTGGGGCCAGACGGCATACCTATTGAGGTTTGGAGGTGTCTAGGAGATAGAGGTGTGGAATGGTTGACGACACTTTTCAACATGATTTGGAGAGGTAATAAGATGCCGGTGGAGTGGAGGAAGAGCACTTTGGTCCCTTTATATAAGAACAAAGGGGATGTTCAAGAGTGTGCAAACTATCGCGGGATCAAGTTGATGAGTCATACAATGAACTTTGGGAACGAGTGATTGAGCATAGATTGAGAAGAAGTGTGAAGATTTCAGAGAATCAATTTGGATTTATGCCGGGGAGGTCAACTATGGAGGCAATTCATCTCATAAGACAGACAATGGAAACTTATCGGGATAGGAAGAAGGACCTACATATGGTATGTATTGATTTGGAGAAGGCGTATGATAAGGTACCAAGGGAAGTGCTTTGGTGGGCTCTAACTAAGAAAGGAGTCCCGCAATAATATATTGACATCATTAAGGACATGTATGAGGGAGCTAGCACGAGTGTGCGGACTAGTGTAGGGAAGTTAGAAGAGTTCCCTATTACAATTGGAGTGCACCAAGGGTCCGCACTTAGCCCGTTTCTCTTTGTTATAGTCATGGACGAATTGACGAGGTCAATCCAGGATGATATACCATGGTGCATGATGTTTGCAGATGATATAGTGTTGATCTCAGAAACGAAAGAGAATTTGGAGAGGAGGTTGGAGCTATGGAGGCACACTTTGGAGTCTCGAGGGTTTCGGTTGAGTCGGAGCAAGTGTAACAACCCTAAATTTTGACTCAAATATAATAGCATTAAATTTAGAATTGTCACGCCGCAATTGACCCACAATTGACTACCAAGTCAATTGCAAGGCTAAATATTCGATTACAATAATAACTAAAAAGGATTCAGCGGAAGTCTTAAACAAGTGTCGAACTACTATCTCAAAACTAGTCTTAATTTACATAACCAAACTGAAATATAAACTAAATAGTGTTCATAAAAATCCCCATCATGCAGACGACTCTTCAACCAAGCATCCACATCATCAACAGAACCTGTCAACTACGCCATCGAGAATGACGTAGGCCCCAGAAATAAGGTAGGGAACGAACCAGAATAACAACGTCAGCATACAGGCTGAGTAAGAACAACAAAGAAACATAAGAGAACAAAAGATATGCGCCTAAAGGCGCGTAGCTAACAAATAATAAGCTACCGTTACATCATCAACTTTAATCATCACAATGATATAGAAATCAGAAGTCACAACATATTAGCATTCATTAAGGCCGGGTTCCTACCCCACAGCCACCACAATCTCGAACCAATGCGAGCTAGAGCACTCAAAAACAACCCCTAATGACTCAGAGTGTGCACACCCCTCTCTAGAAGGCCAGTAGGATGCGAAGCCTCTAGGAGGAAGCCAAATAGGAAGCCGGTAGCGAACCGACCACAGACTCCCCTCATAAAGAAGGTACAGGATGACCGGTCAGCGCCGAGTCATCTACTCTAGGTGGTAATCGTCAAAACATAATTATCAATCATAATCATTAGCATTAGTGTAAACTTTTACGATATCATTCATTATCATGTTATATTATCAGTATCATAATTATAAGCTCAAGAAACAACAATGTCGAAATAGGGAAGAAACAAAGAAAGGCACACTCGGCCAAAAGTGCCGAGTGGCCGAGGAAGCCGAGCCGGCCGAATGGCCGAACCGGTCGAACGGCGGAGGCCGAAGGGCCGTGTGGAAGGTGAGCCGAAAGGCTATTGCTGCAAGGTTAATTTCAAGTGATAGATGAAGAAACAAAGCAACGGTAAGATAATTGTGAGCAATGATCATCAAAGACAAGGTTAAAATCAAGGAAGTATAGTTTAGAGGGTTGGTCAACATGGTTGGGACTGTAACCAACGTTCTTACCTTCCTTGCAAATCACAAATCAACACAACACTTCTCAGAAGGGTACTTCCTCGAACACACAATCTAGAAACCAACAGTAAATCACTTGATATCAACCATGATTCTACCAACACCATTAAAACACCTCTAGACTTATATTCCAACACTCAAACGATCTCCAAACGTAACCAAATTCGCACAACACCTTTCTAAACATACCAACAACATAATTCCATCATAAACTCATCACAACCATCATGATAATATTCAAATTAAGGTAAGACCAGATCTGGACATCATATATTTTTCATCATCAAATCATCTTCAAACAACTCCAAACAAAAATCATCAACTCTCTAGATTATAACAATCAACCCCTTCAAATACTACACAATTCTAATCATAAGAGCATCATTAAATCATCATAACTTTAATTATATAAACCCTAATTCACAAACTCATTATTTCATGCTTCAAAACACAATTAAACATACTCATAAATCCAACAACAATTAATCATCACCCAATTCATGTTTAAACTTCAATTAACATGAATAATAGTAAAAGTCCTAATTAAAAGGTGTACTAGAGGGACTAATACTTACAACTCTTGGATGCAAAACCAAAAGAAAAGGGAGAAAGGGCGGCTAGGGCGATCGGCGGCGGCGACAGGGGTCGGCGAAGGGCGGCGGCGGCGGCCTCGGGTTGCGCGCGCTATTCTTCTCCTTCCCGCGGCTTTCTCTTCTCTTCTCTCTTCTTTTCTTTTCTCTTGGGCGACGGGTGATGTGAGGGTTTGGGGTTCGGGTTTGTTTGTATTTATAGTTTATGGTGAGAGCTTAAAAGACGGTTTAGGTAAGTCGGTTTACGGTAATTAGTAATTGGACTACCCAATAAGGAGATTGGCTAAATTAGGAAAGTGAACTCTAGTTTCCCAAAATAGAATTAAAAACCCGTAAAATGATTATTTCTCATAAAACTTCCATAATTAAACTCCCAAAAATATGGGGTGTTACAGTCTTCCCTCCTTAAGACAAAGATTCGTCCCGAATCTTTAAACCCATCCTTAAAAAGTCAAGCTCCTCTCTAGAAACGTCGGTCACAAGGTAACAAGGGTATTCGAAAATGATAGCACATGAACATAGAAATATGCTCAAGTCGAAATATGAATAAGAGTATATATGAAAACGATAAGAAATGTATCAAGGCATTGTAGTTGAGGCATAGCGCAACCAACCACGGAAATAAAGATCAGAAATCACATGAGTCACATAAATCAGAATATCAATCACATCACACAAAATAGTCAAAAATAAAACGTGCAGAGTTCTCATCCCCCTTAAAACAAAGGTTCGTCCCGAACCGAAGTACCTTAATCGAACAAATGGGGGTACTTTTCACGCATAACTGACTCTACTTCCCAAGTAGCTTCCTCAACACTATTGTTACACCACAATACCTTCACCATAGTCGTTTCTGTTCGTCTAGTCTTTCGCACCTTAGTGTCCAAAATTTTCAGTGGTGCCTCTTCATAGGTCATAGTTTCATACAACTCGATGGTTTCTGGGTTCAGAATATGTGACGGATCACTGACATAACGTCTGAGTTGAGAAACGTGAAAGACATTGTGAACTTTATCAAGATTCGCAGGCAATTCCAACTCATAAGCGACTTCTCCAATGCGCTTAGTCACTTTGTACGGTCCAATAAACTTAGGACTCAATTTCCCTTTCTTTCCAAACCTCATAACACCCTTGGTAGGTGAAACTCTTAACAACACCATATCACCTTCAGCAAATTCTATATGACTGCGAGTTTTGTCGGCATAACTCTTTTGCCGGTCCTGTGCAGCCTTGAGTCGCTCCTGTATCAATTTCACTTGTTCCGTCATTTCCTCATTGTAGTCTAGACCCAAGACTACTGTCTCACTTATATCATTCCAACAGATTGGACTCCTGCACTTCCGTCCATACAGGGCCTCATAAGGTGCCATCTTAATTGAGGCTTGGTAACTGTTATTGTAGGAAAACTCAACCAAATCTAGCTTGTCCTCCCAACCTCCTTGATACTGCAAGGCACAAGCTCTCAACATGTCCTCCAAGACCTGGTTTGTACGCTCCGTCTGACCATCTGTCGTTGGGTGGAACGCAGTACTCATAAGAAGTTTTGTACCTAAAGCTTCTTGCAACTTCTTCCAAAATCGGGAAACAAAACGCGCATCGCGATCAGACACAATCTCCTTTGGTGTACCATGGAGTCTCAACACATTATGTATATAGGCGTCAGCCAATTGTTTCTTCTTCCATGTGTCCTTCATGGGTATAAAGTGCGCGCATTTCGTCAATCTATCCACTATTACCCAAATCATATTGTTGCCTTTAGGCGTCCTAGGTAATCCGGCAATAAAATCCATGGATATGGAACTCCATTTTCACTCTGGCACTGGTAAGGGTTGTAATTTACCTTGAGGTCTCTTGTGCTCACTCTTAACCTTTTGGCAAACTAAACACCTTGCAACGAAGTCAGCCACATCCTTTTTCATTCCTGACCACCAAAACACCTTTCTCAAATCCTAGTACATCTTATCTCCTCCTGGGTGTACTGAGTATTTACTGGCATGAGCTTCCGTCAAAATCTTACTCCTCAATGCCTCATTACTAGGTACACAAATTCTTTCTTGGAAACGAATCAATCCACCCACACCTCTTTTGAACAACTCAGGCTCCTTTGCCATCTTGTCCAATATCACCTTGTCAGATTCTTGTAATCCCTTGATCTCCTCAAATAAATCATTCTCAATTGTGGTTGTTCCTGGGCTTAGTCCTGGTTCTGTCAACTGAACTCCAAAGTTGACAAATTCGTTCCTTAGTTTCTCTCTTTGAACAATTAATTGCACTGTATGCAGAGACTTCCTGCTTAGAGCGTCAGCTACAACATTGGCTTTTCCTTCGTGATACTGTATCTCCATGTCATAGTCCTTGATCAACTCCAACCATCTCCTCTGTCGCATATTCGACTCCTTCTGAGTAAATATGTACTTCAAACTCTTATGGTCAGAAAAGATCTTAAAAGTCACTCCAAACAAGTAGTGCCTCCACAACTTCAAAGCAAAAATCACCGCAGCTAACTCCAAATCATGGGTCGGATAGTTTTCCTCATAACTCTTGAGTTGCCTAGACGCATAGGCGATTACTCTCCTGTTCTGCATTAGGACACATCCCAATCCATTCTTGGAAGCGTCAGTGTACACCTCGTACGGTATGTTCTCGTCAGGTAATGCTAACACTGGAGCTGTGGTTAATCGTTCCTTTAAAACCTGAAAAGCTTTCTCACAGTTTTCATCCCACTTATACTTTGTGGTTTTCTTCATCAAAGTTGTCATTGGTTTAGCAATCTTGGAGAAGTCCTTCACAAACCTCCTGTAATAACCTGCAAATCCCAAAAAGCTCCTAATTTCAGATACATTCTTAGGGGCTGGCCAGTCCTTGACCGCCTTGATCTTAGCTGGATCTACTTCAACTCCATCCTTAGATATCACATGTCCCAAAAATGCTACCTTGTCCAGCCAAAATTCACACTTCGAAAATTTACCGTAGAGTTGTTTTTCTCTTAAAATTTCCAAAACTGTCCTCAGATGTTCCTTATGTTCCTCCTTGTCCTTGGAGTAAATCAGAATATCATCAATAAACACGACCACAAATTTATCCAAATAGGGTCGGAAAGTACGGTTCATGAGGTCCATGAATACTGCTGGTGCATTAGTTAACCCAAAGGGCATCACTGTAAACTCATAGTGCCCATATCTAGTTGAGAATGCAGTCTTCGGTACATCCTCATCAGCCACTTTCAATTGATAGTATCCAGACCTCAGATCGATCTTTGAAAACACACTCGCGCCCTTTAGTTGATCAAATAAGTCGTCAATCCTGGGTAAAGGGTACCTGTTCTTGATGGTTACACGGTTTAATTCTCTGTAGTCGATACACAGCCTCATCGATCCATCTTTCTTTCTAACAAACAAGACAGGTGCGCCCCAAGGTGAAACACTGGGTCGCACGTAGCCTTTTTCCACCAGCTCGTCAAGTTGTTTCTTCAGTTCCTGCATTTCTACTGGCGCCATTCGGTAAGGCGTCTTAGCAATAGGGCCTGTTCCTGGTACCAACTCAATCTTAAACTCCACTTCTCTCTTCGGAGGCATCCCTGGAATCTCCTCAGGATACACATCTGGATACTCGCTCACTACCTCAACATCTCCCAGTTCTGGGTACTCCACGCTGGTATCTCGCACATGACATAAAAATAGGGGCTCTCCCTTTGAGATCTGTTTCTTCAAATTCATGGCAGACACCAGTTTGATCCTTGGTCGTTTAGGGAGTACGCGATAGGTAACATGAGCATTCTTCTGTCCTCGAAGAGAAATTTTCCCTATCCAACAATCTATTCTTGCCTTGTATCGACCCATCCAGTCCATTCCCAAAATTACATCAAAATTGGTTAGGGGAAAAACTATCAAATCCGATTTAAATTCATGTCCGCAAATCACTACAGGCACATCTTTAAACTGACTCTTGCATATAACATGAGATCCGTCAGGCATTGAAAACTCGTAATCCACTGCTGAACTGTCACTTAATCCACATTTACCCACAATCTTATCTGCAATAAACGAGTGGGACGCACCACTATCAAACAAAACATGTGCAAGTACGGAATTAACAGGAAATTTACCCGAGACGACATCGGTGTTTTCAGTTTCCTCAGCATTCAATGTATAAAGTTGTCCTGAAGCTTTCTTGGCTGTAGTGACCACACTGACTGAACCTGCTTGCTTAGTTGGGGCCGCAGAGGCATTCCCCTTAGTCGGTGCTGGATTTCTGTAGGTGTTATTTGAACCAGCATAACCACTTGGAGCTCTGAAGTTCTGAAACCTGTTCTGAGTTGCAGGCCCTCCTGTAGGCACTGACGGTGGATCCCCTCGCATCTTAGAATAGCATTCCGTGACCTTATGTCCCGGTTTGCCACAATGAAAGCAAGTTATCTTTTCACCTTTGCAGGTTCTTCCTGCATGGTATTGCTGACATCTCTTACAGGGGCCACTCTGGGGTATACCCGAACTCTGAGCTTTACTGACAGGAAAATTCTTAAATCCTGGGTTCCCAGTCCCTGTTGACTGTGCTTTTCCCTTGAAGTTCCCAAAATTTCCTTTCTTGGGAAGATTGCTCATTAGATCAAGAGGGCTCTCCTTCCGCTTTCCTCCAATCTCCGCACTCATTGACTCCATATTTTGCTCCACCGTTGTGGCCTTTTCATAAACCTCCTTCACAGTGTGAAACCTTTCGGAGACAAACCATCCCTTTATGCTCCAAAGTAGTTTCTTTCGGAAACTATTGGCTCTGGCAGATTCAGTTGGGGTCACACTTTCAGCAAACCTATTCAGGTCCTCAAACTTGTCATAAAATTCTTTGACAGACATTCCCTCGGTTTACTGTAAGGCTTCAAACTCAGCTACTTTCTGTTCTTTCAGATGCTCTGGAAAGAATTCTGTCTCAATTAGGACCTTGAAAACTGCCCAGTCCCTATAGTGCTCTACTATTGTCCCGTCAGCTAGCTTCTCCTGCACTGGTTTGAAGAATGCATCCTGAATCTTCATCCACCAGCGTCCAGCTACTTCCTTAAGATAGAACACGGCAACCTTAACCTTACAATTGTCAGGGCAACCAACAGTTAGGAAGATCCTCTCCATATCTTCTAGCCAATCCAAAAGTACACTGGGTTCTCCTCTTCCAGTGAAATTGTTAGGTCTCTTTTTCTGTACAGCATCAGACATCTTTGCCAAAAGCATGTCATCCTCATTCCCAGCATTGTTATTTATTTGTCCATGCATCCCATTATTGGCCATTTGTGCCATAGCTTGGGCCATTGTGTTCTGGTTTTGCACCAGTTGATCCAGAACAGCTGTCAAGTCAGGAATGTTGTTTCGCACCATTGTCTATAAGGCATCAACATTCAAATCAATTATAATCACATTCAAGTAGTTTGCAAATCATGCCACATATTCGGAATCATAATCAAGATATATCAATCAATAAACAATTGCATTATCACACAAATCAGTAAATCATGCAAAAATTCATTCCAGAATTATATATACATGATAATCAGCATCCAGCTACTCGTCTCGCGCGAGTTTAACTTTTCAGAACTTTTCGATTTTTTTTTTTTTTCGGAACACGACCCGTGTTCACAGTAGCACGAGTCGTGCGCACATCAGAATCGAAACGGCCGAAACGCGAAATTAATCACAACATCAAATTGCATGTAATAGACCTTCAAATAGCAATTAAATCACATCGACCTTTATTAATCAAGCATATATCATAGTAGTATTGGGGTATGGTCCCCTCTCATGACACCATGCAACAACTAACTTGTCTTTAACTCTCACATTTCACATTAATTGACGAAAATAAATGCAATAATAATAAAATCCTAACACATAGTCTCCCAATACTTTGGGTTATGGCTTCAAGCATTCCTCTCGTGGCTTCCTACTTCATTTGATCCTTCACCTTCCTCCTGTGCGGCATATTCACTAGAGTTTAGGGGTGCATAAGGGTCATCATCTTCTTCTTCCGCCTCCCTCCTATTAGGTTCACGGTTGGCTCTACGCAAGATGATGGGTCGTACACTCTTTCGAGCAGTACGCCTGAGTAATGGTCTCCCTCTAATGGATACTGGTGATTCAGGTGGGGAAGGGATGTAATAGCGTTTCCCTGGCTTAATGTTCTTACTAGCAAGGTGGACGGCTAAAGCACTTCTTCTCTTTTCCTCAGCTTTGTCCTTATAGATCTTATAGGGATCTGGATGAGGGTAGTTAGGGTGAACTGTGGCTTCTACCAGGTATTCGGGTAGCTCCTCCAAGTCATCCTTAGCATTCCTGTAAAGCAAGTCCTCGTACTTCAGTACAGCTTTCAGTTCCTCCACAGTCAAGGGCTCTCCTGAATCAGTGTACAAGTATTTTAGGTCTCCGAAATGGCAAGCATAGAAGGTCATCCTCTCGAGTTTCTTGTGCACGTGATCCCACCGTGCCTCATTCTTCAGATTGACCATTATCACAAACATTATCACTTCTGCATTCAAAGCCCATTCATACGTCCCTTGGGCTACTTGGAGTCTATCTATCACCCTGTCAACAAAGTTTGAGACTGTCTCACCCCATCCTATAGGTATGCAAAACAGTCCTGGATTCATGGCTATTGTGTCTGTCTTTGCTTCAATCGCTGTGTGTCCTATCAAACCATCTACTCCAAAATTCCAGCTAAATCCAAGTGGATCAGTATGCATCTGTCAAATCATCAAGGTTAGAGATCCCAAAACAATCACTATATTGAATGGTTAGGCACTAAGACACATAACATTTAGCAAACAGCATGCGTATGAATGCACCCATCGCATTCCCAGTTTTGAAAAATCTTTTTGAAACAAGTTTTGAAATTTTGTAGACTCGACTAATCAGAACCTAGGGCTCTGATACCAACTGTAACAACCCTAAATTTTGACTCAAATATAATAGCATTAAATTTAGAATTGTCACGCCGCAATTGACTACCAAGTCAATTGCAAGGCTAAATATTCGATTACAATAAAAACTAAAAAGGATTCAGCGGAAGTCTTAAACAAGTGTCGAACTACTATCTCAAAACTAGTCTTAATTTACATAACCAAACTGAAATATAAACTAAATAGTGTTCATAAAAATCCCCATCATGCAGACGACCCTTCAACCAAGCATCCACATCATCAACAGAACCTGTCAACTACGCCATCGAGAAAGACGTAGGCCCCAGAAATAAGGTAGGGAACGAAACAGAATAACGTCAGCATACAGGCTGAGTAAGAACAACAAAGAAACATAAGAGAACAAAAGATACGCGCCTAAAGGCGCGTAGCTAACAAATAATAAGCTACCGTTACATCATCAACTTTAATCATCACAATGATATAGAAATCAGAAGTCACAACATATTAGCATTCATTAAGGCCGGGTTCCTACCCCACAGCCACCACAATCTCGAACCAATGCGAGCTAGAGCACTCAAAAACAACCCCTAATGACTCAGAGTGTGCACACCCCTCTCTAGAGGGCCAGTAGGATGCGAAGCCTCTAGGAGGAAGCCAAATAGGAAGCCGGTAGCGAACCGACCACAGACTCCCCTCATAAAGAAGGTACAGGATGACCGGTCAGCGCCGAGTCATCTACTCTAGGTGGTAATCGTCAAAACATAATTATCAATCATAATCATTAGCATTAGTGTAAACTTTTACGATATCATTCATTATCATGTTATATTATCAGTATCATAATTATAAGCTCAAGAAACAACAATGTCGAAATAGGGAAGAAACAAAGAAAGGCACACTCGGCCAAAAGCGCCGAGTGGCCGAGGAAGCCGAGCCGGCCGAATGGCCGAACCGGTCGAACGGCGGAGGCCGAAGGGCCGTGTGGAAGGTGAGCCGAAAGGCTATTGCTGCAAGGTTAATTTCAAGTGATAGATGAAGAAACAAAGCAACGGTAAGATAATTGTGAGCAATGATCATCAAAGACAAGGTTAAAATCAAGGAAGTATAGTTTAGAGGGTTGGTCAACATGGTTGGGACTGTAACCAACGTTCTTACCTTCCTTGCAAATCACAAATCAACACAACACTTCTCAGAAGGGTACTTCCTCGAACACACAACCTAGAAACCAACAGTAAATCACTTAATATCAACCATGATTCTACCAACACCATTAAAACACCTCTAGACTTATATTCCAACACTCAAACGATCTCCAAACGTAACCAAATTCGCACAACACCTTTCTAAACATACCAACAACATAATTCCATCATAAACTCATCAAAACCATCATGATAATATTCAAATTAAGGTAAGACCAGATCTGGACATCATATATTTTTCATCATCAAATCATCTTAAAACAACTCCAAACTTAAATCATCAACTCTCTAGATTATAACAATCAACCCCTTCAAATACTACACAATTCTAATCATAAGAGCATCATTAAATGATCATAACTTTAATTATATAAACCCTAATTCACAAACTCATTATTTCATGCTTCAAAACACAATTAAACATACTCATAAATCCAACAACAATTAATCATCACCCAATTCATGTTTAAACTTCAATTAACATGAATAATAGTAAAAGTCTTAATTAAAAGGTGTACTAGAGGGACTAATACTTACAACTCTTGGATGCAAAACCAAAAGAAAAGGGAGAAAGGGCGGCTAGGGCGATCGGCGGCGGCGACAGGGGTCGGCGAAGGGCGGCGGCGGCGGCCTCGGGTTGCGCGCGCTCTTCTTCTCCTTCCCGCGGCTTTCTCTTCTCTTCTCTCTTCTTTTCTTTTCTCTTGGGCGACGGGTGATGTGAGGGTTTGGGGTTCGGGTTTGTTTGTATTTATAGTTTATGGTGAGAGCTTAAAAGACGGTTTAGGTAAGTCGGTTTACGGTAATTAGTAATTGGACTACCCAATTAGGAGATTGGCTAAATTAGGAAAGTGAACTCTAGTTTCCCAAAATAGAATTAAAAACCCGTAAAATGATTATTTCTCATAAAACTTCCATAATTAAACTCCCAAAAATATGGGGTGTTACAGCAAGACCGAGTATTTGGAGTGTAAGTTCAGCGGTATTAGGCAAACGGAGACGGGGACGATCAGGCTGGATGGAAAAATTGTTCAGGGATCAGATTTTTTCCTATATTTGGGATCAATTCTTCAAAAGGATGGAGAATTGAACGGAGATGTGGCCCATAGGATCAAATCAGGTTGGTTGAAGTGGAAGAATGCCACAGGACTTCTCTGTGATCGAGGAATGCCCAATAAGTTGAAGGGTAAGTTTTATCGAATGGCAATTAGGCCGGCACTGTTATATGGCACGGAATGTTGGGCCGTGAAACAGTGTCACGTTCATAAGATGAGTGTGACGGAGATGCGCATGTTACGGTGGATGTGTGGACATACAAGACGTGATCGGTTGAGAAATGAAGTTATTAGGGAGAAAGTAGGGGTTGCACCCATAGGGGATAAGATGATGGAGAACCGACTGAGGTGGTATGGCCACGTGAGAAGGAGGCCTAGTGAGGCGCCGGTTAGAAGAGTAGAAGGGTAGAGAAGTGATAATATTAGTAGGGGTCGGGGAAGACCCAAGATGACTTGGACGAGGGTGATTAGAAGTGATATGAGCTTCCTAGGGCTTGAAGAGAGTATGGTGTTGGATAGGGCAGGGTGGCGAGACTCTATCCATGTGGAGGACTTTTTCTGACCCCTTTTGATTTATTTGTTTGGTTTTTCCAACTATTTTTCCAAAACTTTTTAACTTGTGTTCAAAGTTCATCTGTTTCTTGCAATATTTTTTAAACTTTTTATTTATTTTGACGACTTTCTAAATTTCTTTTGAAAGTGTTTAAATATTTCTAAAATGTTTACAACGTTTTCGAAATTTCTTGGCGTACACAAGACGGTTCCTTGATGACGATTCATGTTACCCGACCCCAAATCATTTTGGGAATAAGGCTTGGTTGTTGTTGTTGTACTGTTGTTTTTGGTTCAGCGGTATGTTTACATGACTTTAAGGTGTAGAACCCAGAAAATGAAGGGCAAATCAGCACATGTATCAGAATAGAACAACATATATTCATCCAAATTCCTTCCACACCCATGATTTAGGGAGTATGGAAGGGCAAACATAGAATTGATCATGAAAATATTTCACATGCTTAATTTACCAAAGCGCACGACGTTTGGATTTGGACTTAGGCCTGATGGATTAGAGAGAGTAATACATTCAAGATTGCACAATTTTTGGTAACATATACTTGATTTAGGGTCTAACGTTTCATTTTTTTTTTCCAATATACACTACAACAATTCATCACTTGTGCCACATACAAATCCGTGGCACAAGTGTTAAATTCCCGTGGCTATGCTACTTTGCCACGGGAATTTTAAGTTTGGGCACCCGTGGCACAAGTGGTCGTGGCAAGGAAATTGCCACGGGAAAAACTCTGTTGTGGCATAAATAAGTCTTCTTGCCACGAATTATAGCCACATGAAAAATCGTGGCTAGAAAGTATTCCCGTGGCTATTATCTTCACAACCTAGAAGAAATGTGGGTGGCAATGTTCCAGTAGCCACACGTAAAAATGCCGTGGCTAAATAGACAATTTTTCTTGGCATCAATAGAACTAGATATTATTGTAATAATTTGCACCATTCATTTATCGTAAATAAACAATCAAGCGATCGGTTATGATACAATCCAAATATTATTATTGAAAGATAAGAGTGAATAATTACACGAGAAGTATTTTTTAGGATCCAAAGGGAACCCTTAAAAACAATATAAAAGAAAATCATACATGCTATACTTGTAGGCAATACGCGTGCAAAAACATAGTTCATGATGCCAAAGTACAATATCAAGTCATTTAAATAAACATCGAAATGCTTCAAACTCGCGGCTCGCCAATAGCTACTTTGTCCAGATAATTCACCTACAAAGAAAAAAGAACAATGATCATTTGTAAAGGAAACAAAAGACATTAATTAAATAGGTATTATCTTCGATAGACAAACCACTTTGACACAACAAGAGTAACTAACGACTATACATGGCAACCCAAACAAAAATACGACACTACAAGATATGTAGGCATTCTAGCCATTTCTTATCACTGACACTAAGACCATTAACAATTCTTTAAATAAAGACTTCACGTCTAGCAAAAATTCGGCAGCACTTCCGCTAAAAATGGACTATACCAAAATTTCACATAACCTGCAAACACCAAATCTAGCTGCTAGCAAGAAGATTCAACAATGTCAAAGCATGTACACTAACACCAAAACATCACCCTCCATGTAGAATTCGAAGATTAGACACAATATTGAATGAAGTGTCCCGGAAAGAACAAAAGGACACTTGACGAAATGTGAACCTATAGATAACATTGACGAAACTATCAACTACATGCTAAAATATATACTGGATTAATACAAATCAAGCAGCTCACGCACAAACATTCAGTAGAAAATTCCATTTTTTACGAAGACAATTACTAGTGTATTATTTGGCATACAAATCTGACACTTCAGCAACATTCAGATTTGAGCAGTTGGGTTTGAGAGCCTCTAAGGAGGTTCCAGTGAAGCTTAAATTTTGCGTGCCATACCAATTTGGAAAGCTAAGACATAAAACTAAATGATGAAATTGGATTTACATTCAAATAACTTCTGGTTTAGCGCCAGTTTATTATTTACCACAGCTCACAGCAAAGACAAATTCAAAAAATGTAAAATTTATGGCTTGGATTTGAGGGGGCGTATCTCATAGCTCAGAGATATGTTTTGAGCAAACTTTATGTTCACATTGAAGTTCAGAAAGCTAGCTATCCAATGCTATAAGTTATAGCTTCATCAGATAAGTTTTTCTATGTCTGCAATGCATTTCCGCACTGGCACGATTCTGAAATGATGTGTTTCAGTAATTGCTTATATGTGAAAATTGTGTTGCAAGTTTGGTTCGCATAATGAGTGAGACAGCTCAATAGATTAGAGGTAAATAAGCTCTAGATTATTACATATTTTAGACTCCGTTGAATCTATGAGGTACATTATATGATGGTTCAAAGTCATTGTTGCAGAAAGCACAACTTGCTAACCAGATTGCTGACCTGATATCATTCAATGATCAATTCCTTCTTAACCAGGTTGATTTTTTGACTTATTTTTTTTTTAGATTAAAGCTAAGATCTCTAGCTTCGATTTGATATATCATGAGTCTCCCAAGGCAACCTGAGCGTTGAGTTACGATGTCTGCAATCAAGAAGCAGTGCGCAAGAATGGCAATGAAGTTCAGAATTAGATCGAGCACAAAGTTGTCATTTTAGATGCACGTGTTTTGGACCAATGGCTACATGGTTGAGAATAAATGAATCGTAGAATGGTGTTTAATCTAGGAATGGAAATTAAGGGACGCTTCACCAGACTTGGACTGAAATACACACTTAGAAAATGATAAGAGCTCAATAGTATACAAGACTTTCAGAGTATAGGTTTTCTCCCATAGAATGATCAAATGAAGTCCGTTTTCTATGTTCAATATCATTTTGGAAAGATAGGAGATTAAAGTAACTCATAGTTCTGGAATTAATACTAAAGGAGCTCTCAAAAATATGCAGTTTAAGTTTAAAGACATGCTGCCCAGGAGAAAATCAGTAGAAACTTCAGATTATAGAGCTAAACTTTGAGGACTCATATCTCCTTTACAAATAACAGAATTGGGTGAAATTTATGTTCATAATTAAGGACTTGAAGATAGCTTTCTAATGGTACTAGTTAGAGCATGATCCGATAAGATTTTCCATGTCTAAAAGCCAGTTGCGCACTGTGTATTTGCTAAATCAAAACTGGTCTTGGAGTGAATTTTAATTGTTGTTTTGGGCTCCATATTTTCAAGTAATTTACAGCAAATAAAGAGGATGTTACATAGCCATATCAAGCAACAAAGTACAGCAACTTAAAAATTGATTAGCAGGAATAACAACAATAACAATAACAAGACGCAGCAACAAGACTAACCATACAACAATAACAACAAGCAGAAACAAGACTAACCATACTTAGCAACTTGTTTCTTATTTCCCACAACAATCAAGTCTAATACACACACAACAATCCGGAAAGAGCAGAAGCAAACTTAATTTCAGGGCATGAGGATGTAATCGTCTTTCCAAATCACTTGAAACAAAAACAAACTTATTGAATCACAACACAAACTAATTGATTTACAAACATAAACATGAAATACGTTTTACCCATGTCAAAAATCAATCAGATACACAATAAAAGTCCACAAGTTAATTTGGGTGAGTTGCACATACCTTTGATCAAATTAAACGGCCGTATTGAATTGAAATTAACTTGTGGGATTGAATTGAATTGAAGTAAATTCTGTTTGAGTTGCCGGCCGGATTGAATTGAAGGAGATGAGCGGCAGCTTGGAGGAGAGTCGGAAGGCAGGCGATTGTAGCGGCGGCTGTAGCGGTTGTAACAAAATTTGAATGGAGCAGTCATGCACTTGTGCGTCTGTGCGTTTAATTTATCTGTAATTTAATTTTTTTTTTTTTTTTTTTTTTTTTTTTTTTTTTACAATGGCGCCCCAAAGTTATAGTATTGGAATATTCAAATTTAGAGTGATTCTAATTAAGGGAAATTGTTTGCCACGGGTAATAATTCGTGGCACAAGGGATTATTTGCCACATATTTTCCTCCCGTGGCAAAAAACTAAAATTAAGAATTTGGAGTAATTTACTTTTCCCGTGGCAAGGTAAAATTATGCCACGAATTTTGAATTCCCATGGCATAATTCGTGGCACAAGTGATAATTTGTTGTAGTGATAGGATCCGAATGTGTGTGTGTGTGTTTTTTTTTTTTTTTTTTTCTGTTAAGGATCTGGTGTTAGTTTTATTTGTTAAATTTACGGACGTGGCACATTTCTTAAGGTTTTCCTTTTTTTTTTTGTTCCACTTTTCTTCCTTACTTTCTGTTTCGTCCCTCCTCACTCAATTTCTCTCAAAATCATTTTCATCCCCCTTTCTTTCTTCATTCTTTCTCAAATCTCAATTGCTTAATCATCAATTAATCCAACATCTGATCCAGTCCAACAATCCCTAAAACATGAACAAATCAAATCTAAATCTAAAACAATTAACCAAAAATCGGCGAAAGTGGTTCATGACCCCCATACGTTTGCCTCTACGTGAAATGTAGACCCACAAGTATTGAAAGGAGGAATTGACCGCCACAAGTTTCACGATTGGTGTAATCGAACTTCTTCCCAATTTATTGCGAGATATATTAAATATATCTCCAATATCTCACCTACAAAATTAATATTATCAAAAATATTATCCAAGTTAAAATACAAATAAAAAATTACATTTTTTACAGCTCAATCTCACTGCTCATATCACTTTGAGAGAAAAAAATTTCAAGAAAAAAATTGTGTAAAATTACTTTTTTTTTTACGGCTCAATGTCACTGCTCATATTATTACGAGAGGAAAAAAATTCAAGAAAAAAATTGTGTTCACATTAATGGCGATGAACGCATCACTGGTCCCAGAATCTTATTTTCTAATTTTTTTTTCTCTTGGGGTGTTTTTTTCCCTTCAGATGGATATTTGTTTTTAAATTTCCATGTGATAGATTTTATTTTGATAATATTAGTTTTTTTTTTATAATATTATATTTAAAGGTGGTATTTTGGGGAGATATTAAATATTTCAAGATAAATTGAGATAGGGCTTGATTTAACCAATTGTGAAACTTGTGGGGGTCAATTCCTCCTTTCAATACTTGTGGGGCTACATTTCACGTAGAGCCAAACTTATGGGGGTCATAAACCACTTTCGCTAGGGATTGATTTAACCAATTGTGAAACTTGTGGGGGTCAATTCCTCCTTTCAATACTTGTAGGGCTACATTTTACGTAGAGGCAAACGTATGGGGGTAATAAACCACTTTCGCCACCAAAAATCTCACCCAAAAAGTCAGCCAAAGTAACCCAGAAAAAAATCCCTTCAAAAGAGCATGATCATCCATTGCGTGGTCGTCACTGTTCTCGTTGCTTGCTGATGCGACGCCCACAATCACCTGTGTGCGTAGGCTGTGGGCTTGATTTTGATTGAATAATAATTTGGGAGTATTTTTCTGGGTTTAATGGCTTCAATCTGGGCGAAAATATTATCCTCTCTTGGAGGATTGATTGTCTTTTTTCCCTCCAATTTTCGGTATGTGGGGAATATTTGAGTCAATTTTTCTTCTTGGTCAAGATTTTTGTGGTGTTTGGAGGTATCCCAATGTGTTTTTTTTTTTTGTTATGAAGTTGTTGCAATTTACTACATTCCGCTCACTTAGGGGTGTAAACGAGTCGAACCAAGCCCGAGCATCGTATGTTAGGGCTTGGCTTGGTACTGCCATGTTTGGGCTCGGGCTCGGCGAGCTCGCAAAACCCAAACTCGGGTTTGGGCTCGCCAGGGCTCAGGCTCGCTCGAGCTCGGTCCGTAGCTCGGTTCTATAGTTGTGTGCGCATGAAGAATGTAACGTAATTTCTATATAATACACTCAATCAAACAACATAGACACATGACAATAAGTTTAACGTATGTATTACTAAAAATTTGAGCATAACTTTCTAAAATCTAAAATTTTATCAATAAAAATTAGTTATTCTTAGAAAAAATGAGCTTTCGAGCTTTAGCGAGCCGAACACTAAGGTGCTCGGGTTCAGCTCGTTTAAGTGTGAGCTCGGCTCGGGCTCGGGCTTGGGCTCGATCAATCTGAGTACGAGACGAGATTTGACCGAACCGAACCCGAGGGCTTGGCGAGCAAGCTCAGTTCGTTTACCCCCCCTAGGCGGTTCACCTATAAATTGCGTAGGGGCATTGACACGTGACACGCCTAAAACTATGTTCAAGCATGGCTAATCATCCTAGTATAGCTAGGGTCGAATCCACGAGGACGGAAGGTGGTTGTCTATCGATTAAGTTCTAATTTTAGTCTAATCCAATCAAGAATTAAAGATATAGTCTAATCTATTATCTATTTTCTACTAATCAACGAATTGAACACACGAACTAGTAGCTAATTAAACTAACACGTAAATTCAGACAATAATCGACAAACGCTAGGGGTTAAAGAGATTCACGAGTATAAAGTTGAGGCCTTTAGTTTAGGGGGTTGAATTGAGCCTAATCATGCATACAAACAAGTTATCAAGGCCAAATAGAAGGGTTAACTCTCTCTCAAGCAATTAACCAATGCATAATTACTAATTAATTCATTTTCATGCAATTAATCAATAATCCTAAGTTTAATTAGCCAATTTTAATCTCAAGTCTCCCATGTTGATTAAAAACGCAATAATAAGTAAAATAGATCGTCATCTATATTTACCAAATCGTTAAAACATTAAACAAGGTGATAAAGTGGCATGCTTTCAAGTAATAACCATTAGACAACCCCCCTAAACATAAAGTTCACAACTTTAACCCATTAACCTCACCCCTAGCCAAGAAAACTACTCACACATGCTTAAACTAACACTAATCACAATTAACATAACCTTAAACATGTTACTAAGCATGAAAACTACATAAAGATGCAAACTTGTAAGACAAATATGATTAATTAACTAATAAGCATGAATTAACAACAATTGAAACAAAATAAATTGCAATAAATAAAAGAGAGAGATTAGTTACCCAAATGAAGTAGTTAAGAGATGAGGTGAATGAAATAAGACTTGTATTAGATTAATAATGAAACTTGAGAATTTGTTGTGAAAATCTTGAACAAATTGAAATGAAAGAAGAAAAGATGTAAGAATTACAATGGTGGAGAAACCAAAGTTGAACTAGGAGAGAGAAATTCTACATCTAAATTTGAACTACCTAAAAATATCTAAGGAAATGAAAAGGTGAAAAAAGTCCCCCACAACCTAGGGTAGGTGGGTATTTATAGTGGCAAAATAAAAAAGATGAAAAAACGTGTCAAAGGGCGAAACTGGGCTTCCACTCGGCGAGCCACTCGGTGAGTGTATATATCCACTCGTCGAGTGGACGGCCGAGTGGATGTGCACTCGGTGGCTTGCTCTCGGATGGTTATACGCTCGTCCATCCGCTCGGCGAGCGTACGGCCGAGCGGCCAAAAACTGGCGCGCGCACTTGACTTTGGAAGGCCATATCTCACTCGTTTCTTGGTCAAATTGGGCTTTTAATATATCATTGGAAAGCTAACGGGATGAACTTTCACCTCCAATTTGAATCATCACCATATCAGCTCTATAACATGAGATACGACCGTTTGAAGTTACCCCTTTGCGCGAAGAGTCTTCAACTCATGTGTTTGCCCTCTCTTTGCTTCCAAACTTATATCACCATCCCTTACTCTCGATTCCCGTGCCTAGGGTCCCGCTCAAAGACCTATCTCCGCTCTTTAACTCTCCAATGCCTCGGGTTCTGCTCCAACATGCTCCATAGGCGCCCCTACAAAAGCCAAAACCACACCGCAGAACCCGATTCTCGTACAAAATAGAAAATGCACTAGAATTTGCAAAATGGCATTGAATTGAGCCAAGATAGACATATATATGAAAATAGCGGGAAAACAACTATAAAATCATCAAAAGTAGGACACGGGAGGGAAAAATCGCATGAAAAAGAGGATATTTGAGTCATATATCAAACTCTCCCACACTAAACTCTTACTCGTCCACGAGTAAGTCAAATCAAATCAAATGCAAACACGGGGAAATGAGCTCAAAACCAAGTCACAACTACATACTCACTGTCCTTATTGTAACAAACAAACACATATCTACAAAGACTAGCCTATAAGCATATTATTCCTATTATAGCCGATTGAGCTTTAGCGTGCTCCGCGCCCCTTCAACTCCCACTCCGGGGCATCCTTGAGGATGGGCACCCCTTGGGAGGCAAGGAGGGTCTTGCGAGAAAATTTGGAATACAATCATATCATTCAAGCACACAATTACAAAGTAGATTGATTCCGATCAAAACAAGTCACTTCCCTCAAAAGTGACTACCGTCCTAGCCCAAATAGGAGCCTAGGAGGTTTTTCGGCTTCCCCTAACGCAAAAGAAATGATTCTAAAACTTAACTAGAAAGGTGACTATATACACTAGACAATCAACCAAATCCACTAAACCATTGCTCATAAGGGTTAACCCCCCCCTACGCGTTGAGAAAGAGGCATGGAGGGAGGTGAGAAAGTCCTCAAGAGTGCGCTTATTCTTATGGACCCCAACTCCCGACTCCTACAAGTGTAGGTGCTAAGGATCGTCCAAAATCATGCTTGACAACTAAAAGTTTTTGTGGAGAAAGAGATTGAGAACATGTATAGAATTTGTGGTTTATTCAACAAACATTTTTTTGTGAGGTTAAGGTGTCCCCATTTCAAGACTAGATAGTAAAGAGAAACAATTTTTTTGAATTTTTCACTTGCAACCTTTTTTCGAAGTTTTTTTTTTTTTTTTGGTGGGATTTTCCCACTTTATTTACGTGGTTCATTGCCACGGTGGTAGTTTATACCACTTTATTGAACAATAGAGAAATATGTTTGGTGGCTCCACTTATAAAAGTCTTGCCGATTTTTCTTGAAAATTCGAAATGAAAGGGGATTTATTTCCAAATCGGCTTATTAAAGCCTCATTGGTGGCGGAGGTGCGCCAAGGTAGAGGCGGTCACACCTCCTTCTAAGTGTTTGTGGAAAAAGACGTTATCAGGCACAACAATGTCACCTTGGAAGAGTAGTCACACAAAGAATTCAACGCACAAAATTGGCAAAAACAAATTAATCGGAATAGTAGCCTCAAAGTCAAAACATTAGGGGAGAAAAACACTTATTCACAATGCAATGGTGCAAGAAGGATTGTCTAAGTGGCATAATTTCCTAAGAAGTTGAAAAGTAGAAAAATCTCTAAATTGTTAGGGGGAAAGCAAAACTATATACAATTTTTGGAACTTCGTTTTTTTTTTTTTTTGAATTTTGAAAAATAAGAAAAGAAAATAAATAAATACAAGAAACAAAGAAACCAAAGCAAGTAAATAAATATAAACAAGTGCATAAAACATTGGATATTAGGGATTTTGATTCAAGGAGTATAGACAACAAGCAAGCATCTAAATATGCAAATAGTCAACTAAGGAGAACAAACAAATAATCAAAAGCCATAGAATTCTACCACCACATAGACTCAAATCATCAAACAAGATGCATTCATGATCAATGAAAATCCAAGTCTAACATACCATCATATTGCACAACCACGAGCTATCATATTTCTAGGCAAGAGCAACAAGAAACACCAAACTCAAATCACCCCCACACTTGAATCGGACATTGTCCTCAATGTTTAAATAAAAGGGGGTGAGCAAAGTGTATTACCTATGATTTTTACAAGGTGAATGCTCCATCTTACGTTCTTCCCGTGGCTTGTGGTGGTGAGAGGTGGCTTAAGTCATGCCGACACCATCATTAACATACCCATCAATGCACGTAACAACTTGTCAAAGCACGAGGAGAAGTCATTTGAAGTGCTCAATGTGGATGCATATCGTAATATCTTCAAGGCTTGTGAGAAATAGGTGTGATACAACTTGGGAGCCTTGTAGGGAGCTATATACCCCATTGGTATATCATCACCTTCATGAGCTTGATTGAATCATGATAAGAATTGGATAATTTTGGAGAACTTAGACCAACATGACTTTCTCTCAAGTCGTTCTCTCCACAATTATCCAAAAGATCAACTTCCTCCTTTGAATTAGGGATAACTTCTTGATTTTTCTCCATCCATGGCTCCCCATGCTCCCCTATTGACACTTCACCCTCATCATCGTTACTTAATGACTTCTCCCATGGGTCATCAAGTATCATATCTTCACATGCCAAATTATCAAAGAGGGGATTGTCATAAATCTGATAATCAAGTTCAAATAGGGGGTTGTCATATAATGTGTCTTGATGTTTACCCACGTCGACATTACTCACATTATCAAAACTATCATCACCCACCAAAATCATCCTTGCACTACCAATCTCCTCACCCACTTGCTCATCATCATCATCATCATCATCATATGCATCAAATCGTGGGTTGCCATAGAGTGCCCAATCAAATTCATCTAGGGGATTTTCATGAAAAACGCTTCGAGACTCATAAAGATTGATGACACTCTCATTGAGGGATTTCTCTTGGGCATTGTCTTTTGGTTTTTGCTTGAGCTTTTCGACGATCATGTCATCATCCTCCTCAATCTCTCCCTCATCCTTCTCATCATCCTCATCATCATCATCTTCAAAGGCATTAGGGAGATGATCACCTTCCTTATAGATATACTTGAAAGCATTTAACTCATGATATTCTTTTAGTGAGTTGACCATTTCCTTGAATGTAGGTCGTTGGATCGAAGAAAAATTCACCTCATCCTTGACATTATCTCTTACTCTATTAAGTGAAAATGGATAATGTGTGTCCGTTCTAGCGATTCTCTCCAACAACATCTCACATTCTTCTACCTCCAACTCCGCAAATGAGCCTCCGGCACTTGCATTAACCAAATCAACATATTTTGCTTGAATCCCTTGATAAAATTGGTTAAACAATAACCACTTGGAAAGACCGTGATGGGGGCAAGACCTTTGGAGGTTTTTGAAGCGTTCCCATGCGTTAGCAAAACTCTCATGGTCTTCTTGTGCAAATTGGAGGAGTGCATTTCGTATATTAACGGTTTTTGAAGGAGGGAAAAATTTGTCTAGAAATGCTTTTGATAGGTCGTGAAATTTGTGGAAGGTGTTTAGAGGATGAGAGTGTAATCACTTCTTGGCTTTGTCTTTAAGTGAGAAAGGGAATAGGATTAGTTGAATTGTTTCGTTTGATACCCCCTCACACTTGAAAGTATTGCAATATAGACCAAAAGTTGAGAGGTGGTCATATGGACATTCGTGAAATGCACCCCCAAAAGCATCTTGTTGAATTAGGAGTATAAGCTCGGGGTCAATTTCAAAATCGGTTGCTTCAATAGTGCCAGGTTAATTGGAGGATCGGTTGCCGAAATATTGGGAAATATATGGTCGACGAGCCTCATCAAAAAAAAAAATCTTCACACCAACAAACAACCACAAGCATAAAATGCATGCACACTATTGCTAGTGTACTTGGGAAGGAAATCAAATAACATGTGAAAATAGAGGCATTCCCAAGAATAAGCACATAACAATTAACGATGATTAGTCCCAAAATCTAAACAAAAATCGATATCAATCACTAAACAACCCCGTCCCCGGCAACGGCGCCAAATTTGACACGCCTAAAACTATGTTCAAGCATGGCTAATCATTCTAGTATAGCTAGGGTCGAATCCACGAGGACGGAGGGTGGTTGTCTATCGATTAAGTTCTAATTTTAGTCTAATCCAATCAAGAGTTAAAGATATAGTCTAATCTATTATCTATTTTCTACTAATCAACGAATTGAACACACGAACTAGTAGCTAATTAAACTAACACGTAAATTCAGACAATAATCGACAAACGCTAGGGGTTAAAGAGATTCACGAGTATAAAGTTGAGGCCTTTAGTTTAGGGGGTTGAATTGAGCCTAATCATGCATACAAACAAGTTATCAAGGCCAAAGAGAAGGGTTAACTCTCTCTCAAACAATTAACCAATGCATAATTACTAATTAATTCATTTTCATGCAATTAATCAATAATCCTAAGTTTAATTAGCCAATTTTAATTTCAAGTCTCCCATGTTGATTAAAAACGCAATAATAAGTAAAATAGATCGTCATCTATATTTACCAAATCGTTAAAACATTAAACAAGGTGATAAAGTAGCATGCTTTCAAGTAATAACCGTTAGACAACCCCCCTAAACATAAAGTTCACAACTTTAACCCATTAACCTCACCCCTAGCCAAGAAAACTACTCACACATGCTTAAACTAACACTAATCACAATTAACATAACCTTAAACATGTTACTAAGCATGAAAACTACATAAAGATGCAAACTTGTAAGACAAATATGATTAATTAACTAATAAGCATGAATTAACAACAATTGAAACAAAATAAATTGCAATAAATAAAAGAGAGAGATTAGTTACCCAAATGAAGTAGTTAAGAGATGAGGTGAATGAAATAAGACTTGTATTAGATTAATAATGAAACTTGAGAATTTGTTGTGAAAATCTTGAACAAATTGAAATGAAAGAAGAAAAGATGTAAGAATTACAATGGTGGAGAAACCAAAGTTGAACTAGGAGAGAGAAATTCTACATCTAAATTTGAACTACCTAAAAATATCTAAGGAAATGAAAAGGTGAAAAAAGTCCCCCACAACCTAGGGTAGGTGGGTATTTATAGTGGCAAAATAAAAAAGACGAAAAAACGTGTCAAAGGGCGAAACTGGGCTTCCACTCGGCGAGCCACTCGGTGAGTGTATATATCCACTCGTCGAGTGGACGGCCGAGTGGATGTGCACTCGGTGGCTTGCTCTCGGATGGTTATACGCTCGTCCATCCGCTCGGCGAGCGTACGGCCGAGCGGCCAAAAACTGGCGCGCGCACTTGACTTTGGAAGGCCATATCTCACTCGTTTCTTGGTCAAATTGGGCTTATAATATATCATTGGAAAGCTAACGGGATGAACTTTCACCTCCAATTTGAATCATCACCATATCAGCTCTAGAACATGAGATACGACCGTTTGAAGTTACCCCTTTGCGCGAAGAGTCTTCAACTCTTGTGTTTGCCCTCTCTTTGCTTCCAAACTTATATCACCATCCCTTACTCTCGATTCCCGTGCCTAGGGTCCCGCTCAAAGACCTATCTCCGCTCTTTAACTCTCCAATGCCTCGGGTTCTGCTCCAACATGCTCTGTAGGTGCCCCTACAAAAGCCAAAACCACACCGCAGAACCCGATTCTCGTACAAAATAGAAAATGCACTACAATTTGCAAAATGGCATTGAATTGAGCCAAGATAGACATATATATGAAAATAGCGGGAAAACAACTATAAAATCATAAAAAGTAGGACACGGGAGGGAAAAATCGCATGAAAAAGAGGATATTTGAGTCATATATCAACACGCATGTCAAAAAAGATACTTAGACCATCTCTATTGGGGGTCTCAAAACGGGTCTCAAAGAGGAGAGAGAAGGTTTTGTTCCTAATGGAGAGCAATTTGACGGGTCTTGTCTTTAGAGACAGTCTCATTGACAATGAGACCCGGCCCTAATTTTGCCAAAAATAAATTTATGAAGAAATTAATATTGTTTAAGTATTATTATAAAGACTCATCCCCAACTCTTACGAATGAAGTGCACGGTTTCAAGCAGTGTTTTAAAAACCGGACCGGACCGGCCGGTTCAACCAGGAACCGGTCGGTGGTCCGGTCCGATTGGGTCGTAAAACCGGGGATGGTCAAACCCAATCAAAACCGGGTTGACCGGATTAAAACCGCGCTTAGACTGCCAAAACCGGTCAAGAACCGGATAGAACCGGCCGGTTCAACCCGGTTTTGGTTGTATTTTAATAATTTTGGCAAAATTTTAATTTTTTTATATTTTTAATTTTATGACGTCATCCGATTTTTTGATCCGGTTGAACCGGTCGAACCTCTTGACCCATTGAACCCCCGAGGCTACCGGTTCGACGTGCGATCCGGTTTTTTAAACATTGGTTTCAAGATGAGTCTCAAAACTCAAGATTACGGCTATGTTTGGTATGCACAATACGCTAGCTTGCTTATTTGGCCAAAGTAGCTTATTTGACTAGTTTTTTAAGTTCTTTGACCAAATAAGTTTGTTTGGTAACACCACTAACTTAAATAATAAACTAGCTTATTTAAAATATTACCCCATGTAACTTATTTAAAAATAAGCTAGCTTATCATAATTTTATTCCTAATTTATCCTCATTTCTCTATTAAAATAAATTAGGATTAAAAATATTTGATGCATTTTTATGTAATTTTATATATATTAGCTCCTATATCAGCTAATTTTGCCAAACACTTTTATTAATATCAGCTAAAAATATTCAGCTACTATTGCAGATTTGCAGCTATTAATTCAGCTTTCCGCTACTATTTCAGCATTCAGTTACTGTACTATTTAAGCGTTCAGCTACTATTTCAGCTAGTTTTACCAAACATAGCCTGCCTATTTTTGGAAATAATTTGTATTTTTATTTTCGGTTACAAGACGATAACTTGTATTTGAGACTCAAGTTGAGTCTCATCAATAAAGATGCTCTTACTAATCAGTTTATTGGATGACCGGTTAAAGTTCGAAAAAATTGGATAACCGGTTAGATAATGGTCCGAGCTAACCTGGTCTACAATTTTTTACTAAACCCTTCGAAGTCAAGCCATATTACATTATAAAATAATAGGAGTTAAGCCCCAGTTTGGGGTCTAATGTTTCAAGGATTTTTTCGTTTTGGGTCTAACGTTTTAAATTTTATTGTTAGGGTCTAAGTGGGGTCCCCGTGAGAATTTCCGTCAGTAAGGAACAGATAAGTTCCATCTTCATTGTTTTTCTGCTCCTCTGTCAATCTCCACCCAACTCATTTATCCTCCCACCAATTCGGCACAGACCCAAAAATCCGATGAAGGCCGCCATTGCCACACCACTACACGTATGATGACGTATCAATTATGAGACCAAGCATTGGCACAAAAATGCCACCACCTCCTCCACCACCAACTCTTCTAAATGCTGCTCCACAAAATCCAATGATCTGATTAATACCCACTAAAAACAATCACAAATAAACCTAACCCAATTCAAATCAACAAAAAATAAAAAGCATCACAATTAAAACACAAGTAAAATCCCCAAAATTCAGAAAACCTACTCCTCCTTGAGGCGGGTGCAGCGGTAGCGTGCTTCTTCGGCATCACAAGATCTTGGTCTCATCAAAAGGGTTTTTACTGATATTAGTTTCATCAAAGGCGGGCAGCGTTGTGCTTACTTGGCTTCACTTTTTCCAGTCAGCACATAACTGACGGGAGTGGCGGGAACCCCACCCGGACCGTGAACGATAAAAATAAAAACGTTGGACCCCAAACGAAAAAATTCTTGAAACATGAGACCCCAAATTGGGGCTTTACTCAAAATAATAGTGTATATATTATATACGGAAAATTCACGTGGTACCCTCAAAATTTGACTGATTGCAAGTGGTACCCAATCTAACAAGTTTCTGCACATGGTACCCCTAAAGTTTGAATATGTGCACGTGGTACCCTTGAAAACAAAAAGCCACTTAACACCGTCAAAGTACCGTTATGTTCATCCTTTGTCTAATCTGAGCCATGTATAACATCAAATGAAGGGTTGTGATTATGATTAATTCCTAAAACTAAAAAAAAAAAAAAAAAAAAAAAAGCTCAATTAAAATTCCACACTTTCTCTCTCCTCACCTTAAACCATACCGTATTCACATATCATCATCTTCATCCACCTCCATTTCCATCCACAAATCCACAATATTCATCATATTTCATCATCTCATCACTCTCAATCTTCATCACATCATCATCTCATCACTCTCAATCTTCATCACATCATCATCTTATCCACCGTCATCTTCATTCACTATGTATCATAAGTAGGTCTCACATCTCAAATATAATCAATGTCTTTTATTCTTACCATCATATGAACTCATCATTTTTCATCATTAAATCTTGCTCAAATCCAGATTTATTTGGGCGAATTTGTTTGGCTGAATTTGGTAACAATATTTTTTGGGGAATTCAGGGTTAAATTTGGGGAAAGTTTTAGATGCTATTGTGCGAAAGTTGGTGTTGATTTTATCTAAATTTTGATTCCACATCGAGCAAATTGGTGCTATCGGTAGCAAGAAATCAAAATTCTGGGTTCAATAAGGAGGAGAAAGAGAATTTTTTGGGGTTTGTTTGGGAGTGGATGAATGGGGCTCATGGATGTGGTTTTCATGGAAACCGATGGTGTTTGTTTGGGTGGAGTTGCGGGCTCGCTGGTGGTCGGGGGTCACGAGGTGTTGGGACACGGCTGGGAAAGAGTGAAGGAGAGAGAGAGAAACGAGGGTACCACAATTTTTTTTTTTTTTAATTCCTTGTAACGGCGTTAGTTGATCGTTAAAAACGAGGGTACCACATGCACATATTCAAACTTTAGGGGTACCATGTGCAGAAACTTGTTAAATTGAGTATCACGTGCAATCAGCCAAACTTCGAGGGTACCACGTGAATTTTCCGTATTATATATTATACTAGTTATTGGCCCCGTGGAAATCACGGGGAATGTTAAGGGTTACTTATTTTCACGTATTTGCATAAGATATAATATTCCATTCATTGTTCATCTGATCTAATTCAGCTCTTTTCCCTACACAACAACAAACATCTATTTCTCTAAAAACGTATAATGTAGTCCCCATTTCATTCTTTTGTTGACGTTCTCTAAAAACTCCTTCACAATCACACATAGCTTTTTCATGCCGTCAAGTATCATCATGAAACAATCATCAACCCGAATGCAAACAATTAACATGTATTGCGTTTATCGATAGAGAATTTTAAGAACGATGAATACATCATACGGCCGATACGTATATCGGTAGAAAATCACAAATGAAAATGCCACGATCATCCACGCTTCCTCTTGCCAAATGCTTCTGGGTCGGAAACTGAAGTGCTGAACTAAAAATCAGAGAGTTGGACATCCTACACAAATGTATTACGATATGTAAGAACCAATGACCCATATATCTCCACTCTAATCAGAAGTATTCGAAGTCAAAAAAATTTGCTTAGTAAAGACTCGTACTTGTCATACTCTTATGCTAGCTTATACATATATGTATAGATTACTCATCTCCACAAAATGACCTCTTCTACGATCAATCAAACTGCCTTACGAAGTAAACACATCCCCAACAAACTGCCATAAGATGTAAACACATCTTGACCTTTAATTCCACTTCTTGCCACATAGCAAAGAAAATGTGTTGAAAGGAAGAAACCTCGACCCGCCAACTTCTTTCACCATCTCGAAGCTAACCACCTTGCGCTCACTCAAAAAGTCAAACCCCCTGCTATGTTAACTAATCCCCTTGACCCCTAAGCCCCTCCAACATTAGCTATCATTATTCAAACTTTTAGAATAGGGCAAAGAGAAAACATTGAATATGATGATCTTCTAGGACTTGTATATCTTATCTGTTCACGAAAGAACACATATTGTCGTTGTCGATCAAATCATCATTACTTAATTCACTACGCTTCTGTTTATCAACTTCATGAATTCTCTTGTCCGCTCATTACTTTTGTACCTACAAAACATGACCAACATATATCGAAGTAATTTTTTACAAAAATTCTCATAAATATGAACACTACTTCTCATAAGTAACTTTTACTAAAGGTTGGAGGAACTCTTTTTAAACCAGGGAGAAAAGAGCCCTTTCTAGAACACTTAACCATGCAATCATAAGATACATATTATCAAATAACCTTTAAGGCACCGGCCATACAAAGCTCAATTCAAATTTTAAACTTTTCCTTAAGAGGATGATTCTTTTGAAGTCGATCACTTCTCTGTTTTTTTTACTTCTCCTTGAGAACACCTTAAGAGTTGTGTCAACACCGTCATCAGCCTTAGAATGACTTGTAGATGTGGAGTTCCTTTAGCTATTCATAGAGGAAGATACAATATGAAGTTTATGAAACATGCTTAATTTACTCTTTTAAGTCTACATAGCTGATTATTTTTGGCATTTTTTTGGCCATGTTAGTGAATGATATCATTAGAATCGAAATATTTAAGTTTATATGAAGGCTCATAGATTCATAGGATCATGATTTTAAGAATTCGAGCATACTCCTAATCAAATAGAAAAGTGGCCTATGAGTCTATGACAGTTCAAAAATTGTTACCTAACTTGGGTGTGTCTTGATAGCTTGGGGGGAAGGGTGGGGGGCTACATCTGATAAGGCCATAAGCGTAGAGCTCACTTCCCAACTTAAGATTGCATCAAATGCAAAGAGGGAAAATAGGTGCTGCACCAACCCTAGATTATTACTATTGTTTTACGCTATGAATAATAACATCAGCAAACAAAATGGTTAGCTGTAATGAGAATATTAGCGTACACTGACCAACTTAGAACCTTATACAATCTCGGTCCTTGAGTAGTTGTCAATCTAGATTATCCAAGAAAATACTACCACTTAAAATTATTAGAAGGGAACAGAAAATCAAACTCTTACATTAGAATATAAGTGTCATTGCCAGGTTACAACCCCCAAACATATTCGAGCTTTGGTCTTGAAAATGCTCGTTCCAACATCTTAAAACATGAAGCCAACTGAAAGATTTGTTAACTGCATTGCTCGCAAAAAGATTATAGTTCATACACAACTATTAAAATGTAAGTTACTGGACTTAAGACAAAAATAACCAAAGTGGCTCTTAATTTTTATTAGTCTAGACCGTTTATAAATATCAATAAAGATTAACATAGAGTAGAAAATGAAACAAATAGAAAGCTATGTCTCATCGTAAGCTCTTAAAATTTTCCATCACATCAACAGAATAAAAAAAATGCAATAGAAATCATGAGAGAGGTATCCTTAGTAAAGAAAAGAATGGATTTATAAACAAACTGAAGAATAAATTACTAATGAATTTGGCACTACTTCATAATCAACATGGCAGGGGAAGAAAAAGTAATTATGAGTTTTTGTTTTTGTTACCTTTAAATGTCAAGGATCTGAATTTTTTATGCCTCCTAAACTACTCATGTCAGGCCAAGCCAATTTGCATCTGCACATCAACCCACTAATCAGAGAACCAAATGAGATACAAAGGCCCTGCTGTGAATTTGCACTTGGTCCAATCAAATAAGTAAACAATCGAGTTGCCATAAGATACGCCTTGACCAAAGAATATAGCAACCCGACGAAAGTAGCATACAGAAATCAGTAAAAACTTGCAGCTTGATTATGAACAACAAAAGACACATGAAGAGTCATGTAATCATAAAAGGCCAAAACCCAACGCAAAGATCAATGCTAGTTTCTTTGATCCAATAATGTCATATGAAAAGCAATAGGCAGCAACACTACCGTAAAAACACGAAACACAACAAAAGGTCCTACCGAAAAACGCTCGACGAAATTACAACAAATTGTACAACAACTCAACCAAACAAACTTGTCCGAGAAAACCTAAATCCTTATTCTCAATAATTTGACATGCATTCGTAGACCCAAGAGGAAAAAAAGGACAAAATTTGCAATTACAAGCTTGGATGTTGAAGCATTGTTGCTGTTGGGTGAATCAAACAGTAGTGTGGCAAGGTCAGACACAGTCCTCCTGAGAAATTCCGGCGACGGCCGCGGTGGTAGTGGTGGTGGCAAATAACCAGATTAACTTGAATCTTCATTCTTCATCATCATCCTCTACACAATAATAATTCTTCATTAAATTAAGGGTTTTTTGCGAAACCCTACCTTTAAAAGACCAAATTTTGCAAGACCCTACCTTTTATAATGATTTTTGCGAAAGACTACCTTAAAACAAAAATTGTTTGCGAAAGACTACCTAATCACAGTTTCCGTCCAAGTTAACACCATTGACCGTTAGTTGACTTATTTGCACTCTAAAACATCATCCCCAAAAATCGATTTTGATAAATTTCCCAAAATAAGTCAACTAACGGTCAATGGTGTTAACTTGGACGGAAACTGTGATTAGGTAGTTTTTCGCAAACAATTTTTGTTTTAAGGTAGTCTTTCGCAAAAATCATTATAAAAGGTAGGGTCTCGCAAAATTTGGTCTTTTAAAGGTAGGGTTTCGCAAAAAACCCTTAAATTAATTATAATCATCCGATTTTATTCATTTTTCAGATTGAACAAATAGGCATAAATGAACTAATCTTAAATCTGTCAAATACCCATTCAAGAAATCATAAAAACCAACCAACCAAATCCAATCATATACATACAAAACACATGAACAATTAAACACCCACTAAACACAAATCATCAGAAGAAAAAAAGACCCAAGAGAAATTAAAAAAAAATTAGAATTACAACCTTGGGAGTTGAAGCATTACTGTTGCTGGTTAAAATAGACAGTAGGTTGAAACCGTGACCGTAACAAGATGAGCTTGAATCTTCATTCTTCATTCTTCACCATCATCCTTTTTACCCTCTACACAATTACTACTATCCACAGAATTAACTCTAATCATCCCAATTTTATTCGATTTTCAGACTGAAAAGAATAATTAATTTCATATCAGTTTAATACCCGAGGTGGAAAGGGGAGGAGGACCGTTTGATCAAAGATTGAAGAGGAATTGGAATGGGAAAGCGTTTCTGATCTCAACCAATGAAACAACGCCACCTTCAACATGCAAATTAAGTGTTGGAAGTCGAAGGAGCATAAAACAGTTGAAGATGTGAACTTGTTTTGTTGACTTTGTTGTTGATGAGAATGCTCTGAAATAATAATTTGCTTCACACATAATTTAAATTGATAAAGCCCATAGACATATTAGACAGTGTGACGTGGAGGTGGGAGTATAAGTTGATTAGCGGGCCGACACATCAGCTTTGAGCTGAAATTTTTCTAGGCAAGTTAACTATTCATAACTGTAGACATGTACATGAACAGTTGCTTGATCGACCGCCCACGCTTGCCCACGTCTCCCATGGAGATCTCCTCCGTTCCTCCTCATGTCTTCATCATCGAGCTGCCCCAATTTGCACACGTCTCTCCAACAAATCTCGCCCGTCGCTCTTCCTTCAACAGTTCAACCCTACCACACTCTCCATCAAAACCCTCATTCACAGCTCCATTTGCTCTTTCGTTTTCTCTCTCTTCCGTTACTTTCTCTCTCTTGCGGCGTCTCATTCGATCCCGATTTCTCTGTCCTGCGATTTGAGTTCCCATATCGAAGGTAATCAATTAGGTTCTGATTGTTAATCTTTTGATTGTTTGATTAATTTTGATTGTTGATCTTTTGATTGTTTGGTTAATTTTGTTTGTTGATCTTTTGATTATTAATCTTCTGTGTGTTTTCTGAGTTTTCATTTGATTATTAGTCTGATTGTTTAATTAATCTTTGTGAGCTTTCAATTTTACTAATCATTTATTTCAATGCTTGTACCTTTCATTGCTTTTTTTGGGTATCAATTATGTACAGATTATTAGTGTTTTGGATGTTTGATTAATCTTTGATTGTTGAAGAGTTTTGCGATTCTTGGTTCTTGCTCATGATTAATTACAGTGCTATTGGCTTCGATAGTTTTTTTCCTTTTTTTTTTTTTGATCATGATAAAATTTCAGGTTTTATATTTTGGATACTGATTAATTGTTACCATTTATTTTTACTCAATTTTCTTTTCCGATGAGGCATTCTGGGCAGGTCCTCACTCGCACAAGCGATTACATATTTAAGGTCAGCAATTCTGTACAATTTTAGAGATTTTTTTGGTCTTCTTGGTTTGATTAATCTTTGATTGTTGGAGGGGGTTTTTTTTATTGTTTTGATGGTTTGATTGTTAATGATGATTTATTTTCATTGCTTTTAGCTTGATTGTTTTTTATTGTTGGGCTGATTTTTGTTTAATTTTGTCTTCTTTTCGTGCTTTTGCAGGGCAACCATCACACGAAAATTTAAACGTATGTTACCATTTCATAAATTCCCATTTTTTCCTTTAATTTATTCAAATCTTGGTTCACAATGTTTGGTATAACTTCTGGGTTTTTTGCTTCTTTTTGTTCATTTTTTCATCTTTGCTTTCTTTTTGATATTGATTTCTTGAATTTTTTCCCCCTTTTTTTCACATCCTTTCGTTTTTAATTTCTAGGTAATTTTGTTGTTGATTTTTAATGTTTTTTTGCCTTTATCTTTCACTTTCTTTCGTTTTTAATTACTGGCTAAATATCCAGGTAATTTGGTTGTCGGAGTTTTGATAATAAAATTCATTACTTTTCGTTCTTGATTAAAGTGAACATTAGGCGTTATCGGGCAATAAAAAAAGTAACATACTGATTTCAATGGTCACATCTCAAACTTTGGTAAGCTCTGCTTCAGTGAATTAGGTTGTTCCGCTCCTTTTTTCTTAATTTTGTAATTTGTGGATTAGTTTAATTCTGATAGTAATTTGTGATTTTTATGGTTGTTCTCTTTCTTAGCGATTGTAGTTCACCTGATGTGCAGCCTCGTCATTATGGAACTCTTCATGTCTGCATCGTCGAAATGGTAATTCATGTCTCTGTTTCTTTCCGCCTTTTGGTGTCGTTTGATAATCGATTGAAGCTTTGTATCTGACGCAATTGTTTGTATCTGCTTTTTTGCTGTCACTAGGGTTTGATTGATTGCGCTATCATTCTCTTTTTATAGTTATAATGATTATGTATCTCTTTCATTCTCTTTTTATAGTTATGACGATTAAATGGGCGTAATATTGAATTTTATTAGCAAGTTTTAATCTCAAGATATAGTTCTGGATCTCCTCCATGCTTTGTGGTGAACATATTTACTTTTATTATTCCTCACTCAAGTCTCATCGTCAGCCGTCTGCTTCTGAGACAGGAGGAGATGATGGATTCAAGTTATGGCAAAGCCTGGTGCGAAGGTTTCAATGTTTGGTGAGCCGTGTGTCCGCAAATTGGGTTTGTTCAGCTCCGTTTTTTGGCCATTTTCCTGATCCGTGAATTAGGGATTGTTTCCTTTTCGATTCTAATTTGTGATTTTACAGTTGCTTTCTTTCTTGGCAATTGGAGTTCATCTCAGCCTCATTGTTATAGAGCTTTTCCTACCTGCATTGTCGGATTGGTAATTCCAGACTCTTTTTCTTTCTGATTTGTTCTTCCTTTTGGCGTCTTTTGATTCTTGATTGTCGCTTTGTTTTTGACGTAATTGTTTGTAACTACTGTTTTCGCTTTCATTGGGTTTGTGTTCTCTTTCTCTTTTAAAAGTTTCAATGATTCTAAAATGATTGTGTTCTCTTTCTCTTTAATTCTGGTTTGTTTAATGTGCATACTCGCCTTGGCTATGACCGTAATGCGTTTCATCAAGGGGAAAGAGTAATAAACTTGGCATTTTATTGCTTTGTATTCTGATTTGGAAATTTATTAACATTTGGACTCTAGATGTTCGGTCTCGAATTGAGTCCTGTTAAATTCAGTGGAGCTATACAAAAAGGCATCGAGGACACGGGGGTGAAGAACTGAAGATTATATTTCCGCAGTATAAGGAGGACTCGATTGGTATGTTTCTTGTGACTTGATTTCTACTTAATTCACTATCCGCGGTCACATAAGCACACTTTCAGCTCATTTTGAGGATCTTTCTCTATTTGTTTGCTATTTTGCTTTATAAGCTTGTGTGAGGCCTGGTGATCATTGATGGGAATCAATTCTCAAGTGGCTTTCTAATATGTAGGAAGTTGATATTGATTATGTGACGTTGATTAATTATAATCTTGTCTATGGTCCCTGTATAACAGATGCTTATGGTTTGCAATTTGTGGCCTATGACCGATCGATTCTCTTTGATAGCTACCACCAATTCACAAAATGAAAATAATTACAAAAACATGGGTCAAGCTGTTGGACTCGAATAGTGGGTGTTATTCTCCTGAAATTTGTGCTTTGAGTCTTAAAGAACACTGGTACCTGCCATGGCACTGTAAACATTCTAACTAGCCTATCTACTCCATCAGGCGTGCTTACAAATGTGTTTTCTATGATTTTTTTCTGATATCTTTCTTCTCTTGAACTGATGATGAAATTGCCTGCTAAAATGTGATAAGTGGAGATTTGTATATCATGTCTCCTTATTGATAATTGTTTGTTGTTTCAGTTATTGAAGGTGATTCATCGGATGACATCGCCATAGCTTCTCAGAAAATTCAATCTATAATCAACAAGGTTAGCTGCTTTTTATCCTGTATTTTATTTTATTTTCACTTTGGGGATACTGGTTTTCTTTTTTTGATTTGTTGCCCAGATAGCTAAAAGTTAAGAGACTATAAACTACATTGTCGCTCCTAGACTTACTGATATCGGCCGTCATGATGTCCTGTCATAATAATTTCAACTCAACTCAAAACTGAACTGAAAGCTGACTATCATAATGTTTTGACTTGCTAATTATTCTACATTGCACTCTCTTGAAATCTACAAGAATGGAGGTTTACTTATCCTTGGTTGAGTTTTAGATCTATTTTATGTTCAGATTTTCACATCTACTAAAAATATAGTAAGCTATAGTTGGTGCATGTCTTGCTGAGAATGCTTTCCTTTGCTGATGGTCTGTGTCGGTTGCATGTTTTCTTTTGATGAATTCCAGAGTTCGCTCGCCCATTGGGTTCCTCTGTGGCCAAAATGAATTTTTATTTGCATTCCTCAGTTGCATTTACTTTCCCATTGCATTATATGTCTATCGTTAATTGGGTGTCATTAACTCCTGTGCACACTATTCTTTGGATTGGGTACCGTGCCATTATATATTGTCGGGCTCGCTTTTTAATTTACGATGTTTTATTTGCTTATTGATGCACCAACAATGGGAAATCTTGCTTAAACTCTTGCTTAATTTGTGATCCTAGATGGCTTTCTATCTATTATTCGTTACAAGGCTCTTTCAATGTATTGGGTAGCGCTCGTCTTTTTGGGTGGGTGGAAGGAGGGGCTTTCTTGATTGCCTGTATTTTATTTGCTTATTGAGGCGCCAGCAATGGGAAATATTGCTTAAACTCTTGCTTAAAATGTGATAATCTTAAATGGCTTTCTATCTTTCATTCGTTCACAAGGCTCTTTCAATGTATTGGGGGGTGGGGGGCTTGTGTTCTCGAACCTATGAATTAACGTACCATGAGGTAATAAAACATCGTAAATTACAAGCGAGCCCAACAATATATAATGACACGAGTTTAAGCTACGAGGTAATGTACCAACACAGTTTATTTCTTACATTTAATGCAATAAAGTTGGGGTTGAGTTTGGTCTTGTTCTCCTATTGACATATATAATCTTTCAAATGTAAGAAATGGTAATAAAGAACAATGAGTCTGCGTCGGAAGGAAAGATTCAACGATTTATTTTGTTGATCTTTTCATCTTTCCTGCTTAATTTCTCACATTATATATGTTTTGCCCCTGTCCACTTCTTCATGCAGCTGCTTCACTTAGCTGGAGCTTGATATCTTTGGTAAACCTGGTAGCATTCCTCTTTCTTCAGTATGTTACTTCTGAAATTGGTGAGTTGCAAATTTGCTTTTATGTTATTGCCTTTTGTCACTCTTACTATGTTATTAGTTTTTCAATCATGCTCTGCCGCTTCACCTGGAAGGCGTTCCTCTCCAGAAGGGAACATGACTTTTACAAGTGTCCTAAAACATATGTTAATTTGAAATAGTGTTGAGTCTAAATCATTTATATCATTGTAGATTCCGGAAAGGAATGCTTTAGAATAACTACTTGGTCAATTATTGATTCTCCTCTCTTTTCTTTTTCACTACTTATAATTAAGTTCAGGGAATCAGGGCTACTGGCATCTCATCCATTATTGGGTGTGAATGGTAGCTAAGACGGCACAGGGTTTAGACTTTACCACGTAAACACTATAGTTGTTAGTGTAAGCTTATAGCCATATGTCCCAGCACGAGATGATTCTTTGGTTGTTGTGAAGAGACCGTTACAGCGTTACTTATCTGAAATCACGTATACTTGGTTGGGATGTCTTTTTCTTTACAACCTATTATCAATAATTACAATAGTGTGAATAATCACGTATACTTTGGCTTCAAACAGGGACACAATCAAGGCACCAAGCATGAACATCGCGATTTCTTCTTTTCTTTTCTCTGCTGGTCTTACTTTCCCATGTCGTGTTTCATGTCATTCCGGGTATTCAAGGAGGTCATTGGACTGTAGAGGAGGCTCAATGGGCAAAGCTAACGAGCCTCATTAGGTAACTGCAACCTTTTGTATTTGTATCTCTTCACTTTCAGAACTCGTGGTCAAGTGAAAGGTAGATTCTGAGAGATTAAAGTAATTGTGACGTCCCTCTCTTTTTTTGGTAGAGTACATATCAGGGCTCCATCTATCGTATTTCTGTTGGTGCACGCTATTATGGCCTTGATTACTGTGTGCGACATATATGGGGACATAATACAAACTGGAAGGAAGGGCCAATTTCTTGAGGATTTCAACTTCTCGATTGAAACCTTTAGGTTTGTGGCATTCTTGCAATTCTGTTATTTCCTTTTTTGGTGCACTAGCTTTCTGATTCCGTATGTCTAATTTTTTGAGGACAACAACAATAATGCATATTGCTGGATAACATTTAACAGAGTACTAAAATGATTTTGCACATTACACTTGAAAATCTTTTCAATGAGCACCTTTTGTTCTCTTAGCACAAACTCAAGTTGATTTTAGTGGTTTGTAAAGACTTATGTGGTGCCACACTATCACATGCCTCTTACTTATTTGGACATATGAAATCTTAACCTTAGATCCTTCATGGTTTATTCCGCCTTTGTTTGGACACTTGTTCCTAAAACGCTTTCAGTTGCCTGCTTATTCACCACCGAAAAAGTAGTAAAGTTACATAGATGATTCATGAGGTACTTCGTATAATTGAGCTACTTTTTGATTGAGAACCGACTCCTTCATATTTGCTGATGTTGGCTGTATGTTCTACTTCATGTGAGTTGTGACATTGAACTGATGTGCCAAAAACTTACTCCTCACTTGGCAAGTAATAGGTTGTGCTTTAATTTTGCTTTTTGAAATTGCCTTGTAGTACTTCTATTGCGATTATTGCTTTGTTCAATGTTGATATGCACAAAAGAAAAGGGAATTCTCTGCAATCTTAATCCTTCTGCCAAATTCTAAAATTATGGTCCAATGGAAAACAACACTATCGGATTCTAAAATTACATAGATGATTTAATTAGTGTTCTTTGATCAAGTGGTCTGGTAATAAAATGCTATTTTTGGTTTACCGAAACACAACTTTAGATTGTCAGTTTACCATCATGTGTTTTGAATGCTTACACTATCGGATAATTGCATACCAGTATTCTTTAGTCAGGTGGTGTGGAAAATAGGTTTCACTAATTTAATTGGGGATACATTGTGTTTGTATGTTTCTTTGAATCTTACCCACTTTGGACATTCAACTCCTGCATAGATTTAGTTCAGTAATATGCACATGGGACAAAGCCATATTCAATGCTTTAAATTGTACCCTAATGTCTACAGAATTTTAAATCTTTTCCTTAAATCATGCCCCGTGTGCCGCAGATGTACTTAAATTTGATATTTGTGTGTGTTCTGTCTCCTAGCTAACCTCTGTGGCATATGGCCTTATGCGATTTTAACATATATACTGATTATTACTCTTAGGTTTGTGCAGCACCGTCAGAGTCGCTTTCTGGGCCGCTCTTGGGCGAAAATTTGAAGCTTTGAAAAGGTATTAAAAGCTTTAAAATCGCGAAGGTATGAGTTCTCACTGATCTTTTGTAAATGCATGATATACTCTCGGTGTTTTGGCTCTAAAAGAAAACAAATGTGATTGGTTATTACCAATCTTGAAGGGTCACTGATGATCAAGGTGCCATAAACCGTAGTGCAGGGTCGGACATGCATGGAGGTTGCAAGAAATGCCAAAATGTTGTAGTGCTGAAAGCTTTTGTCACTTCGTGCCCGAGACCAATAAGCTTCACATGTTTTCAAAGAGGGATGTTGAACACTATATTAGTTCCAAGACAATTATTTGCTAATTTCATTTTTGTTATAGGCTATTAGCTGCTCATTGGTAGAGTAATGTGCAATTTTGCACATGATTTTGGGTTCGAATCCCAAATAGCCTAAAAGTTTGACATGTGCGCATATAGTGCGTGGCATATTGTTGTTGTCATTGTTGAAAGACACTACTACGGTATGTCGATGTGTTTTGTAGTTCTCTAGCATATGAATCACATTCTACCTAAGGAGCTATCGTGTTTTCGACAACTTCACTTAAGTTTTAAATACCTCCACGATCGCCAATTAACTACAATAAGGCAAGTCTTATGTTAGGGTAGCAATGTATATTATGTATGTCTATATTTCTCCAGGTTTTCGCGACCAATAAGTATATATAGATGCCCAAAATTGGTAAGACATTGCTAGATATTAGCGACTCTCGCCATCGTCACCGGCTAACAACATAGGTCATGTATATATGCTACGTTCTTCGTTTATATGGCCTCACAAATATAATATTGTAAGGACTACATTGTCTGAGATTAAAGAAGTAACGCAACATAGTGTCAGCACAGCCATAAGAGTTTTAATATTGGGCGACCGCGCGCAACGCGCGTGGTCGAACAACTAGTATGGTAAGTATGCCTCCATTCACTGCCACGTCAGCGCGGATGCTAGCCTATTAATAGATAAGTATAGATATAGATATAGATTATATAGTCGTAATTTTGCATGACCATATACACATAAACGTATTATTATTCCCCTCCTAAACCCTTCGAACCTTCGAAGCCACCCTCAACACCTCCATGGCCGCCACCGCTCATGACGATGCTCCGGCTAATCCTCCAGCAAAATCGCCAGCGCCGCCGCCAATACCCAAAGACGAGGCTTATCTCGCCGCCGTCATCCCAAAGCGTATCTCTCTCTTCGAAACCATCAAAGCCGAACAAGCTCTCCACCGCCTCTCTCTCTCCGGCGACATTATCAGGTACACTTTACTCCTACTCCGTCCCGCATTGTCGTTCTACTACCTCTTATTTTTTTCTTAGTATCTTGTTCGATACGATTCGTTTCGATTCATGATTTCCGAACTAAGCTTTTTTTGTTGTTGTTGTTGTTATTGCTATTTTTGGTGCAATTCAATTCCGTCTGTAATGTTTATCATGTAACGTGAACTTGAAGGATTACATTGCCGGACGGCGACGTGAAGGAAGGGAAGAAGTGGAGTACAACTCCGTTCGACGTGGCAGCGCAGATATCGAAGAGTTTAGCGTCGAATGCTTTGATCGCTAAGGTTAATGATGATCTTTGGGATATGCGGCGGCCGCTCGAAGGCGATTGTGAGTTGGAGCTCTTTACTTTTGATTCTAAGGAAGGTAGAGATACTTTTTGGCACTCTAGTGCTCATATTCTTGGCCAGGTATATATTTCTCGTGCATCAGTCTCATATTCTTTGTTTTGTTTTTGAATATTTGATTGCATTGTTTTCGGATTGAAGATTGAATTTTGGTTTGATTGTTTGATATTGTTGTAGTCATTGGAGATGGAGTATGGATGCAAATTATGTATTGGACCTTGTACAACACGTGGAGAGGTGAGTTTCGAGTCTCGTTAGTCGTTACATTGTTATAGTGATTGTATGTATGACATTTTGTTTGTTTGTGTTCGAGAGTTGAGTTTCGATTTATTAGTATATTTGTTTGATGTATATGGTTCATAGAGATTTTATTTCGGAGCTTAGATCTCTGTTTCGGCCACATTGTACCACTAGTCCACTATTAGCTAGCAAAGTGGCTTCTTTGGAAATAAACATTAATGTATTTAAACTTTGTTGTGGGCTAACAATCTGAGAATGAGATAGCTGATGATGATGGTTATGAGTTCATATGCCACGAGCGGTCTACACCACTCTGATTTTATCGTGTTGCTATTAACTGGGTCGAGTGTGTAGGTCATGCGAGTTTAATGTCGTGTCTTTGAAGACTTTAGTTTAGTTCATATGCTAACTTATGATTTCCTTTGTACTTGCATAACCCTCAAAATCTACAGGGTTTCTATTACGATGCATTTTTCGGGGGATTGGGCTTGAAGGAGGGCCACTTAAAACAAGTCGAGGCTGCTGCAGCAAAAGCTGCTAAGGTACTCGTCAATATATAGTTATGTACTAGTCATTATGCATGGCTTGCTCATGGGTATTTATCTGAGTTCCTTGGTAACAGGAGAAACAACCATTTGAGCGAATTGAGGTGACAAGACAGCAGGCACTCGAAATATTTTCTGATAACAGATTCAAGGTTAGTTTTGCATTTTTTTCATTCTTATGGTTGCGTGAGATGCCCCTGGTTTTTTTTGGTTACACGACGGAAAAAGAAAAACTACGAAATTACACCCTCCCAAGGAGGTACAAGAATTTCATTCTCATCAAAATACTCGGCTAGGCCATCCACTTCTCGAATATGCACTGCAATTCTTTGCCTAGCCGACATTGGTTCTTGCCGTAGTTCCCGTCTCGCATGCAAAGCCATATGATCAGCTACGGTGTTCCAAGCTCGCCCAATATGATGCACATTCACATGTTGTGTCCTTGCGAGCTCCCTACACTTCAAGTACAAGTTGCTCAATCTATCCCTAGGATGCTTCGGATCATTAATACCGTTTACAACATTTTGACAATCAGAAAACAACTCCACATTACAAATCTGGTTATCATGAAGCCATGAAAGACCCTTGAGAATCGCATAACATTCCGCCTCACTAGCATCTCGTGCAAAAGTATGGGCCAAGAACCCCATTCTCCATCGGCCAGAGGGACCAAGGAGGAAACCACCTAGTCCTGCAGAAAGATTAGGCCTAACAAAAGATGCATCTATAAACAAGGATGAAACTGACCGGATATCAGGAGGTTTTGCAAAATATTTTGGGGAGGGGAAGGGGGTGACAAGCCGTTGAGAAACAGCAATAAAAGAGAGTTTTAAAGAGTGTGCCTGATTGATAAGAAGTACAGAAGGAGTGGCTTTTTTTTCGAAAATCCATGTGTTCCTCCGTTTCCAGAGGAGCCAACAAATAATAGGGAAAAGGACACACCAGTCTTTGTCAACACTAATCGTGAGGTTCATGGCTAACCAATTAACGGGGTCCAGAGTAGACCAAGGAACAGGGATCGGGAGGAGGGACCAGACCTCATTTGCATAAGGGCAGTCACGGAGGACATGGATGACGTCCTCCCTAACATTCGGACAGAAGGGGCATGAAGGGGATATCGAAATCCCGCGGCTGGCAAGATGTCCTCTGGTCGGCAGACGCCCCCAGGCTGCCGTCCAAAAGAAGAATCTGATCCGAGGAGAGCACTCCATGTCGGAAATGAGCGGCCAGATAGAAAGGTGTTGGGAAGGGGTTTTGTTTTTTTTCCAGAGGCTAAGGTAGACCAAGTTAGTATCAAAAAACCTCCCCAAAGTCACATCGCAACAAAGACGGTCTTCTCCCGAACCAGGGATAAAGACCGACTGAATATCACAAATGGTATCATGGTCAAAGAGACAACCAAGGTCTACTCCAAGGCGCCCCTGGTCATAATCATAGACAGAAGCACTATCCATCTCAAGAGGGAGCGGGCCAACGAATCTAGACCGAAGAGGACCACCCGGGCACCACTTATCATCCCAAAAATTAATGAGCTCTCCACTCCCCACGGCCCAAAGATTATGAGAACCGAAGGCGTCAGCCCCTTTAGCCACCCCTTGCCAAATATGAGAGCCCTTATTAAACGCAAGGGGGGAAATTCTCCCGTCCACGTATTTCTCATGGATAATAGTGGACGCAAGGTTAAGGGTGCTCGTAAAGCGCCACGCAAGTTTCATCATATGAACTTGATTCATGATTTTTGCAGAGCGAATGCCCAACCCCCCCGAAGAGATCGGACCCGAGACGGTATCCCAAGCCACTAAGGCCAGCTTACGAGAATCCGGGCCAGAGCCCCAAAGGAATCTCGCACAAACTTGGTCAATGGATGAGAGGAGCCATTTTGGAAGAAAGATTGCCTGCATGATATACCACGGAATGGTAGACAGAACAGAGCGGATAAGAACAACTTTCCCGGCACGAGAGAGAGTGGCGCACTTCCAATTGCCAAGTTTTGCTTTGATATTCTCAAGAATAAAGGACAACTTAGATTTGGAAGGTCTTTTATCACACAAGGGATAGCCAAGGTAGGTGCCCAGGTCCGCACTCGCACTCACTCTCAAAGAACTCTCAAAGTGGTGTCTATCGGCCGCGCTGGTGTTCCTAGAAAAATACAATTGACTCTTACGATTGTTCATCTTCTGGCCGGAAGAAGAAAAGAAGGTGTCTAAGGTGTGGTTGAGGCACTGAAGGGTAGCGTAGTTCATCTCCCCAAAAAGGAGGACATCATCCGCAAAGAAGAGGTGTGAGAAAGGAGTCTTGTTCCCCGCTACACGGAACGGGGTCCATGCCTTACTGTCACACGCATTATGAATCAGACGAGAGAGCATCTCCATACAGATGATAAACAGATAGGGAGATAGGGGGTCTCCTTGTCGGATCCCCCTGGTGGTTGAGAAAGAGGCTGTGCTCGAGCCATTGATGTTCACCATGAAGGAGGGTGAAGAGACACAGCTCATGATCAGTCGGATGGAGTCGCCATCCATCCCCATTTGGCCTAAGGAGTATTCAATGAAATTCCACTCAAGGCGATCATAGGCCTTTTCAAGGTCAAGCTTAAGGACGAACCACCCCTTTTTGCCCCTTTTCTTTTTCATGGAATGAAGAATTTCAGATGCAATAATATAATTGTTGGTAGTGCTCCTCCCCGGGAGAAAACTACCTTGGTTAGGAGAAATGAAGCTATCCAGGAGAGGCCTAATCCGATTAACAAGGATTTTGGAAATAATTTTATATCTGTTATTACACAAGCTAATGGGTCGAAAGTTTTTAACCATCTCAGGATGGTCGACTTTTGGAATGAGACAAATAAGGGTTGCATTAGCATCATTAGGGATAGACTTAGCATTAAAGCACTCACATATGAAAGTAAAAAGGTCCCTAGAAATAGTGTCCCAGTGGTGTTGGAAAAAGAAGGCATGGAACCCGTCAGGTCCCGGGGCCTTCCAAGGATGCAGCTGGAAGGTAGCGGATTTGATCTCAAGAAGGGAAGGGGGAGAGGAGAGGTCGTGAGACGCTTGTGGAATGGGAAACCAGTCCGCGCCCACAGGGTCATCAGAAGTGAAAAGCGTGCGAAAGTAGGAGACAACAAGGGACCGAATTGCTGGCTCCTCATCAAAAGTCTCTCCCGCTTCATTTTTTAGAAATGTCTTTATTACGCTTTCTTATCAAACATTCCCTCTGTTAATGCCACTGATTGGTTTTTCATTTTTAGGTTGAAATAATCAATGAGTTACCTGAAGACAAAACTATAACAGTATACAGATGTGGTACCTTGGTCGATCTTTGTCGTGGTCCGCATATACCCAACACATCCTATGTTAAAGCATTTCATTGCCCGGAGGTGAGTAAATTACCGGCGTTCAAATATTCTGCAGTGAATTTTTCCAGGTTCTATTAACTTTTCTCTTCAATTCATCAGGCTTCAGCAGCATACTGGAGAGGGGACAAAAATCGGGAAAGCTTGCAGAGGGTGAAAGGTATCTCTTTCCCGAATTCAAAACTTTTGCAGGTAATTTATGCTTGACTAGTACATCTATGTAGTAGCTCCCAAATCATTTTGGGAATAAGACTTGGTTGCTGTTGTTGTTGTTGTTGTTGTTGTTGTTGTTTTGCGCGCTTCTTAATTCTTGGGTGTTACGTAGTTGGTAATGGTGGCTGTGCATTTGTGGTTGAAAGTTGTGTTACTTGAAATACTTTGATAGACATTAGCTGTTTGAAGTATGTTGCTAATTGAGTTCATTTATTCTCTCTAGGAATATCGTAAGAACGTGGAGGAAGCAGAGAAATTTAAGCACCTTGAGTTGGGTAAAGAACAAGAGCTTTTCTTTTTTCACGAACTGAGGTATGAATTAATGAGTGTGTGACAATGGAGTAAGCATAGTATGGAATAAGTTACAGTAACTCGTTTTTTTTTTTCGTTAATGTGGTTTTTTTGTTTCCTTTTAGTCCAGGAAGCGCGCTTTTTCTTCCACACGGCACTCGAATATGTAATAAGTTGAAGAAATTCATTCGCGACCTATACAAGGATAGAGGCTACGAAGAGGTTAATTGTACATTTATATACAACCATGTTACATCCTGATGTACCTGTGCTCTGTGGTAGAGCTAACACTAACAGGATGATTATTTTATTAGGTCGTCACTCCAAACATTTACAATATGCAGCTTTGGGAAACTTCTGGCCATGCTTCAAAGTACAAGGAGAATATGTTTGTCTTTGAGGTGAGTTTTCCTTTACATCCGTGGTACATCTGAGGTACATCTGAAGGTCATTTTTTAACATTTGTAGTAGATTCTTGCGACACCAGTGTCGATATGACACGACTGTATACTAACATTTGGTTTGAGTCGGATGGACAAGGGATTCGACTACACGGCCTAACCTAGTGATTTCTTTTGGCTGGAGAAGCTTGAATCTTGAACATCCTTGTTTAGATAAACATGTTTAAGAGCTTCTCAGGCAAAACCCTGGGATTAAAGATCAAAATGTTTTGGATTTTCTTGTGAGGGCTAGTTGTGTTTCTTGATGGCTCATCCATTATCAGGACATGGACTTGGACACCGATGTCTCTACCATTTCTCCATTTGTAAACTCTTGCCAAACAAGTAGTTGGTTTTAGATTCGGGGATTCATGTTTGACGAGGTGTTTGTGAAGATTGTTCGTTTCGTTAGATTCAAAATCTATGCAGCCACACCAGATGTTAATACTAACTCTGACCTTTTGAACCCCCTTTTTAAGAAGTTTATAGAAATTTGGATGAGACACTTGATTTGTCATGTTAGTCTGAATCAGTCAAATGAAAAGCCATCTTCAAAGCACACCACTATATCTAGATCTATATCATTGTAGTAAATGGGTACACAGTGAATCAGTGATCTTGTTATCTGGTGTTAGAAAGTAGCGTGAAGCCATTACCTTTTATGGAGGTTTTTTTTTTGGTAAGCTAAGCCCTCATTCCTATCAGGATTGGGCTCTCTGTAAGGCAGAGCAACTTTCATTCTTGGCGTTGGGTTTTATATGGTTTATTTCGTATTTCAAATTTTAACCGCATTATGTTGTTGTGCAGGTTGACGAACAGGAGTTTGGTCTCAAGCCAATGAATTGCCCTGGGCATTGTTTGATTTTTGATCAAGGAGTACGATCTTATAGAGGTATGCCCTTAATGTGATTGCGTTGGTCTAGCGTAATTGCCTATGACGATCTTGTATCTTTTGATTTACTGTTTGATATATCTTAATGTTAAACAGAACTTCCTCTCCGCTTTGCCGAATTTGGGGTCTTGCATAGAAATGAGGCCAGTGGTGCGCTCAGTGGGTTGACACGTGTCAGGAGATTCGAGCAGGTAATTTGAGTTGTTTTGTTACTCAAAATCATGGATGCAACTTGGAGACTGGGGTAGGTTGAATTGGCAAGGTTAAAATTGAAACAAGAAGTGTTGTTACAAGGGATATGTTAGTGTTGCCAAAAATGTGTGCAGTCAGTCCTATAATTCGTGGCTATGTGCCTCCATTAGCTTACCTTGTACACGACATCGTTTATCACAATACTACTGATGTTCTTCGGAGATAATTTGCTTAAGTGTGTGCTCATGTTAGCAAGGCGGGTCGTTTCCAACAAATTTTTTGTAATTGTTGCAGGATGATGCACATATCTTTTGCAGGGAAAGCCAAGTAAGTTTGATTTGATTTATGATTCTAAAGATAACATTTTATGCTATTGCCTCGTCTTGAATGACTGGTTTATTTGCATCTTTTCATACAGGTGAAGGATGAAGTCAGGGGTGTATTAGACTTTATCGACTATGTCTATCGCATATTTGGGTTTACATACGAGCTTAAGCTGTCAACAGTATGTTTCTATACTTTGTACTATATTATTGCCATGATATATTACTGTGGCACACCGGCATATGCTCTGATTATGAGGATGCTGGTCCAAATATTTTGTTTTCTTCACTTTTCTTTGCGCCAACTGCTTCCATGCTTACGACCTTCGATTCCTCTCAAGCTTATATATTGCCATTGATTTTATTTTGTTTTACTGTAGAGACCAGATAATTACCTTGGAGATATAGAAACATGGGATAAGGCTGAGGCTGCACTAACAGAAGCTCTAAATGAGTTTGGAAGGCCATGGCAGGTATGAGCTCCCTTTTGTTTTTTTTTTTTTGGGTACACGGTGAAAATAAAAGAACTACATAGTATGATACTACTAGTTATTACATACCCCCAAGGGGGAACCAGTGTTTCAGTTTCATCAAATTAAAATAAGGTCCGAGTCCTGCTACATTATGTAATGTAACATTGTAATCATGCACCTTCTTTCGCTTTTCTAATGTAGTCACAAATTCACAATGCCAATTTTCTGATCGTGTTGCTCGTTGTAGATTTCTTCAACCGCTCATGCCTAATTAATGCAAATAATCGATGTCTTAACTCTTAAGTCCAGTTCTATTTGTGTTGCATTTTCCGCGTTAACGCTGCTTTCTTCTCGAATCTTTTGGTGAAGTTAAATGAAGGAGATGGTGCGTTTTATGGACCGAAGATAGATATCAGTGTTTCTGATGCCATGAAACGGAAGTTCCAGTGCGCAACTTTACAGGTTAGATGTGGTCTGGTATAGGATTATTTCCAGTGTGCCTTTAATTTTTCCTTTAAGATGCTATCTGAACGGGATATGGTTTTTCTGCAGTTGGATTTCCAACTCCCCTTGAATTTTAAGTTATTGTACGCCGCGGAAGATGAAGCTAAAAGGGAGAGGCCAGTTATGTTACACAGGGCCATCCTTGGCTCTGTAGAGCGCATGTTTGCTATACTTTTAGAGCACTACAAGGGAAAGTGGCCATTTTGGTTGAGTCCCCGTCAAGCTATAGTGTGCACAGTTTCAGAAAAATTTGCCACCTATGCTGCTGAGGTAATGGTTTTCGGACGATTATTGGTTTGTATCTTATCTGTGTTGTAGAGGTCTTGACTTTGTTTTCATCTTTGATGTTGTTTCTTTACTCGTTCACTGACGTTGTTCTGACACATTGTCCTTATTTTATTGTTCATTGAGCTTGATAAATAGTTCATATATACATAGTCTTTTAGTATCAATGAGTTTGATAAGTAGTTCGTGATGTGCTGCTCATTCTTCTGCTCTTCCGTTTAACAACTTGCATAATTTTTTTTGTGTTGTTGTTAGACTGGTTAGATTAAGGTCTCGTATGAGCTCGTCCATAGCAGGGTCCACTTTGGGGTTGTAGGCTAGGTGCTGTTCTTTTTGTTGTTACTAATGTTTGCTGAATACTGGAACTTTTTGTAGGTGCATGATGAGATCAAAAGGGCTGGCTTCGATGTTGATTTAGATATAAGTGATAAAACCGTCGATAAAAAGGTATGAGAGTTTTTTTTTTTTTTTTGGAAACAGTACCTTTTGTAAAGCTAGTTGTCCACTGTCCTGCACACTCGCTTAATATTGTACTTCATGGATGATATTGGTGTTGTGATGCATAAATATCAGTGTGTGTTCTGGAATCATGTATTAGATCTGTGTAATATGAAGCATTCTTTTCGGGTATTGAGCGACTTGACCAACTCCATTTAGCGAGTGGCTGGATAAATACTGGTCTGAATCTTCAGGCTAAGACTGCCCCTTCTCATTCACTTCTTTCCTATACACTTAGTATTGAAGTGTTGGTGTGTTATTCACCTAGTATTTGGTAGAGAAAATTATGTTTTGTGTCTGTCTTATATATTCAATTTATGTATTACTGAACCATATTGCTGGATCCAGTTTGTGTGTGCATTTATATGATTTGTGTCTTTGTCATATCCGAAAACCATATTGCAGGATCCAGTTTAGTACTTTAGTCTGATAGCAGATGAAATTTGTGTATACTACGGACGGGAGAGTATTATGTCTTTGTATAGAGTCTTGGAAGTTTTCCCATTGTGGTAGGCACCAAGTTTCAAAAACCGAAATTGTAGTACACATTTCAGTAAGGGTTAAAAGAAAGCTCAACCTATATTTAAAAGTTTATGCTTGATGCAGAAGTCTTTCATGTTCCATGTTTTGTTAATGCCATGTGTGGCTGCTTGGTCAAAATGTGTTTATGTGATTGTGTTAATCATCTCATTAGAATAAGTAGTCTGGAACCCTGCACATTCAACAGACGTGTTTAGTGAATTGGTTATGCACCAGGTTTCATCTCGTGTTTTTTTTTCTACATCTGCTTATATAAAGATGGCAAGCTTTATGAATTATAGCTCATCTGCATTCTGCATGATGTATCTTTTAGGGGTAATTTGATGCACTATATAATTGTGTGTGAAATTGTTGCTTGAGTACTGATGGCATTATATAATTGTGCCCCTTTAGGTGCGTGAGGCACAGCTTTCACAATACAATTATATACTGGTTGTTGGAGAAATAGAGGCTGCAAGGAGGGAGGTATGTACTTTTGCTCATATGTCCTTTGTTACATCTACATTGGCTTATTTCCTTGGGCTAAATGGAGAGAGTGAGTCGTCAATGACCCTGCAATGACTGTTTCCTTCCTATAATTTATGACTGCATCATCGAAAAACCTTTGGTTCCGAATCCTGAAAACATCTTCCCAAATAATCTTTGGCATGGTCAATTGGTCATCAATTTACCGTTTGAGTTGCACAGTTGCACCATGTTGCTCACTGAATGTGGCCTTGTTTTGTTAAAGGACGACTATGCCAAATTTTCTTATGTCAGATCTATATCACGACAATAAGCCTGATTCCCTGCCGTGCCTGCGTTTTTCTTTCTTTATTGTTACTCTTGGTTATCTTCGAGCATATCATTATTTTTCTAAATACGTGTCCATGGTCGTTTTGTGTACAGGTATCAGTGAGACTGAGGGATAGGAAAGACTACACACCCATGACCATGGCACAACTGCTACAGCATTTTAGGGAAGAGACAGAAGCATTTCACTAGGGTGCTAATCCGCTGTGGGGAATCTAATTACAATTTGCAGCAGAATATGTACATTATGAGCCATTGCTTACAAAGTGATTTTCTTTAAACAGTTAGGTGTGTCGGCATATATCTTTATGGTTAGCTTAACAGTCAGGACATACAACGGAAATTTGAAGCCGAGATTTTGGCTCGGCCACTGTGAGCGCGAATTGGTATATACAATTACACTGTTGGTTTCTGTTCAGTTATATGTTTACAAGATTTTTAGGTGTAGACCCAGAAAATGAAGGGCACATGTATGAGTTTTTTTTTTTTTTTTTTTTTTTTACTAGGGTAAGAACATGTACGCAAAGCGTATACGTACCAACAACACATTCATCCAAATTCCTTCCACACCCATGATTTAGGGGAGGATGGAGGAGCAATATAAATGATAATGTGAAAATCTCAAATGTTTATTCAGAAAGGCACTCTGCCTCACTTTGACACGAGCACAGGAGGCTTGGATTTGGACTTGGGTGTGATGGATTAGAAAGAGAAATTCATCCAAGGTTGCGTAACATATGTTAATGTGACAGAAACGATGATGATGACCGGCAATGACGATCATAGGGGAATCACGGTGACGGCTTCTCTACGCAATATACACACAAAATTTTCGGGCTATAACATGTTGAAGACATAGAGTAGAAAATTTTCTCTTTTTTAACAATGGTAACAATAAGTACGCAAGATTTACAATGTTAGGTGACTCTCCTAGCCAAGGTATTACCTAAGGGAAGGGGGGGTGGAAGGGGTATATCTTGGGTCTGTAAGATGTGTTGATCCCAATCGGCCGCGAGATGTGTTGATCCCAATCAGCCGCTTAATTGACTTCACGAAACACATGTATGATGCTCAAGTGTCAAGATTGGTGTAATAAATGAAGGCCATCTCGAAGAAGGGCTTCAATAATCCACGGACAACGGTAAGTATTCGAGTAACTCTAATTTATCACAAAATTTAAAACTATTCAAAAAGCTAATGTCGAATATTATACCACTAGAAAACGCATCAACTTCAGCAAATCATTATATTTTCAGTGTACCTTATCTTTGACAAACAAGTCTTCGTGCAAAACTTTGTTATTATTTCCTCATCTCATTCTCACACTTTTCTTCGATAAAACATTCTCCTCCAGTCCTCCTCCCCTTTTTTTTGTTCTCATAATTGCATATCTTGGGTCAAGATTCTCCATTCCCTTTATAATAATATTATACTCCCTCCGTTTTTTTATATAAGTTGTTTTAGCAAATGACACAACAATTAAGAAATGATTAATAATTGCCTTGAAAATACTCACGTAACAATGTTTATTTACTGGATTCATAGTATTTGGAAGAAAAATTAGAAAAAAATTGGGAATCAAATGAGGGAGATCATTGGGAGGTGAGAATGACAAATAAAAAAAAATTGTGAAAATAGCTAAAACAACTTATATAAAAAAACGGAGGGAAATTATTACATAAAATAATAATATTAATAATAAGGAAAATTTGTGGGAAACCACCTATAACTTTTGCTAGTTTTTGGGAAACCACCTAATAAAATTTTATTTTTGGGGAACCACCAAATAAGTCTATTTCTCCATGGTAGAACCACCTTATGGTTAGCCCGAGTTTAACTTATCGGATTTGTCTAGGGCTATCGCAAATGCCGACTCATTAGACAAACTATTAGAAAAAACAAAAATAAAATAAAATATAGTAGAGTCGTTACTCTCGCCCACAAAAAAAGTTGATAAATCTCATTACTCCCCACCCACGATCGCGAATTTGCGAATTCCGACTAATTGTATTATTATGAATCAACTTTTGGACTAGACACGTAGGACAAATCCGGTAATTTAAAGTTGGGTTGGCTATAAGGTGGTTCTACCATAGAGAAATGGACTTATTTGGTGGTTCTGTGAAAATAAAATTTTATAATGTGGTTCCCCAAATATTAGCAAAATTTATAGGTGGTTTCCCACAAATTTTCCTAACAATAATAATAAAATAATAAAATAATAATTATAATATAACTAAAAATATAATATAATATAAATCACAGTTCAAAAATATTAACGCGGGTTTAATTGCTTCTTTTAGGTGCCAACAACCGCGTCACCTATTTTTTCATAATTATCTTTTCTTTTCTATAATTCCCCATTAATTAATAATTTTTTAATTTCCCTTCAAAAAAAAAAAAAAAATTTTACTCAATTAAATCTCCTCATTAATTTCTTCTTTTCCTTCTATCACAAGCTCCCTCTCATATATATCCATTAACAACAAAAAGGAGAAACCTGAGATCAGACTTCAGAGATTTGGAAAAGTTTGTTAATTTATTTATTTTTAACAAAATTTTTTTTTAGTTTTTCTTACAATTTTTCATTTTATGTGTCCTAATTTCTGGGTTATTGTAAGAAGGAGAAAATCAAGATTGAATCTTTTACAATCTTTTGATCCTTTTTAGTTTCTGCGTATTTTTTCTCCATTTGTTATTTGATTGATTATCAAAGAATTTTTTTGGAAGAGTAAAGATGAAGTTTAGCAAGACGTACCAAGAATACATGCAAGGTTTGGAGAGGGAATTGCCAGGTGTTGGATTAAAAAATTTGAAGAAAATTCTGAAAAAATGTCGAAAAGATCTTGAATCCCATAATTCTACCGACAACAATGGCGGCTCATCTTGCCCTCATCAATGCCCTGGTATTCTTTTTGTTTTTTTAATCTTAATTAATTATAAGATTTTTTTTTGTAATGCATGGTTTTTTATAATTGTTGGTTCCGTTTCCTTGAATCGTTAACGTTTGGTTTGAATTCTTCTCACGTTGTTTAACTCGATTTTAATTAACAGTCCAAAAGAAGGGAGGGAGGGGGTAATAGGGGTTTTAGATAAATCGATTATGATGGGGTTTTGTGGTAATTTTTCAATGAGGATTCTCTGTCCCACTTTGTGTGCCACTCCCTGTACCCCTCCAATCAGATTTCAGGAAATCAATATTATAACCTTAAGAAATTCATTTCAATTTTTATGTTTAATGGTTTCATTAAATTTGATTGGAGGGGTACAGGGAGTGGCACACAAAGTGGGACAGAGGATCTTCATTGGTAATTTTTATGGTGTCTTGATGCTCACGATTTCATCATCTGATCATGCATGCATCTGTTTTTTTTTGTGTTCCTTCTAATATATGTTTTGTCGGGAATAAACCACATTTTACCAATAGTTAAGAATTGTGAAGTTTTTTTTGGGGGGCCTATATTTATTTAAGTGCGTTTCTTTCGATTATATTGCTTCTTGATTGTTTGTTTGTCAATTTGGTTATGCTTTTGTATTTGTTTTGAAGAGGGTTTATTTATACACCCCCTTTTCGTTAAATTCTTTACATTTTTCGGATTATGTGTGGAGGAATTTGAAAGACGTGAAGAAATGAATGAAACGGAGGGAGTAATTCAGATAATTTCATATGATTTCGCGGTGTGGCTATGTGCATGGAGTAAAATTAACATGATCAGATGTTTAACAATTAAACATTGTATTTGTTACAAATATGCTTAATCTCTGATGATGATGATGACCTGTGTTTGCAGTATGTGATGGGTCATTTTTTCCGTCACTTCTCAAGGAAATGTCTGATGTTGTGGGTTGTTTCAATGAGCGCGCACAAAAATTGCTCGAATTACATTTAGCAACAGGGTTTAAGAAGTACTATGTATGGTGTAAAGGCAAGCAGGATAATGTTTCCTTGATTGAGGAAGGTCAGGAGCTTGTTACCTATGCCATGATCAATTCTATTGCTGTGCGAAAGATTCTAAAGAAATATGATAAGGTTAGAATCTTCAAACCCACGAGATTCATTGGGATTCTTTGGAATCAATCAAAGTTAAAGAATTCTTGCCGTTTTATATATTATTTGATAGATGTATGTATTCTTGTTGTGAGTACAGATTCATGAATCTAAGCAAGGTCAAGAGTTCAAATCGCGTGCGCAGAGTATGCACATTGAAATTCTACAATCACCATGGCTTTGTGAGCTAATGGCTTTCCACATTAATTTAAGGGAGAAGAACGCTAAGACAAAGACTACTGATCTGTTTGAGGGTTGCTACCTCAAGTTTACCGATGATAAGCCATCACTTGCTTGTGAGCTCTTTGATTCTGTTAAGCTTGATCTCGACTTGACGTGTTCTATCTGTTTGGTGAGTATTCTTACACGTTATGATTGTTATCTGTGAATTAGACATCATATTTGGTGATTCTGGTGAAATCGGCTAATATATTAAGGCAATTGCAGTAAATGTGAAATTTGAGCCCTTAGCTTGTTGCCTTTACCTTTGTGTGGAGAGTTAGGGGTAACGATAGAGCCATGGAGGTGCCTTGTTGTATAAATTTGACTCGTCACTCTTCACATTAAAATTGTTTTTGAATATTATTATATGCAAGTGGAAATGTGATTCTTTTGTAGACTTGTAGTTGCTTTCTCTTTTGGTTCTTCAATGTCAAAAAGACACTATTGACTTCTTCAAATATCGCTTTTGTATCTGAATTCATGTGACTGCTTTAAAACAAAGCAAGAAACACGGTTTAGAGTATTATCATACCTTCTTAGCTTTTTTTTTGAGGTCATCATACCTTCTTAGCTGGTTGTGAATATATATAAGAAAGCGGTCAGCTTTATTTCCATTAGTCTTTAGAACATTCTATTGGCGCCTCGTCCTTGTTCTGTGTTCAAGACTCCAATCTGTTCAGGATTATCACTTATAAAAACAGCTTCAGGTTATATAAAATTGTTAGGAAAATGCTCTAGAAAATTGTTTAGGACTTACTTAATTGTCCGACATTGACAGATTCTCGTATTTTCTTAAACTATTGGATTAGTGTTTTTAGTGGAATAGAATGTTTACATATTATACTAGTATTGATCAGGCTTAGAGTGATGAAAGTGGGAAAACAAAAAGAGCTATTCAGCAATGCTTATCTTTACAACTGACATATCATTCTTTGGGTTGCTGGTAGGGGTATGGCTTGTAGATTATATTTGTCTCATTATCAGAATGAATCTTCTATGGTTCAAGTGGATTAATGTGATTCATAATTGACTTATAGATCCTTGATTTTGTCGAAAAATACACTATTGACTTCTTCAGCTCTTGATGAAATCATGTGAGTATGTGACTGCTTTAGAACTTAGAATGAAAGCAAGAAACAGGTTTAAAGAAGCCTGTCTTTATCTTTATACTTTTCTGTGACAGTTTTTCTTGTCCGCGAACATAATGGATATTTTAGTTATTAATTGTTTCTATAAACATTTTCCGGATTAATTGCAAAAACTTTGGCATTAGTACTTCGACGCTAATTGCAAATTTGTTCCTTGTTTGAACTTTGGAGAGGACATAGATCCAGTAGGGGCTGGTAGACACTAGATGTAACTCTGACATTATGTAAATTCTATTGTAACTACCGTTTCTCAAAAATAAAAGTATGAAAGATGTTTAGGTGAAGGCTATATTATAATGTTAAGATTTATATAATCGGCCACTGACAGATTCCTAGTCTTTCCTTATACAACCAGGAGAATTCCCCCTAGGTGGAATCATATGTTTGAATATTGTAGTAGTTTGGCTGAGGCTTGAAGTGATAAAACTGGAAAATGGAGATTTTTAGCAATTCTCGCAAATTATATGGTACACCACGGTGTACCATGCCCATGGTGCACCTCCTCACAATAGAGGAGTAGGGACCACACTTAAAATAATTTAAATTATTCTAAGTGTGGTCCCTACTCCTCTATTGTGAGGAGGTGCACCATGGGCATTGTGCACCGTGGTGCATGGTATAAGCACTCAGCAATTCTTATCCTTGCCGCAACTAGAGGTTTTTTTTTTTATTTCATCCCGGTGTCAACGGGTAGCTCTTATTTTATTTTGACAATGACAGGACTTTGTCTAAATTTATATTTGGACCATAAGGCTTTACTTTAGTGAAATAATTAATCTAGTAGGATTCTATGAATTTTATGTATTTGTCGGTGGTTTGTTATTCTAAACCCTTTTTTATTTTTATGAAACAGGACACGGTATTTGATCCTGTTGCTCTAAATTGTGGCCATATACTGTGCTACATGTGTGCCTGCTCTGCTGCTTCAGTTACTATAGTTGATGGACTGCATGCTGCATCTCCTAAGGAAAAATGTCCTCTTTGCCGTGAGGTAATTATTGATTCTCGTCTATTAACTTCATTACTGTTGTTTGTAATCTGTGAAAATTTCATGGTGATATGGGTTTATTCCATGCACTTGTTATGTGGTTCTTCAAACTTCTATAAACATTGAAGTCGCGGTTACAGATACAATTAGTTATACTTTCTACTGATGCCCACGCTGACATTTCCGTAGTTTCGTGATGCACAATTTTTACTAAAACCAACTATTCTGATTTGTTTGAATTTCTGATCTATTTGCTGATGATTTCAGGCTGGAGTATATGATGGAGCTGTGCACTTGGAGGAGCTTACTATTTTACTGAGCCGCAGGTATGCTGCAGTTTAATAGCTAGTCTCTTGGCTTTCTTGGTGATAATTTGATTCCGATAATTGCTAATGCTTTTTAATGTTCTTCAACCATCTCTTGAAAATTCCTTTCCCAGCTCTTAATTGTCTCTTGTTGGTTATGTTCAGGTGCCATGACTATTGGGAAGAGAGACTCCAGTCAGAGAGACAAGAGAGGATTAAGCAAGCAAAGCAACACTGGGAATCTCAGTGCCGTGCTTTCATGGGTGTGTGAGATAATGCACCACCTCCTGATTTCCACAACATCGAATAGCCGCTTTCAGTTTTTAATCTTGCGCCTCTTCCTCAGTTCCTTGTGCATAATCTTTGGTTCATTTGTAAGAGAGCTTTTGTAGTGATTGTATTTTGTATTTTCAGCAAATAAACATTGTTGCCTGTGGGCTTGATTTTGTCCTACAGCATTTTGCTGTTTTAGATGATCAGAAGGTCTCACAGTTTACGTTTCAGAAACGCCATAGATATCTCTCTTGCCGAAACACTCGTGTTTTCTTCGGCAAAGTGTGTAACAGTACGTAAAACTCACAGTTTTTCTTGAAAAGATCACATTTGTGATACTGCTTGATATCATTATGTACTAGTTTACATAGTACATTTGTTAAAACTCATGAACTTCTTCTTCGAAATGGCCATTGTCAAATGTAGACGAAAGAGTCGAGTCGTGAAGCAGCATAATGTCAGCCATTCTCGGAACTCTGTAATGACTAAATCCACAGTACACACTACCCAGCTGCACGATTTATTCTTATAAAAGAGTGTCCTCAGGGATTGGTACCAGAAAATGGTGAATCCGAGTTCTGTATACATCTAGCACTGCAGTAGAATGTTCATCAGTTTGAGACATCCTGGTGAATTAGAACAACTGAATGACTTGCGCACAAACACGCTAAATTCCTAACCGCGGTTTTGTGTGATGTAGTCCCCAGACACAATCTAGTTATCAATTTTTCCTTCCGGGCAGGTCTATAAATCGCCCCCATTACATTGATCAGAACCATGGTTGACGCACAGAAAGTTAAAAGAACGATGAATTTGATAACCGAAACTCGTACAAGAACACATGAAGATGAAGACACAGACAAGGTCCTCCCATATGTGGCAGGGGGTGGCTAAGGCCGAAGGGTGAGGATGTCTTTTCGTCTCACATCTTGTGATCCGTGGGGATGGGAAACATATTAACTAGAGCGCATGTTTTTTTTTTTTTTTTTTTTTTTTTTTTTTTTTGACAACGTCTAAAAACAAAATAAAATAAATAAAATACTACACATAGAATTACATCAAAAGAGATCGCCTAGCACGTCCCGCTAATCCATGTGCTTCTGTCACCATCTCTCTATCAACTTTCATAACTGCACAGTGGTCAAGCTGCCCACCCAAGTGTCGAACTTGATCCAATTGCCATTTGCACAAAATGTCAACAACAAAAATACCTCGAAGTAAAGCAACCAAATTAAACGAGTCCGACAAAACCAACACAGATTGAAAACCACACTGTAAACTCCAGTGCAAAGCTAGTGAAACGGCTTTGAATTCCGCATGTAAGGCAGAGCTCGCATACCCGCGCAGACTAGCTCTCCCTAGACAAGAGTCACGGTCTGCCGTATATGCCACCCATCCAAATCCTGCTTTTCGAGAAGACTCATGCCATGCTCCATCAACAATCAAGTGAACCATACCAGAAGCAAGCACCCGCTCTCGGCCAATGTGGGCCAGAAAGAAACCAGGGGGGCAGTCACTATTCCCTGCAATACCAGTCGAGCTTCCATGGAAGCGACTATGAGTTTGGGTTGAACGTGAGTGCCGAAAGTCAGAGTAAAACCTCTCACAAAGCGCCATTATAAAAGAAGGGTTCGGAGAACAGCCCCGAAAAATGATGTCATTTCTATGAACCCAAATTGCCCAGAGAACCGAGACAAAATAAGCAACCATAGTAGAGTCAGACTTACGCAGGAAACTCACCGTGTCCATAATCCAATCTGTCAGATTAACGGACGAATTAGCCGTGACATTCAGGCCTAAAGAACAAGCGTGCCAAACATGCCGCACCAACGTACATGAACGGAATAAGTGGTCCACCGTTTCCTCGCCAATTTCACAAAACAAACAATTTGCACCGGAGTCGATACCAAATCTGCGGAGATTATGGGTGACAGCTAACGCGTTGTGACACACTTTCCAAAGGAAGACTTTCCATTTAGGTAATAAATCAAGTGCCCACCATCGTTTCCAGAACTGCTGTTGCTTATCTGGAATATCAGATTGCAGAAACCGTGAGCTGAGGAAAGCATAACCTGATTTAACAGAATAAGCTCCAGAACGAGTAAATTTCCAGTATAAAAAGTCATCATTATCCACTGAGCCAAAGTCGAGAGCTAGAATTTCAGAAGCTCCTTGGTGAGTAAAGATTCTGCGGACTTTCGCTGCATCCCAACTCAAGTGATCAGAGTCGAGCAGACTGGAAACACTCACTCATTCGAGCAACGGACGCTAGCGGAGCATCATCTCGAATCACATCCCTGTTAGACACAACCCAAAGCTCGGAGAGAATAGGAACCCTAGAACCATTCCCAATTTTCCAGCACAAACCCGACTGAAGCAAATGACACCCCAAATGAATACTGCGCCATCCCCAAGAAGCTCTACCAGAATATGAACGAGGTAATTTGCTGGAAAGATGCAGAGAGGGGCCGTATTTCGCAGCATACAACTTTGAAATAAACAACTGAGGGTTGCAATGTAGCCGAAAAGCTTGCTTCATAAGAAGGGCCTGATTTAGCAGCTCACAATTTCGGATCCCCAACCCACCCATCCCTTTTGGCAAATGCAGGATCTCACGTCTCACCCAAGGGGTGGCACGACGGGTTGACCCGTTATTCCACCAAAAATGGCTAATGATAGCATCTATCTTATGGCACAGCTTGATAGGGATCTTGAACACCGACATGACATGAGAGCAAATAGCAAGTAGCACAGAAATTATAAGTATCAATTTACCAGCTTGATTAAAATTGACATGGGACCAGCCGTCAATTTTGGCCAACAATTTATCCACCAAAAGGCCAAATTGAGAAGATTTCCGCCCCCGTAAATCTACAGGCATCCCTAAATACAAACCAATGGATTCTTGAATAGGGACAAGCAACGACAACCGAAGCTTTTGCTGTAAATGAACCGGCGTATTCGGGCTAAACTTGACAAAAGACTTGCTCAGATTAACCATCTCCCCAGATAAGCTGCAAAATTGTGAAATAAGAGCATGAATATTCTGGCAAGCACTCTCATTCGCCTTGAAGAAGACCAGAGCATCATCAGCGTAGAATAGATGAGATACAGAGGGAGCCCGCCTTGTAATTTTTACACCTGAAAAAAGGCCATGTACCTCTGCATCCAGCAACATACGAGAGAACACTTCCATACAAAGCACAAATAAGTAAGGGGATAAAGGGTCCCCTTGACGAAGACCACACTTAGGAACAAAACAGGTAGTGGGAACACCATTAACAAGAATACGATAAGAGACCGAAGAAATGCAACTGGAAATCCAACGAATCCAGCAAGAAGGAAACCCAAAAGCCCGTAACACATTGAGCAGAAAACCCCAATTGACCCGATCATAGGCTTTGTTCATGTCTATCTTTAGGACCCCAAAATGCTGGTTGCCCGTCGTCCGACCATTCACAAAGTGTAAAACCTCATTTGCAATCAAACAATTGTCACTCAGAAGCCGACCCGAAATAAAAGCATTCTGAAAATCTCCCACCACATGAGCCATCACAGGTTTCAATCTATTTGTCAACAACTTGGAGATACATTTATAGACAACATTACACAGGCTGATGGGGCGATAGTTACTCACAGTCTCCGGGGCGGATGATTTAGGTAACAGAGTGATGAATGTGCGGTTCCACTCCTTCAACATAACACCATTCTGAAAAAAGCCTAATATTGCATGCGAGATGTCTTCTCCAATAATGTGCCAGTGTGCTTTTAACATTTCGACAGTGATGCCGTCCGGTCCTGGTGATTTGCAGGCTCCCATGGAGAAAATTGTTGTTTTAACCTCATCCTTTGTGAAAGGAGCACACAAGAAGGAGCAATCAGCTTCCGATAATTGGTGACTGATCAACCCCTGTAGAGGACTCAAGTCATGGCGAGAGGGGGTTGGAACATCCTCACCACAGTAAATGCCCCGGAAAAAAGTAACTATGTGATTACTAATATCATTTGGATCTTGTAGCCAAACACCAGAATCATCTTTTAGCATTCTAATCTCGGCAAGGCGATTTCTTTGGGTGGCTTTTGCGAAAAACAATTTGGAAGCTGTGTCACCCTCGAGCAGCCATTTCAACTTGGCACGTTGTTGCCAATAAGAGAAAGCTAGGTGAGCAGCCGAAAGTTGTTGCTCTTTAAAAGACAGAAATTCAGCGCCCTCAGAAACTGAAGAGACCCCAGACAGGTTCTCTGCTAATGAATTAACCAAGGAGTTCCAGTTAATACCCCAAGCCAAGCGATGATCTAAGCACCACGACTTCAGCTTTTCCCGAACCCTCTCGAGTTTACGAGAAACAATAAACATGTTGTGGCCTAAAACAGGGAAACTCCAAGCCTCTTTAATAATAGATTGAACCTCATCAAACTGCAAACACCAATTTTCTACACGATAGGGTCTTTTCTTGTGAGAGACATGAGCAGAGCATTCGACCACAATGGCAGCGTGATCTGAACAAAGTATAGGGTGGTGCTTGACAAAGGAATGAGGAAATTTGTCCCACCAAGAAGCAGAACCATAAGCCCTATCCAACCGTTCCATAACTAACTCGTCAGAACTACGGCCATTGCACCACGTGAACCGAGGGCCATGAAAAGGCAATTCAGAAATACCTCCATCTATACGCCACTGGACAAAATCAAACCAACCAGGAATAAAGGGACTTCCACCTAATTTATCTTCTAGACGCTCAATTTGATTGAAGTCACCCACAATCAAGGAAACAGGGAATTGTTGGAGTAAAGAGAACAAGGACTCCCAAACTTGCAGACGATCACACAAACTCGGAGCACCATACAGAAATATGACATAGCAAGTACTATCATCCACTTCAGTAATACGGCAACATATGATATTAATGGAACTAAACACAACATCAGCTCGAATTTGGGAGAATCCGAACAGAGCTAAACCACCACTCAAACCAACACTATCAACACCAAAAAAGAAAGGAACTTGGCTGAAACCAAGCTTGTGACACACATCCAACGCAGAGTGTTTGGTTTCCATAAGAAAGCAGAAGGAAGGCGAGATACAGCGGACTAACCATTGGATATAAGGAACTGTAAGGGCGTCCGCACCACCTAGACCCCTACAATTCCAAGATAAAATCTTCATGGCGAGGGTGGTGGCTCGTCAAGGGGAGCCACCGAACCCTCAGATAGAACCGGGACAACTTGAGTGAAGCATTGAGCTGTAAAATCTTCAAGTAAAGAAAAACGGAGGGCGTTTCCTGGAAAACTTACAGCCGAAGGACGAGCAGGATACATATGTATGAGATGACATCGCAGTCTCGCCCTCATCGTAGCAGACATCCCCGTGGGACTCCAGCTTTCTTTTCCAGCCGCCGTTTTTTAGTGTAGACGACCAAATCTTGTGGGGCACGGCTGCGTTTCCGCCGAACTGAGAGTAGATTCCGATGACCCACAGGAGGCCGTTTAGGAGCCCTGGTGGGAGTAGCGCCTATGTCCTTAGCCTTAAGGGTTAGCCCCAAAATGGAATGAACACTCACCTGAGGCTTTGGATTATCAAGCTCGCCATCAGAAATTTGATTGGTAGACGATTTGTCTAATTCCGACACCGGACTTGGGTATCTTGAACTGTTGACAGAGATGGGCTGCGGTTCACACTTGCGATAGTTAGGGTTAGTGAGCAACTCTTCCGAAAGTAAACCCCGAACTCGTTTTCGTCGGCCAGAGATGAAATTGAGGTTGAGCGAAGGCTCCCCACGATGCCTTTTAGAATTATTGGGTGAACAATCATCCACTTCAGCCGCCTTCCTCTTTTTACTTGAAATTGCTGATACATCCATCGGACTTGGGTCAAAATCATCTTCAAACGGATGATTCAAATTAGTAGAAGTTGATGTCGGCTCCAAAGATGAGTTGATTGGAATTTTTGCAGAGATCGCAAGGATAGATGCGCCTTGATCGCCATGGTAATACATAGTTTCACCATTTCGAAGTTTCTCATAGCTGACGCGTGAAAGAGACAAGGAAAATCCTTGACGATGATGATTAACGAATTGATAAGGTGATTCAACGCAAGAGGAGGGAATTTTGGTGTGATTTAGGGATTTAATTGAAGAAAAATCTGGGTTTTGGCCCTTATTTGGGCGTCGCTTTCTATTTTGGGAACTTTCCCTTCTCTCTGACATGATTTTTCCTTTTTTTCATGCATCAAAACAACTAGAGCGCATGTACATACGTAAATCTTGCGCAACAAGGATGATATATAGTATACTCTCATATATATCAGCTGTTAATAACGTACGGAAAAGAATACATGAAACTTGATAACTAGCAAAGAATCACTACTTAGTTTATTTAGCTGTTACGTACCAACTACTAAGTAATAGTGTAATACAACCCCTTTTATGGTTTCATATACGATAAAAGCTAAACCACACAAATTTAATGATAACAAAAATAATTAGTGAGATGTTTACATCCTGAATCTTCACAAGCAAGAATCGACAGCAGCAGCCACGGCCTTGAAGTGAACATCACAAGACGACATCGGGGTAAAACTTGAAACATGTTTGGTGGTCAATTGATTTGGTCACCGTAAACAACAAGATCACTTAGCTTTCACATACCGAATGGCACTAGGGCTAGAGATTTCACCGTAACATAATCAGCCCCATCATATAAAGGTATACGCACTCTTCCAGCGAGACTTCAAGCATCGGCATTAATGTAGCCTCGCATACATCTTTGATCACATCAGGGTGATTAGGCATATCCGTAGACGCATTTACGGCCTTTGTGGAAGCAAAAACCACGATGAGCACGACGAACAAGATCTTCATCATACGGGAACTCATAGTTGTTGTCAGAGGTAAGGATACCGATGTTGTGGTTTGAGCTAGACGACTTGAATGATTAAAAAAACTTTATGGTCGGTTTATATAGGAGATATAGGAGTCATTATATGGTAATCATAATCCTAATCTTAAATTGATATATGGAAGAAAACTTCGGTAGTTTTATGGTAATTCTAATCCTAGTGGTCGTTTGGTTACCAAAAAAAATCACGGAAATTCAAAATTTGGGATTTCCAATTCTTGTAAAATGGGGGAATTGGCTTACCTAACCCCCATGTGGTAACTGGACATTCCTGTGAAATTTTTTTTCCTACATGTAACCAAACAATTTTGAGAAATTCCCCGTGAATTTGTATTTCCTAGAAATTGGCATCTCATGGGAATTTCAAATTCCCACATGCAACCAATTGGCATTTTATGGAAAGTCAACTGCATGTTGTGAGAAACACTCATATTTGGTAAAAGTCATGAACTTGTTGCCCAAGAAGGCGCTGTCAATTTCACGAACAATGGTTAAGCTCAGTCTGCTCACCGGCTGCAGAGGGAAGAGTCGAGCCGTGAAGCAGCATACTGGTTCCATCAGCCAGCAGGCCCAGAACCTGCGTAACACCATATGGAAAATGCACAGTACAGAGCTGCATGATGTCTTTCTTTAAATGCATGTCCTCAAAGGCTGGGGTTCTTTGCCTTATATTTGAGTAACATAGATGAAATTCAGAATGTACAGATTACATAAAGCCCCTGAACAGCTTGTATAAATCAGAAAGTACCCGAAAAATGTGAAAGTGAGTTCTGTATACATGTCCAACAGTAGAAGAATGTGTAGTGTTAAACAATGTATCAGTTTCATAAATATCATATGGTATGTCTGTATGAGATTCTGGTCCCTTAGGAAGACTTAAAGCCCAGGATATGAAGGTCTTTTCTCGAGTTGATCATATGAAGGGTGTTCTCTGCTTCATTTGATTTTCCATGAAAGCTTACCTTCTTTGCTTTTAAAAATCTGGAGTACCACCTTTGTGAAAGCCTAGGATGTCTGGTTAGTTCAGGATCATTGAAATCAACATAGTATAAGCCAAAGGTGTTGATGTCCCCAAACATCATCTCGTAAACGTCCAAGAATGACCAAACGAAGTATCCCTTTGCAGCAGATCCGTTTCTGCAAATGATTTACGAAGGCAAAAGGTTATGCTAGACATTTGTTGCAATCAAACAAATCTAAGAAGTGCTAAACGAACTTTATATGCCTTGTTCAGAAACAGATAAATTCATAATTTCGTGGAGAATTTTTCCGAATGCCATAGACAGGTTCTCTCTTGTTTCTAAAGACTTGTGTTATGCAACTAAACAGTTGCCGGCTAACATACGTCATAGAGCTGAATTATTACCTTACTGCATCAAGCACAGCTCCGATGTGATCCTGCAGATACTCCACCCGCGATTTGTCATCAAGTAATGTACTGTAATCTGTATTATGATTTGTGAGTTGGCCTGCCAACCAAATCCATTCAACATGGCAATTATTCATCAGGTAGAAAAAGAGATGAACTATGACATAATAATGGGAAAGCAAGAGGAAGTACCATTTTCATGGATAAAGACCGGAGGATTGCCATAAACTTGCTTGAATTGCTCCAGTACTCCTTGAAGACCCCATGGCGTATTGATGAAAGGATTCTACAGAGAACAAACAGATAAGCGAACCTGAAATAAAACTTAACTTAGCCAGTAAATCGGAAATCTAGGACTGACTCCTCACCCCTTCAAATGGATTGCTGTCATTTACATCTGTGAAAAGTTCAAATGTAATTAGCTTCAAACATAATCAGTCTCAGATAACTTCCTCCGCCATTAGCTGAGAAAATCTGAACTATGAGATGAATAGAAGATAAGACTTACATAACCAAGCTGTTGCCTGATCTGCAAGATAATCTCTGGACTCCTTAGTGAGACTTATAGAATTGTCCTTTACTCTTATGACAGTGTAGTAATTTATTCCGATAAAATCGAATGATCCCTTCAGTATCTCTTTTTCTTCTTCAGAAAACACAGGAAGTCTGGTGCCAACAATCTTCTGCATTATTACAGGGTACTCCCCATGCATCAAAGGTTGCATGAACCTGAAACCGAAAGAAACACAAGTCGTGTTAAAGGTATAAAACCATAGCGTGTACCCTAGCCGTCAGTCTAGACTTTTAATTAAGTTGGTTATCTAACATGTCGATTAGCATATAAATGAACTAATTCAGCACTGGAGAATGGAAAATAGGAAAACCTGAAACTGTAAATGAAGCATATGCATCATAAACATAACCAGGCAGAGTTAGGAAACTCACCAGCCAATGAAGAAATCAAAGGACCGTCTTGTTGCAGTAACATCGGCTTCTGAATTTGAGAACGGAATAAAATCAAAGGCGTACAAATTAAATCCTATAGATCCATGTTGTCTGCCCTGTATACAGGAGTGTCACTAAATCATTAATGTCGGTACATCACAGGAGACAGGGAATATGATTGTGGCTTAGATGCTTAAACAGGTGAAAGGGGATTGAATGTATACCATACCAGGAGTCAGGAATTCATATAATTTGTCAGGGAGTTTAAAACTCATACCTGATACTTTTCCTTGTACAGCCTTGCAGCTGATGCATGAGCTAACAACATGTGATGAGCTGCAAGGTATGGCTCTATTGTAGAATTTCCTTTGGTACAGTTGTGTCCAAACGGGACAGAGCATCTACATGGGGGTGAATTTCCGACATCATAGCCACCAAAGGTGTATATATTACCCTCGTTAAACGTAGTCCAGTAGGAAACTCTATCACCGAATTCTCTAAAACAAACTTCGGCATATGCCATGAAGTCTTCTCTGCATCCACAAAACACTGACTGTCAGCAACCTTGTTCAACATATCCTGCATCCTGAAATACTACTATTTCTGTAACTTCGTTTCTCTTTCACAAATAACTAACTAAATCTAATATCACAATTTTCATCGTATCTCACATCCTGCAATGGAAGTGCTATTAGCTGTGGAATAATATAAAGAAGTGCAAGAAAATAGGGTTTCTAGTAGGCACCACAGCGACATCAGCATTACCCCAGTGCCTCAAAGGCTTCCGCCAATGGTAAGGTTCTAATAGGAACTGAGAATTGTAAAATTTACGTGAAAGTAAATGAGACAATTAAAGAGACATACATAATCTTTGGACTGACAAATCCCCCATATTCATCTTCAAATATCTGAGGTAGATCTGAGTGAAATAAGGTGACATGAGGCTGGATACCTGTAGATTTAAAAATGAAATCAGAGCTCCTAAGTTTTATTGTTAGTATCAAGAAAATGGGAAATATAAATCAGGAAACAACGAACGATTCTACAATTAATTTACCTTTGCTGATGAGTTCATTGATGAGATTGTTGTAATACTCCAAACCCTTTGGGTTAATATGACCTCTGCCATCTGAATGAAACAGGAAATGGCTAAACTTAAAGCGAATGTAGTTAAGATTATACAAGTTTACGACAAATATGAACATTCATACTCGGTATCAATCTTGACCAGGAAATGGAGAAACGGTAGGCATCCAATCCTGTTTCCACCATGAGTTCTACATCTTCCTACAAATTTACAATACAGTACATTGTAAGTTGTAACTCTTCCTAGTCACGACTCATGACTAAGCACAGAATGCAGTACGAAGCATCAAAATGAAAACTTAAGTTGAAATATGGAGCAGAAGACACATATAACTCGACTACTCAAGTTCTTGTTACCTTGTACTTGTGATACTGATCAGAACTTACGTCTCCATTGCCTGGCAAACGACCTGAAAATTTACTTAGGATCAACCAAGAATCAAATTAACAGGGATGGAAATCTTGAAATATACATCCAGGGCTAGGCGCTACTGTTCTCAGCTTTACCATTCAGAGGATTACATAAGGATCTAGGACAGTATCAGGCCTCAAGATCGAGTTTGACAAGTACAACATTAACCAACAAGTAAAAACTAATGGAATTTTAATACTGATCATTAGTTCAAACATAGAATAACAATAATCCTAATGAAATTTCTCAATCATCCTGAGATAAAAATTGAACATTAAACATTGTTAGCAATACCATCTCCGTTATTTTGGATTGTTAATGTTTTGTTTCAATACATGAGAGGAATTTAAACACAACATTAACAATCCAAGAAAACGAATGGAGTATTTGGATACAAGATACTAGTAGCAAAATAAAAGAAAAACTAACCAGAATGAGCATAAGTATCGAAAATACTAGGCGTCCTCCCATCCTCAAATGCAGCTCCCTCCGCCTTTACCGCACAACAAAAAAAAAACCCACAAACTAAGAACAACTTAATACAACAAACAACACTACCCAGTGACTCAAATTGTTCCCCCTCTATTAAGAGTGACTGGTAACTTAGTAAGACCGTTAAGACGGGGTCAGATGTACGCAGCCTAACGCCATATTAGAAACAACCACAATATCTTTGTCACACAAAAATAACTCAATATGACACCACAATATACCATAGTAGATCATTGTTTGACTTTTTAGTGGAGTTTCTCCCTAAATAAAATCAAATCTTTCTCACATTCATTTAAAAAAAATCAAGTCCCGCAAAAGCTAACACCGTAACCCGACCTACTGAAACCCATCAGTAGTTCAGTACTACGAGTACGACATACGTATAACTCGTTAGTCGACCTCGCAACTGCGTATACGTATCAAACTCGATCAAAAACATGAAGATATAGAAAAACAAACCTGATAAGCAGAGGAGGCAGCACCAAAAATGAACGTAGGAGGGAAGTCTTGGCGGTTATAAGCTTTGGCGCCGAAAACAGTTACAACTGTAAAAGTCAACAGACCAACCCACAAAGCTTGAAGTTGAAGACACAGAAGAGCTCTTCCCCTTGCCATTTTTCACTCTTCTCTTCTCTGCCCCTGGTCTGTGCCTTAAGTCTCAACTAAAACTTTGAATCTCAGTCATTTTTTAGGATTTCTTAATGATACAAGACAAGATGTTATATATATTTTAATAAATGAAGCTTATCATATGGTGATTATTTTTAGACTAACAGTGGACCTACTAAACTTATCAATGCTGAAATGCTAAATTGGTCAAAATAAGCAACAATGACCCTGTCGATAAGTGGTGTTGTTATCTTTGATTCTGTTCTAATATATTTGGTAATGACTCCAGTCGATTTTCTTAATCATTAGGAATTCGCGGTAAGTGGTGTTCTTCGTCGCCCTTGTATTTACTAATATCGCTCTCCATTTATTCAAATTACAGACTTTTTCAGTGTTACCATACTTCTGAGTTCCGATGCATCATTCATGACCAATTTCATTACCCAATAAGACAAGGACGCCTTTTTTTTAAATCAGAAAAGATAGCCAACTTATTCAACAACCAACACAACACTGATAAAAGTCATATAACCTCATATTTCGTGGGACAGGAGAAAGACGACTTGCATGTCATTCTGGCCCAACAAGTTTGTCAATACTGAATGACAGACTTGACAATAGAAGTATTATAAAAATTTTAAGGTATAAAACTATTGAACCATTCACAACGTCTAGTTTAAACTTTTAGTAAGATGGTTCTTTTGCGTGGCATCGGGATAAAAGATAAAGTTCCGAAAAGAACCTTGATATATTGATGACAACTTAGAACCATGTGTTTTGAGAGTACAAAGACTACAAACGCTTGTTCTAAATCACAAGTCCTCGGCACAACAAAAAATCTTTCCAACTTAGATCCACATGAGCCGGATGCTAATAAACAGACACAAACTTCTTAAATATTTCGCTTTAGTATTGCGCTACATCGACTATAAAATTGATACAATGATACTCTTTGACATATCTCATCATACAATGCAGAATGAGATAGGAACGAGCAGGTCAAAATTTTAGTCTGTTCGAGATGTTACCAGCACCAACAAGAGCTTAACCTTCACTTGCCGTTGATCAATGGATTTTTATCCTTGAATAGATGGTATCTTTCGCACAAATTCTTGAGTGTGGCAAGAGAATGCTGCATGGCATTTAGCTTTATGTCCCGAAACATTTTCTGCCAGAAAACAGAATATCTTGTGAGGAAATGGGGGCTTAAATTCAAGAATCAGGCAATTTATAAGGTTGTGCAAGTACACTTTATCATATCAATCCCATTTTCAAGCAGGGAGGAACAGATTCGTTAGCTAATGACAGTATTCTATACTTGTGTTTTCTTCTTCTTTCATGTTATAACACCGAAAGACAAGTTAGGTTTTACACCCCCGATAAAGGCGTGACCTAACTTTCCCTTCGGTACTTCCCTTGCCATTTAAAAAAAGAAAAGAAAAAAAGAGGTGTGGAACATCATACCTCGTAGTCATCTCCATATTTCTCGATCAAAGGACGCATATGGACACGCTGCATAGATGTCAATGGCTGCAATGGAGCACGTTTACCATCTCTCCTCTTCTTCCCTAGTGCTGATTTAAGATCTACAAAACCATCAAGTGAATGCTATATCAGTAACAGTGAATTCTCATAAATGAATAATACAAAATCTATTGACACTTGACCTCAGAAAAAAAAAATATAAAAAATAAACATCCGACACTAGTGAAAAGATCTGCCGCCATCGTGTTAAATAAAATCAAACAAACAAAAGGAGCCAAGGGTGTTAGATGGCCCTGTGGAAACGCGGTAACCTCAGGGGTAGCGTGGAAGAAACTTTTTAAGTCTACTCCAAGAAAACTGAGGAAAATCTTTCTTTGATGTATACTCGACACAAGGCTATCCTGAAATCTTATAATGAGGAGCTTGTATCATTCATCATAGTACAAGGTCATCCTAAAGACACAAACAGTAACCCTTTGCATTCGATTGTTTAGGCAGACCAGATGAAACTCAAAGAAGTTTCGGGAATCATGTAACGAAATCGACAGTACAAAATTAGACACTAATGCACAATCCTCTTCAACTCTAGGAAATCTAAGCAAACGCTCAATCCACTTCCAAGGCTAGACATACAGCATCATATATTTCAAGAAGACAGTGCCAATGGGTGGCTCTTCCAACAGAACATGACCAACTACAACCTACAAAAGACAAAGTGTGGTAATGGACTGTGGATTATCAAACATCGTTGCTCCCAACTCCCTCAGCATTTTTCATCAATGAAGTGGTAACATTTCATAGACAATGGTGAAAAGACAAGCTTAGATGTAAGGAATTGTGGAATAAAGCATTTCATTATTAGAAATTTAGAATACGTAGCTCCCAAATTATTTTGGTCATCTATTAACTCAAGTTCTCAACCAGAAAAACAAGTAACAATAACAGATTATTTTTAAATTACAAGGAATCGACTTCCAAACATCCTAAGCTCATGGAGAGTATTTAACATATTAGACCTATCAAAAGTACTTTGACTACTTTCTAGACAAAGAAACAGAGCCAAAGATCCTATATAAGAGAACACAATAAACCCAAACACCCTGACTCCCTTCAGCCACCAAACACTTCACCAGCAAAACAACAGCTCGCACAGAGACCCAATGCTCTATACAGGAAAAACGAAAGATGAGCTCGCTAGGAACAATGATTCAAGCCAATAAGCGAAACTAGCGAAGGCTTCCAGACGAGCTGATTATCTAAAGATAAAATCAATTAAAACTTCAGCAGTAGCCAGCATCCATTGCCCATTCTAAGTAGATCAAGAATATAAGCTCCCTAATCCGACAAAGTAAAACATCAAGACATATCCATGGCTTCTGATGTTGGCTTCTCGTGAGACATGGAATATTAACCAACTGCAGCTACCACAAACCTCAAGCCATACATAATACAACACACACAAATAGTGTTTTTGGGCTCAATCAGCCAACATGAAAGTTGATGCCATGTATTGTATTCACCATTCCACACTAATAGTGAGTAATACAGATACAAATCGATTCGGCTGCTCCTCACCGCCCAAATATATCACCAAGGGAAGGTGATTGTCCTTAAGTAACTTATAAGTCATGACAACCAAGATGCTACAAAGTAATAATCCAAAACATATGGACTAAACCAGCTGGGACAACCCTTCAAGTAAATCTTTTTCTTCAATGCCACTTAATACCAGAATCACAAACCCTGCAACATACTCAACAATGATGTACTTCTAATCGAATATGCTGATACTAAATCATTAAGTTATGCTCCTCTATTAGCTAGAGAAGACAAAACTCTTTTTGTAAAGAATTATCTACTGTTGATTTCAAAACTGGCAGTGAAAAGGTGAAAACCTATTTTAAACATTTTCGGAAAAAAATACAACATTCCCAGTCACCCACTAACTATCCCAGCAAAACTCCAATCTCTCTCTCCTTTCCTCCAAACGACTGTACATAACTCCCAATTATCCCAAAAGAAATTTAACACCACTCCATGATGCTCCGGAGGTCTAGCAAAACTAATGAAAGGCTCAAACTATTTCGAGGACTGGACATACACAACCCTTTTTCTAGAAAAAAATACGAGAGGCAAGCAAAGCCAAGAAAAATGATCCTTTCCCATTGCCTAGATCTCCCTGAACAATCCAAACTTGTCACTAAATGGGAGGACACTTACAAAACACTACCAAACGCCAGCGCCATAAATCCAATCACCAGGCCCCAGAATCCACTTGGCCATCAGAGTGAACCAGCAAAGCAAACGATGGACCATCCCAACAAATCAGCACTTAAAGAAACCGAACGTTCCAAACAAGTCCAACAACAGTACAATACTGATTCTGGCTTCACAAATCAGTAAACCTAGACACAGTAACCACTTAACCAGGCATATCCACCAGTAATCACAAGTTCACAACCCACCGAAATATCCAATACAAATAGAATGGTTCGAAATTCACAAAGAGAAAAAAAAAAAAAGGTTGTTCTGCACCCAAGGTCTCAAGAGGGGCCTTTTTGTGCCCACCGAGTCACTAACAATACACTACAATACGAACAACCTAAATCAGATTTAGCTTCATGTAAACTCCAATTTTCTACAATTTCCATTCCCATTTACTAAAAACATACTCGATTCCCTAAACCTAACAACATCTTTACCCCAGCGCCTTAAAGGCTCCCGCCATTAGGCAGGGTAAAGGGGTCGGATGCACGCAAGTCTTACCCCTATTGAAACATAGAGAGGCTGCGCACGGATGACCCAAAATGAAAATTGCTTCGAGAATCACACTGACTGAATGCTACTTCACAAAATTAGAAGCACAGACAGTTTTATGAGCCATTTTGCTTTACTCCATTATATCCCGAAGCCAACTAATAATTAGTCTTTGGCTCCATTGGAAATTTACGTCCATCTATAAGCCGAACCAATAACCACAAACCTATAACCAGTTCTTTCAACTACCCACCAGGAAATACACTTAATCGAATCGTTAAACAGCATACACTCTACAAAATCAGCGGAAACTCGCGCACTTCTATCACTAACAACACATTTCCACTCCTTAATAGCAAATTAACAAGAACCACAAACACACAATATCACTTCAGTACAACAAATCACACGATTAACAATCTTCATACTCGAAACCACGAAACAAAAAAACCCCGATTTGCCCACAACCCACTAACATATACACTATCAATCACACAATCAAGCTACCAAAATCAACAATACTTCTAAATCACTAAAAAGCGAGCATCAAATTTCCTAATAATAACCGAGGTAATTACTTAATAGTGGTCTCATACGATAAGACGGTCTCAGTCTCAGTAGCGAAAACTAACCATCTTCCTCGAGGTCGCTCCCAGAATCCATGGGCTCAAACTCATCCACCTTAATCTCAGAAAGGTCCTTAGGCGGGGGAGGTGGGACCTGAAGCGAGTCGCTCTCAATGATGTGCGCAGTCCGAGCCCGAACCCCGAGCAAGTTCGGGTTCGATACGACACCGAATTGCTTGTAATTGGAGATTACGCTACCTTGTGCATCCCATTTGACGCCCAATGGGTCAATTAACGCGCGCAATTTTGGGGGCATATTGAATGCTGCTTTTACTATTTTAGGGTTCCTTTTTGGGAGACCCACCTGCACTTTTGTTCTTGAGCTCTTGTACTTTCTTCTTGAACCTCCCATGTCTGTTTATGGATGAGTTTTTTTGGGGATTTTTCTGGGTTTGGGATTTAGGGTTTATGTGAATTTGGGGGAAATTTGGAAAGGGTTTAAGAGAGGGGGATGAGTTGGGAGTTTTTATAATTTATAGAGGAGGGTTAAAGGTGAATTCCACATTTACCCTCCTAGTTGAATCGACTATCGTAAAGTTCAAACGATGGATTCAAGTGTCAAACACGACACGACACGACAGACTCGAGAAAGTTGCACGGAAACCTAGCTGGATTAAACACAAAATAGTACCGGGAGGATCGGAGAAATTAGTCGGTGAGGGGGTAGCGACTAGCCGACTAGCGACCCAGGGGTACCAATGTGGTACTCGTATTGCGCAATTAATGGTTGTAAATGGGTTGAATTAGACTTGAGGTTGTTATTATCACAACGAGACGAGAAACTCGACTTGATATTGATAAAGTTATTTGGAAAGATAATTAAGAGTTAAACTCTACTCTAATACACCCCATGTGCTCTCCCTTTACGTAAAGAATTGAATGAATTAGGCCCTGTATGATAGGACTTAATAAACTAAATATTCAGATCAGATCATATTTATTAAATTCAGATCAGAAGTATTCAAATCAAATTTGGTCAGATCAGAGACTTTCAAATCAGATCAGAGGCATTCAAATCAGATCAGATTTAACTAATTTGACCATAGCATAATTAACATTAATCCCGAATTTTATTCAGTTCAGATCAGAGTCATTCAAATCAGATCAGAGTCATTCAAATTGGATTTCATCTGATCAGAGTCAATAAAATCAGATCAGATTCATTAAAATCAAATCAAATCAAATCAGAAAGATGCAGTCCTATCATACAGGGCGTTAGAGGGAATACGTGTTTGTTTGCCTAACTAGCGTACAACTTGGTACAAGTTTGACGGAGCTAACTCGTTAGAGGTATGTGCATCGGCCATGAATTTATAATTATGGACAATTAGGGAAAACAGAGGATTTTATCTTTACACATTTATATTGTTAATGTTTTTCTCATGTGATAGAGTGGGGAAAGGATCCTCTAGAGTTTCTTTTATGTAGAGTTGGTGGAGTTTACCAAAATAAGTAATAAGACAAAATGAAAAGAATTTTAAGGGTCACAAATAAATTGTTAAAAAATTTATTCTTACCTTTTTAGGCAAACTCTACCAAGTAGAATTGATTTTCAACTCTAAAGATCCTAACACGATAGAGTGGGTGTAAAAATCATGGACGGCAATTATATATATTCCACTACAGACTTAGAAATGGACACTAGAAATTTTGGACAACTTGAGTATATGTTTGGTTGTTCTATCTACTCATTACAAACATGGTTTTAATCGCGACTTATGATTCCTCCTCGTTCAGAAAGTAGAACAGGTTAAACAACGTTGTGTCATTGCAAGCTTATTGTGCGTCCTAAGGCCTTTGGTCATCATGTTGTTCCACCCATTAGCGCTGGTGCTAAGAGGAAGTGCTCTAAGGATGACTTTCTAGCCTAGTCTTATTCGATCAGCCCCCGGTGAAGAACAAAATTGCTCCCTTTCAATGTAGCTTGAACAACTTTGGCACCGCGTCTGGTTGTTCTAGTATACTCCGTAGTGTTGGAAGATTTATATATGGGTTCCGCTGGCTAATATGTTAAATCTTGCAACTGTTAGTTCTTCTGTGTTTGTTTTTCTTTTAATTTTGCCTTCGCCACAAAAAAAAAATTAAAAAAAAAAAAAAAAAAACGGTTTTGGGTTTTACCGTTTATATCTGGTTCAACCCAAACCAAGCCTAGTTTAATTTTCAAACACAATCACATGAAATCTGCACTAAATGACAATTGTAGTCACTAGTAGTAGTCAGTAAACAATGGAGTCCCAAAAATTATAGGTGAACGAAACAATTACTAGTCTTCGTTGCTGAAAGCTGTAATATTACGAATACACCCCTACTCAAGGCATCTATTGACAACTTTACATTCCAAAATAGGCTTCTAACACTCTCGGTGTTCTATAACATTGTATACTTTCAAAGACAATGAGGTTAATGGGGGTGCTCGAGGACTGCTTGGATTGCCGCAAGTGACTCCCTTTATACATTACTCAAACGTGCAAAAGAATGAGGTTCGGTAGCAGAGCCTTAGTGTTATAGTCCAGTAGAGCGATCTGCATACTCCTGTACCAACGCCCCAAATAGTGAAGGCTTCTCGAGCAATCGAGATGGTGCGTCATATTCCTTCCCTTTTCCTGTTGATAAAACATGCCCCAACAGCATGTCAGCATAAAGCGTCAAACTAAATCACTTAATCATTTATGAAGTTTGTTTATACCTGCATCTATAACAAGAACTTTGTCACAATCCATAACTGTAGGTATCCTGTGAGCAATGCTGATGATTGTAGAGGCTGCAAAGTCTTCTCTGATTATCCGTTGAATTACAGCATCAGTCTGGGAGTCCACAGAAGCAGTTGCCTCATCCATAAACAAAAGCCGACATTTCTTCAGGATTACTCGTCCTAGGCAGAGAAGCTGTCTCTGCCCTACACTCCAGTTATCTCCATTGTCAACCACTGTAGGAGAAATAAATTTACATTAGAAACTACCATGTCTGACGTTGCACTTCTGAAACAAATATGAATGGAGTATATGGTTACAATACCATACCTGGAGCATCAAGTTTTTCGGGTTTGGAAGCAACTACATCTTTCAGCTGGCAGCGTTCAAGACTCTATTACACCAAAAAGTCAGCAGTGTGAGGATCAAGGCATCAAGCATCACCTTAGTATGTGTAATTGTGAGAAACGTTTACCTTCCAAATCTGATCTTCTGAGTACTGACCAGTAGGGTCAATGTTGCTTCTCACTGTCCCTTCAAAAAGAACAGGCTCTTGAGGAATAATGCCGAATCTGGACCTAAGATCATGGAGCCCTAGGACTGAAATGTCGATGTTATCAATGACAATTTTCCCGCCAGAGGGCTCAACAAGCCTAAACAATACTTGAATGAGAGTGGATTTTCCACTTCCTGTTCTTCCAACAACACCAATCTTTTCTCCGCCCTTGATGCTTAGCGTTATTCCCTTAAGTACAAGAGGTGTATTAGGCCTATACCTGACCTGTTAATCAATTCATCAGATGGTTTCAACTTTCAAGCAGCATAAATATACGTCAAAAGTGGAGACAACATGCTCGATATGAAAGCTAAGCTAGGCATGTATCTTGCTACCTGCAAGTCCTGGAGGTCAACATTTCCGTGTGTTGGCCATTGTGGTGGAGGGAGTAAATCTTCGATAGTCCATGCAGCTTCTGATGAAATTTCACTGAATTGCTTTATCCTCTCAACAGAAACCAATCTGTTCTCCAGTAAACAGCTAAAATTTATACAGGAGAACAGCACAGCATTGAGGGACAACCCGTAAGACAGCAACAAACCAACATTTTCTGATAAAGATTCAAAAGGAAATGATTAGCTTTCTTTTAATGAATCGTAAAGAATCAACGGAAAGGATTAACACCAACGACAATAGGATACTTTTCTTTATTGGAGTTAGAAGGCAAACCTGGCTTGATAATACTGCTTGGCATGAGGATCATGAATAGAGCTGATGCACAAAGGAGCACGCTCCCTAGCATTTCCAAACGTATACCTAACCATTCAATTGATCCATTGTTGTGAAAATCCATGCGCAGGTTTGAACTCACCCGATTCACATTTTCCTGGATAAATTTTTGCTGCTTTCTGAAACATCGAATTGTCATGAAGCCAGCAATGCTTTCTGAGAAGTGATAGATCACAGGTGCCTTAGTTATTGCATCAAGGCGCGTTATTTCACGTGATGTTGCAAGATAATATCCCTGCAAACCAGACAGAACATCAAATCAGCACACATATCCAACTCAATCATAAGGTTAGAAAACTGAAATGCACGAATGCATATGACATAATGATCAAATAAAGTTTTATATACTTACCCTGTACCACAAATTTAGCCAGCCAAGAGGTATAATGAGGAAAACACTTGGCCAAGCATACTGACAAGTGATAACGAGGATGCTGAGCAGTGACATGTACGTAGCGATACCAAGGGTCGTAAACAAAGGCAAAAGGAAGTCGAGGTTGATCTGATCACTAGAAGCCTGTTAATGAAGATGTATGTATCAGCATGAGTTATATATGCTTGTCATCTTGCCAGAGAAAAAAAATTCAAAACTTGGAAGGTTCCTATGACTAACAAATACAAACCAACAGATCAAATTCGGACACCCACCCGACTTAGTATTCTCCCAGAAGGAGTTGTATCGAAGAATGAAATGGGTGCATGTAAAATACTGTGAAGAAGTCGATAGAATAACATCTGGGCCGTCTTCAGTAAAATAAAGGTAATGCTAAATGACCGCAGGATAACTAGTCCAACAGAGAGTGCTGCGATGATAGCATACACAATAATAAAGAAAGACGGGTTGAAAGATGAGGCACGGCTGCTCGATGTTTCATAAGAGAGCCAGTAGTCACCAGCCATTAGTGATCCTTGCCATAACAAAGAGAAGAACAAACCAGCGATTACCCCCCACCACCCAAAAGCCTCTGTGAAGTAATCCTTGTAGACATGGAGACTGACTTTCCCGGTTTCCTTCTCTTCGTCTTTGATGAGCTTAGATTCTCCCTTTCTTGAAGTTGATTTGGATAAAGAGCTGCCTTCACCATTTTCTTTTACCTGATGCAGTGATGTTACAGGAGTTTTCTGTTGCTTGGGTGAGTCTTCATGAAGTTGACCAGTAATGCCACTCATTTCAACAAGTTCCATGGATGTCTCATGAGCAGCAACAAGGGCATTAAAATCTGTACCTGCTTCTATTAGACTGCTATATCTTCCTGACTGTACGACCATACCATCTCGCATAACCTACTCAGCAAAAGGAACCCAATTACTATGATTTGAGATAAATTTACTAAGAAAGGATGAACATTTACTTAAAAGCAAACTTTAAGTATATCAACAAGAGCTCACCAAGATTTGATCAACATTATGCAAAAAGTCTACTTGGTGGGTTACAAGTATAACTGTTTTATCCTTTAGAGTTCCTCGAATGCACTCCTGCGATTGATCAAAAGAAATAGAGCTTCAGCAGTGACTTGATCATTTGATTTTTGAGTTTGGTAGAGTTTGCAAGCAGAAATATGATAATTTAAACCCAGTGAACGATATTGTTGTATGCAAACCTGGCACAGTAAGTACTAAGTGATAATCAGTTCAAAAAACAAAAAACTCGAATATGCACTAATCAACACCAAAATCAAACTAATGCAGCAAGTTTTTTGGCTACAAAATCTTTGGAAAACTTGACAGCAGCTTGAACCAAAGGCTCACTTGTGGATGCAGTTGACACTTTGCATATAATCCATCTTCATGAATGAAAGTCTAAACACAAATTACGGTGGCTATATCTTGAGTCTTGACAAGTGACAACTAGTACTTTGCCCTTTTCCTCTTTCAGAGTAGGTAATAGGTAACATTTTGTTAACGGAACAAAAGTGAGGCTAAATTCAAAGCTTAAAAGAGCGGAGGAAAGTGTGAAATAACAAATTAACAGAGGAATTTTTAACCTTGAATATTTGTGAGCCAGTTTGAGCATCAACAGCACTAAAGACATCATCAAGCAAATAAATATCATCGTCCTGATAGACAGCTCGAGCAAGTTGTATCCGCTGCTTTTGGCCGCCACTAAGGTTGATTCCACGTTCTCCTATCTCTGTCTGATCTCCAAACTCCATCATCTCTAAATCCGTCTCCAAGCAGCAAACTCTCAGAACTTCTCTGTACTTTTCGCGGTTCATAGGCAATCCAAACAGCACATTCTCTTGAATGGTCCCATTCTGTATCCACGACGTTTGTGCAACATAAGCTGTCGTTCCACAAACTCTGACCTGCAAGGAATCTCAACAACTCAGACCCAATAACACAAATAGTTGCTATTTCATACTATCCAAACAATAGGTATGGAGTATATAATCTAGATTAAACCTGACATGGACACCATCGTACCTTTCCACTTGTTTTATGCATTTCCCCGCTAAGCGAGGCAAGCAAAGACGACTTTCCTGATCCAACAGTACCAACAATAGCAGCCAGCTGACCTTTCTTTATATCTAAATTAATATCTTTCAATATCTTCTCACCACCCTCATCATCCCAGCAAAAAGATCCATTGCTAACTTGGACTGCAATTTCACCATCACAACCCTCAGCACGCTCAATTGATTCCTCTACTAGCTCCTTACTAATCATGAAGTTATCCAGCCTTTTCAATGAAATCACAGCCTGAGATAGTGAAATCATTGACTGAGGGAAAGTCCTGATTGGCTCCTGCAACATCTTAAAAACTGTAGTAGCTGTGAATACTGTCCCTGCATCAAGCGGAAACCCCAAAACAATAGCAGCGCCAAATGTAAGGGTAGAGATCAGTATCGGACTGGACCACATCACCACAATATTGGCCGTAAGTGAGTACATGAACTTGGATAACCAGCCATACTCAGAGTTCCTAATCGATTGAATTCTCTTATTGAAATGCTCTTCCCATGCCTGGAACTTAATAACTCTCATATAGTTGAGCATTTCATTGGTAGCCTTCATTCTTGAGTCCCGAGTCATCATCGTATTGAACTGAAATCGGTTATAGTATCTAGTAGCCAAAATAGCAGATACCATGACCACGACTATTCCAAACAACGATACAATCACAGAAGTACCAAGGTATTGGTACAAGAGAGCTAACCCGACTAAAATTTGCAAAGGCACTAACCAAATAGCATGCAATTGCGGCATCATATCAGATAGCTGCTGAGTATCAACAGCCATGTAATTCACAATCTGACCCACCCCATGAGCCTGCCTAGCTGAGCATGTCAACCTTAACCCTTTCTTATACAAGTTAGTAATAAGACTACCCCGAATCAACATCCCGAGTTTCAAACAATTGAAATTGAATTGATGAGAAGCCACTACTTCTACACTCTTTGCCACAAGTAGAATCAAAACCAAGTAATACCCTTCATAAGGGGACGTCCTTACACCCGAGGTGTAATCGATGAACTTCTGAATCAGCACAGGTCCAACATACATTGCACAAATTCGCAATACCGCCAAAAACCCCATGAGTGCAACTTCCTTCCAAAAACACCTAAACAAGGTTGTTCTAACAGGGTTTTTGCACATTTCTTCTTTCTTTGGCCACTTTGATTCAAAAAGATCAGACATTTTACCAGGATCATGTTGCGGCGCCAACGCCGGAACATCATCCGCAGTAAGAGGGTTTCTGTAACCCTTACTAAGCAAGGGATTCATCCATAGGAAGAACACTTTGGAAATTATTGAACCATTTGCAAATCCGCTAACATTTGACTTCTCTAAAAGGGGTTTGCTCAATGATGGTCCATCATCATCTACTAATGTTTTTTGCTTAGCTACCATTTTTTTTCCCAGTGTCAAACACAGAAAAACTATGTTCTTCTGCTAGTATTGCTAACAACAACAATATATATCAGTGTCTCAAAGACTCCGGCCTATGACGAGGTTAGGGGGTTCGGATGTACGCAAGTCTTACCCCTATGCCCGTATTATTGCTAACATGCAGCAAAAAACATGATGAATTATTGCTAAACAACTATAAAAAAAATGGTGCAGTTAGAAACTTCTTACCGAAAAGGATGTCTGAAAGTGAACTTTGGTAGCATATGGTATGAATGTATGATGAATGTGAATGAATGAGCAGGAAAAATGGGATCAAAGAAAAAAAACAAAGGAAATGAGCCAGGAAGTTAGGTTTTGATGCAGAAAACATGTGTCAGGCTAACTTCCTGTCATAAGGTCTGATCATTATAAACACCTGTTACTCTCTGAGTTACTCCCTCGCCAAATTCCAGAAAAATTAAATTTGATATTATCCCTGTACTTGTGTAGTTGTGTGTCCAAGGTTTTCCTTTATATTGAACGAGACTTTTGGTCCCACTTCACAAGAGTAATGTACATTTGGAAATATGATAGCTGGGTTGTAATTTTTACACTTCTAAGTGTGAGAGGATTATGATCCGAATTAGAGGAAACGTGACTCATAATGGAGAGTGTAACATTAGTCATAACTCATAAACATCAATAAAAAGAAATCAAAAAGTTGTTTCTACAATTTCAGTTGTGCCCAATGTAATTATTGTTTTTACCCAAACTTAATTTTAATGTAAACCTAATTTTGACTCGAGGGCTTGGACCCACATCCTATCCGACACAAGTGTCGGATCTTTATTAGATCCGATTTGACACAAATAATTCAACCCATATCCGAAACAGAACCGAATGCCCCTTCATACACACACCCACGCTTCATGAGCGTCTTTTTACATTCGATGGCAAATGTGCGGTTGCAGACCATTGTTGTTGGTTGGGTGGAGTTTTTCTGGATAGGATGATGGTGGTTGGTGGTGTCATGGTGTGTTATGGTTGATGGTGGTTGGTGCATGGTGTGTTGTGGTTGATTGTGGTGATAAGAGGAAGGATTAGTAGATAATTAAGGAATCTCCCTAGCTAATTCATCTTGGCACTTGTCTTGGCTCAGTGTTTCACTCTTGTCTTATGCCTCTGAGGGTGCTTGCACCCCCAACATAGTGTTACGGATAGCACACCTCGTGAATATGAAAATGAGATTCTACTTAAATGGAGTAATGATAGGGGTAACATATTCTAATCGTTTCTCGTCGATCAGACCAACTTTACAACTATGTCTCGTTTAGGCGTATGCAACTAATGAAAGGATATTTTATATAAATCTAATTCACATGTGATATTTGATAGTATTTTTTTATTTGAGTTGAAATTAAACAAGTTTACATGCAACCTAAGTATAAACGGCTCTTGCTTATGCAAATGAAGAGCAAGATAGACCATATATTACGCTCATTTTTCCCCTTTTCTATATAAATTGTTCTTTTTTTTTTCTCAATCATTAAAACCTCTTTGTGAACTTACAAAAGAAGTTTTTAATAAATCAACCTAAAAATGCGATTGTTGATTTGTTGGTCAATTCCAATGACTAATGACTCCGGTAGGTAGTAAACGTGTAATTGGAGCTTGTTGTAAGGTTGTACGGAGTACTCCGTAACCCCCGGTCAAGAAAAAGAAAAGGTTTAGTATAAGTGTATAACCCAACGTACCAAACAGGTCAAAATGATCGAGAGGTTAGTAATGAATGTGACAAGCAACAGGAGAACGTAGCATGCATGGTGACCACAAGAACCAACAGACAAGAATTTGTTAATTTGCTATTTAATTCGAAGCAGCTTATTCAAACATAGTAACAATCAACACTAAATATCTGCGCAAAATGGTACCACGGACATTTAAGACAACAACACTTTGTGACAAACTTCAATAATAACTACGGCAGCCCATAGGCATATTCGTTGGTGTGACTTGTGACTAACATTCATGGGTACGGGCAGCGACGTGGTCAGTGACTCGCCCGGATTTTAGCGACATAGCGTGTCTTAAAACTTGCATTTAATTCGAATTTTATACATTAATCAACAGACTTTTATAAGGATCTTTACTTGATTACTTGGTGAAGGTTTGGGGTGCAAGCTATTTGCCAGGAGGGTAGGCAATGTGTGACGATCCAAGGATTTCAAGTAGAGCTGGCAAAAGTTCGTGTTCGTATCCGTGTCAAAGATAAAAGTGTTGTAAAACCCTTGACACTAACCCGACCCGATTATTAAACGTGTCGATAACCCTTGACACTAACCCGACCTGTTTATTAAACGTGTAACACGTTAACAACCCGCCTAACCCGTTAAAACAAAAGGTTCGTAATTATAACATTTTATTAAAGAAAAAATGTAGAATTGTGGCTATTGTGTCTATGTAACTCCCCATTCATAATAAAGATTAGTTTAGAATGGAGTAATTTTGCGCACTTAGATTATTTGAGTTTTGATTTGGGCTCTATACTGATTAAAAAGTCAAGGAGGTCATACCAGTTAACACGACTAGCATATCAAATATAAATAAACGGGTAAATTCGTGTTTGTTTCGTGTCAAAATTTTCAACACTAAATCAACCCATTTAGTTAATCGTGTTACACATGTTGACCCGTTTAATTAAACGGGTCGAAAACTCTAAACACTAACCCGCTACTTTCGTGTGCGGTTCGTGTCGTGTTGTCGTGTCGTGTCAGCTTTTGCCGGCTCTAATTTCAAGTCTCTTACTACTTAGTTTCTTTTCATGTAGCTTAGTTATTTCTTGTAATGTCTTTCATATCATGTTTTAGGATTCTTGTACTTAGTTTATTTTCATAAAATCAAATGTATCTCTCTGCTTCACACTTAATGTGTTTTGGCAAGAGTTGTGTAAAAGTAAATTTCCCTCTTTGGGAGAAGCTAGTCAATGAAATCAATCTTTTTCCCGAATCCAACTTTGCCCTTGTTGATGCTTGATATTAACTCGTTGATGTGATCTTTGATCTTCGTTAATATTGAATGTGTGGGTTGTGCTCGGTCCAAGACTAGCGGCCCGAGGGTCACTTAACCTACAGTCCCGAATTTAGGCTTGTACGAGTGGGCGATCCCCCACGAGTACTTGTCCGCACCGATAGACGCCTGCCCGCATTAAGAATTGCTTGCTTTCCCAGCTCGTCTGAAGAACCGACGAGGGGGGCGCATCACGGTCACTCCAAATTTGGGACCGTGACACAATGCTTATACCATGCTCCTTGTGCTCCTTGGAGCATGGTATAATTTACCAAGGGTAGGAGCCTAGGAATATATGTGCAACAAAGAGTATATGAAATTGAATCTTCATGTTCTCAATATCTTGAAAATGTAGGAGAATAAATTTTCGCATATTAGTGACAGATTTTAACTTATCATTGACTCATTGCACAACAAAATTATTTAAAGTTACAAACTCACAACTCACAAGTGTTGCCTAAACTACATATTGCTCTATTTTTACAATACGTTTTCACTTCTTTGTTTAATTTTCCCTTTTCATTGAAAAAGGGGATAAAACTTAAAGGCTAGTGTATTTTGTTCCTTAACTCTATAGCCATCAAACCAGTTTAGACACTATGTCGATCTACTCAATTTACTCCATTTCAGATGTTTATTACCAATTTATTCTTAGTATGTAGGATCACCTCACACCCGAGTTACATAGCTATACTAATGTAATAATACATACTCCGTATATAAGAACTATTAAGACAAATTGTTGAGAGTTTACCACGTGTGTTTATGTTAAAGCACGCTCGGGTCTAGGCCACACCCAGAAAGAGGAGAGAGAATCCACATTATAAACTTCATTAGGTCCCCTAAAACCAATTGGCAATAGGTGGAGTAACTCCTTAAAGTATAAACATACCAACTCTCTCCTCCTTTTTTAATGTGGGACACTCACAGGTGAACGTCTCTTTAATTAACACTCCCCCTCACGTGTGAGTTCCCCTTTTATTAGCAGACTGGGCTTAGGGTCTAGTTGGGGCTCTTTTAGCTTTCTTAGACTCCCTCATGTCTTGCCCATCTACGCAGACTGGACCTTCATAGGCTCACCAAGACTCTTCTGGCTCTCTTCGGTAGCATCTCGAACCGGGGCTCTCCTACCTCTCTTCGTTTGCATAAACTTGGTCCATCTGCATCTGGCCCAACTTATCTTCTTGAGTCCCAGGTCTTTAACCATGGGCTCTGATACCATGTTAAAGCACGCTCGGGTCTAGGGCACACCCGGTAGGAGGAGAGAAAATCTCCATCATAAACTCCAGTAGGTTCCATCTAGAGCTTGATCAAATGGCCTAGGCCCGAAAGCCCGGCCCAACTTTTTCCCGGGCTTGGGCCGACCAACTAGGCCCGAAAGCCCGACTTGGTTCGGCCCGAAAAAAGACGGCAATAATATGGGCCGGGCTTGGGCCGAGCTTGTGGTCCGAAAATCGGCCCAAGCCAAGGGTGTGGGGGCTTAGATTGTTTCGCGACTCCCAACCAACTTCTTGTAATTCACTCTCTCCTTATCAAAATATATGTCTTTCTCATATATCGAAACATTTGTTTGATTTTCGATGTCTCAAAATATAAGGGTAAAAATTATGAAATTATAATCATGTGAAAGCATATTTCACAACGAATCGAATGGAATAATTTTTATAATTTTTGACAAGATATTTTTTTATAAAATTGAAAGTTAAAACTTACTCCGTATTTCGTAACTTGAAAACGTCATATATATTGAAATGAAGGGAGTATTATTTATACTTAATATTTCAATAAATATAGTTACTAGATGACGATTCATGTTAGTCGACCCCAAATCATTTTGGAAATACGGCTTGGTTGTTGTTATTGTATCTCAATAAATATAGTTACCCCAAAAAAAAAAATGTTCATGGCATTGAACATATTTTTTTACTACGTACATAACAGTGCAAAGAAGTATTTTTTAGCCACCAAAGTGATGAGGGTGGGATGTAAAAAACACCAAAGTTGTATTTGGTATTTATAAAACACCAAAGTTGAAAATCTTGTTTTTGAAACACACTTTAAACCATTTGGGAATTTATTAAACACCAAAACAGATAAAAACATTAAAAAATAAAATAAAATTATGTTCTTGCTTACCGAAATTAAGAAATACTAGGCTCGTTTCACAATAGGTAAAGATATGGAGTAAATCCAGTTCATTGATCTAAAAAAAAAACATAATTTTGTGAACTCGGAAACCTGAGGGGTATACCTGAAAATTTCGGTAACCTCAGGGGTATATTGGATAATTTCCCTTTTTATTAATTGTTAGTGGTGGCTTTAATGGTGGAGTTGGCCAGTTGGGTGCGTTGGCTGAAGATGGGAGAGGGTCAATATTTTTGTTTTCTTTCCTTATATTGTAGTTAATCAAATTCTTTCTCATACAAAATTAAATACGGAGTATTTAAGATAAAAATAGGTAGACAAGATCTTATTAATTAAGGACAAAAAATATTTTGAGTACATATAACGTAAAATTATTATATGTTATAATCCTGTGTGGTAAGGTGTATCATAAAAACTTTTTTAACCATGGTTAATAAAAATCAAACGGTTGTAATTGATCTTATCCTAATTTAATGGTTCTGATTTTAATTATTATCCTAATTGTCAAATACTGACAATTATAATAGAATTTTTGTAGTTATTACATACAATTATAAATTTAACATGAAGTTCGTTAATGTCAAGCACGTTGAACTTTTAGAATGTGTGTTGTGGATTAGATTATTCCCTATATGGTGATCTACGACTAGGCGGCAGATTTTACACGTACGTACGTACACAAGTAATAGTGCTTGCCGACAGGGTGTTGGTGGAATGAAAGGCCACGGATTATTTCCCTTTTAGATTTGATCTCGACCATACAGTACGACTGACTCCTGATTCATGAGGAAAACACAATAAATATGAATAATTATGGTTCACTCTACTCCTATAGTCCTATACACTTCCTACTTAGTTACTTACTATTTATATACAGACCCGTAAGTAGGCAGCAATACCAAAGAGCTAATCCAACTCAAAATGGCAACCTCTAACGACCAAATCAAAGTAATATCAGAATCCTTCGTGAAACCCAAGTGTGAAGTTGAAGCTTCTAAACAACCTTACCACTTAGGCCTTGTTGATCTCGCATTTTTAAACTTTGATCCTATCCAAAAAGGTCTCCTATTTTCAACTAAACCCAAAGATATACAATCCGAATTCATAGGCAAGCTTAAGGAAGCTTTAGCAGTCTCTCTTGTGAGCTTCTACCCTTTCGCGGGTCGGTTTTCGACCCAGACATTTCCTGACGAGGAAGCCAAATGGGTTTACCTTGAATGCACCAAGGGCCCTGGGGCTCGTGTTATCCATGCAGTCGTGGACGACAAAGTGTCCGATATTCTTTCGTCAGTCGATGTTCACCCGATCGTTAAATTGTTCTTCGATCTAGGTGAGAAAACAATTAACCATGATGGGCATACTAAACCCCTACTATCCATCCAAGTAACGGAACTTAAAGACGGGGTTTTTGTAGGGTTTACCATGAATCACTCTCTAGTAGACGGTACCTCTCAGTGGCACTTTATCAATACTTTGTCCGAAGTATTCCTTCAATTGGACAAAAATCCCGATAATGGTGATATTGTCATATCCCGAAAGCCCATGTACGGCCCATTCTTTCCTGATGGGTATGGTCCAATCCTAAAGTTGCCATGCAGGCCACCACCTGAGCCCAAAACTCCAATTTTGTTAAGGGAGCGAATATTCCACTTTTCGTCAATGTCGATTACTAGCCTAAAGTCTAAGGCTAATGAAGAATGCGGAGTCACTAACATCTCCTCGTTCCAAGCCTTGTCCGCGCTTATGTGGAGGTCCATTACCCGTGCTCGAAATTTAAACCCGGAGTTAGAAACGTGTTGTGCATTGGCTACGAATGCGCGACCAAGGTTTAGCCCGCCGATATCTAATGATTGCTTTGGAAATTTCATTAAGAGAGCCCAAAGTATGTGCAATGTGGGTGAGCTTTTGAGCAATGGTTTAGGAAGTGCGGCAATGTTGGTCCATCAACTTGTAGCGGGCGAAAATGATAAGAAAGTCCGTGAATTTTACGAAATGCTTTTGAAATTAATATGTAATTTGCCCCAAAAGAATGTGGGTGGGCCTTCTCCGTTTTATAGGCCCAACCCAGTGATATTAGGTGGATCAACGAGATTTGATATGTATGGGGTTGAATTTGGGTTTGGTTTAGCTGAAGCTGTTTTAGCAGGGTACCCTGGTAAAGAAGACGGGAAGATAACGGCGGCGCCGGGACGTGAAGGAGGTGGAAGTGTAGATCTAGAGGTGTGCCTCATGCCCGAGACCATGAATGCTCTTGAACTAGATGAAGAATTTATGAGTTTTGTGGGTCGGTAATATCATATCGAGTAATTTATTATGAGACAGTATTGTAAACTGTTCTATCGAATAGTTAAGATAGAACACTGTGTGAATCATTTCTACGGAGTATTAGGTATGAACCATAAAAATGCTGAGAAAAAAATGTTTTGTTAGTTTTAGGTCGACTTGACCATCAAGACATGATATTCATCATTAGTTGTTTGATTACTTTTCTATTGTTGGAATAAATTTAAGGAGAAGTACTACTTTCCCTTGACCTTCATAAGAACTTTATAAGAACTCTTGGACTTCCTTCTTGATTTTTACTAAACAAAATATCATAAAATCATCTTTATTTGAACACATTAGGGTTTCCGTCACGAAAGTATCATACCGTACTGTGGTCTAAATTCGTTTGTAATTTGAGAGGTTTTTAAAAAATGGTGATGATTTTGTCGAGCCAAATCGGTATCTTCCAAAGCAAATATGTCCATTATATGAACCCGATTCAATTAATCTACCTTGGCACTAATAATAAATGCCATGGCAAAAATTTTGCCCTAAAAAAGAATATTAATCGAAGTTTGTCGGAAAAAATTATGTTTTGCGAAATAGGATGGACGTCATCACTTTATAACTTCGGATTAGAACCGTGATTTCGCGTGACGGTTCTATATTGTAATGAATAATACCAAAAATCCGAGTGCCAAATAAAAATGGTAGTCTCTTCTGTCACCAACAATCTAGGTAGCACCGATACGGATTTGGACACGGACACCGATAACGATACGTTACACGAACGGCAAAAAACCTTAACTAACAAGTACTTTGAATGCAGACTTTTTCAACGCGTACTGTGTGCGGGTAGGTAGAGGTGCGGCCTGGTGCAGGTGAGGCTGTAACAGTGGGGCCGCTAGTGGACGTCGGTCGGAGGAGGTCTCCTAAGGCGGCGTTGGTCGAAGGTTTAAGAGCCGGTAGGAGCAGGAAGTTGGAAAGAAGGAGGAGATAGAGAAATAAGACATCCAGTTGAGCTACCTGCTAGTGTAATTATAATAGGACAGGGAAAAAATAACTTTTAAAAAAAACTTGTCAAAACGACGTAGTTTTGTGTTGTGTCGGGTGTCTGGTCGGTGTCCGGTTCGTGTCCAATAAAAAAAAACGTGTCCGTTCCTAAAATTAAATAAAAAAACCGAACACGGTTTTAGGGCGTGTCGGGCACGTGTCATGTCGTGTCCGATCCGTGTCCGTGTCCGACACCGTGTCGGAAACGGACACGACACTGGATAGGCGTGTGTGTACTTCGTAGCTAACAATACAGAGTCCCAAAAATTGTAGTCAGCAAATAATATTAGTCGTCGTTGCTGAAAAATTAGGAATACAACCCCCAAGCTAGCAGTCTCACAGTCCTATCAGCATTGAATAATCTCAGTTCAAGAGAATAATGAGGATAATGAGGGTGCTCAGGAGAGCTTTGAATTGCCAATAGTGGCTTCCTTTATATATATATTTACTCGAACCGTCGAACACTCGAACGCACCAAAGAATGAGGTTTCATAGCAGCGCCTTAATGTTATAGTCCAGCTGAGCGATCTGCATACTCCTGTACCAATGCCCCGAATAGTGATGGCCTCTCGAATAATCGAGATGGTGTGTCGTATTCCTTCCCTTTACCTGTTAATAATACATGCCCGAACAGCATATTAACATAAAGCCTCGAAATAAATCACTTGATCCTTAAAAGGGTAAATGAGCCAAGTTTGTTTATACCTGCATCTATAACGAGAACTTTGTCACAGTCCATAACTGTAGGTATTCTGTGAGCTATGCTTATGATTGTACAGGCGGCAAAATCTTCTCTAATTATCCTTTGGATTACAGCATCTGTTTGAGAGTCTACAGAAGCAGTTGCCTCATCCATAAACAAAAGCCGACTTTTCTTCAGGATTACTCGTCCTAGGCAGAGAAGCTGTCTCTGCCCTACACTCCAGTTATCACCATTGTCAGCCACTGTGGAAGAAATGAGTTTAAAACATTAGATGTTACACGTCTGATGTTGCTCTTCTGAAACAGATGTGATTATCATGCCATACCTAGAGCATCAAGTTTTTCGGCTTTGGAAACAACTACATCTTTCAGCTGGCAGCGTTCAAGACTCTAATACATGAAAAGTTAGCAACGTAAGGATCAAGGCATCAAGCATCACCTTAGTATGTTTAAAAGTGAGAAACGTTTACCTTCCAGATCTGATCATCTGAGTACTGACCAGTAGGGTCAATGTTGCTCCTCACTGTCCCTTCAAAAAGAACAGGCTCTTGAGGAATAATGCCGAATCTGGACCTAAGATCATGGAGCCCTAGGTCTGAGATGTCGATGTTATCAATGACAATTTTCCCTCTAGAGGGCTCAACAAGCCTAAACAACACTTGAATGAGAGTGGATTTTCCACTTCCTGTTCTTCCGACAACACCAATCTTTTCACCGCCTTTGATGCTTAGTGTTATTCCCTTAAGTACGAGAGGTGTATTAGGTCTATACCTGACCTGTTAATCAATCCATCACATGGTTTCAGGCAGCATAATTATGAGTCAACGTCGGACAACTGACAAAATGTTCGATATGAAAGCTAAGCATGTTATCTTGCTCAAACCTGCAAGTCCTGGAGGTCAACATTTCCGTGTGTTGGCCATTGTGGTGGAGGAAGTTTATCTTCGACAGTCCATGCCGCTTCTGATGCAATTTCACTGAATTGCTTTATCCTCTCAACAGAAACTAATCTGTTCTCCAGTGAACAGCTAAGATTTACAACGGAGAACAGCACAGCATTGAGGGACAAGCCATAAGACAGCAACAAACCAACATTCTCTGATCATGATTTGAAAGGAAATGGTTAGCTCTCTCTTAAATGAATCTTAAATAATCAGCAGAAAGTATGAAGGCAAAAGAGTAAAAGACAATAAAAAACCTTTTAAATGAATCGTAATAATAAGTAGAAGGCAAACCTGGCTTGATGATACTAGCTGGCATGAGGATCATGAATAGAGCTGATGCACAAAGGAGTACGCTCCCTAGCAATTCCAAACGTATACCTAACCATTCGCTTGATCCACTGTTGTAAAAATCCATGCGCAGGTTTGAACTCACCTGATTCACATTTTCCTGGATAAACTTTTGCTGCTTCCTGAAACATCGGATTGTCATGAACCCAGCAATGCTTTCTGAGAAGTGATAGATCACAGGTGCCTTAGTTATTGAACCAAGACGTGTTAATTCACGTGACGTTGCAAGATAATATCCCTGCAAACCAGACATAACATCAAATCAGCACACATATCCAGTTCAATAAGGTTAGCAAAAGCGAAAAGCAGGAGTGCACAATACATAATAATCAAATTTAAGTTCTGTATACTTACCCTGTACCAGAAATTTAGCCAGCCAAGAGGAATAAAGAGGAAAACACTTGGCCAAGCATACTGACAAGTGATAATGAGGATGCTAAGCAGTGACATGCAAGCAGCACTTGCAAGGATCGTTAACAAAGGCAAAGTGAAGTCCACATTGATCTGATCACTAGAGGCCTGTTAATGAAGATGTATGTATCAGCATGAGTCATCTATGCTAGTCATCTCGGCAGAGAAAAAAATTCAAAACTTGGAAGGTTCCTATGACTAACAATTAGAAACCGACAGATCAAATTCAGACACTCACCCGATTTAAAATTCTCCCAGAAGGAGTTGTATCGAAGAATGACATGGGTGCATGTAAAATACTGCGAAGAAGTCTAGAGAATAACATCTGGGCCGTCTTCAGTAAAATAAATGTAATGCTAAATGACCTCAGGACAACTAGTCCGACAGAGAGTGCTGCGATGATAGCATATACAGTAATAAAGAAAGACGGGTTGAAAGATGATGCACGGTTGCTCGAAGTTTCATAAGACAGCCAGTAGTCACCAGCCATTAGTGATCCTTGCCATATCAAAGAGAAGAACAAAGCAGTGATTACACCCCACCACCCAAAAGCCTCTGTGAAGTAATCCTTGTAGACACGCAGACTGACTTTTCCGGTTTCCTTCTCTTCGTCTTTGATGAGCTTAGATTCTCCCTTTCTTGACGTGGATTTGGATAGAGAACTGCCTTCACCATTTTCTTTTACCTGATGCAGTGATGTTACAGGAGATTTCTGTTGTTGGGGTGAGTCTTCGTGAAGTTTACCAGTACTGCCACCCATTTCAACAAGTTCCATGGATGCTTCATGAGCAGCAACAAGGGCATTAAAATCTGTGCCTGCTTCTATAAGACTACTGTATCTTCCTGACTGTACGACCATACCATCTCGCATAACCTACTCAGCAAAAGGAACCAAATTTACTAAGAAAGGATGAACATTTACTTACAAGCAAACTTTGAGTAAATCAACAAGAGCTCACCAAGATTTGATCAACATTATGCAAAAAGTCTACTTGGTGGGTTACAAGTATAACTGTTCTATCCTTTAGAGTTCCTCGAATGCATTCCTGCGATGGATCAAAAGAAACTTCAATTTGATTGTTCACTAACGTTTGCAACTTTGCAAGCAGCAATATGATAATTTAAACTCAGTGAACAAGATTTACGGAAACCAGGCACACAAGCACTAGAAGTAGGATTGGGCAGCAAATCATTCCAAAAGAACCAAGAGTAAAGTGCTCTAACCAACACCAGCACCAAATCAAACTAAATCAGCACCTTTTGAGGTACTAGACTTTGCAGAATGAAAGGCTCACTTATGTCTGCTGTTGACACATTGCTGATGAATGAAATTCTAAACACAAATGACGTAGCTATATCTTGAGTCTTGACAAGTGACAACTATCAAGACTCGATGCTGAAAAGAGCGGAGGAAAGTGTGAAACCCAACAAATTAACAAAGGGATTGCTAACCTTAAATATTTGAGAGCCAGTTTGAGCATCAACAGCACTAAAGACATCATCAAGCAAATAAATGTCATTATCCTGATAGACAGCTCGAGCAAGTTGTATCCGCTGCTTTTGACCGCCACTGAGGTTGATTCCACGTTCTCCTATCTCTGTCTGATCTCCAAACTCCATCATTTCCAAATCCGTCTCCAAGCAGCAAACTCTCAGAACTTCTCTGTACTTCTCCCGGCTCATAGGCAAGCCAAACAGCACATTCTCTTGAATGGTCCCATTCTGTATCCACGACGTTTGTGCAACATAAGCTGTCGTTCCACAAACTCTGACCTGCAGGGAATCTCGACATCTCAGAGCCAATAACACAAATAGCTGCTATTTCATACTATCTCAAAAGAGGTATGGAGTATATAATCTAGATTGAAGCTGAAAAGAAGACCACAATCATACCTTTCCACTTGTTTTATGCATTTCCCCGACAAGCGAGGCAAGCAAAGACGACTTTCCTGATCCAACAGTACCAACAATAGCAGCCAGCTGACCTTTCTTTATATCTAAATTTATATCTTTCAATATTTTGTCACCACCCTCATCATCCCAGCAAAAAGATCCATCGCTAACTTGGACAGCACTTTCACCATCACAACCCTCAGCACGCTCAATTGATTCCTCTACTAGCTCCTTACTAATCATGAAGTGATCCAACCTTTTCAGTGATATGACAGCCTGAGATAGTGAAATCATTGACTGAGGGAAAGTCCTGATTGGCTCCTGCAACATCTTAAAAACTGTCGTAGCTGTGAATACTGTCCCTGCATCAAGCGGAAACCCCAAAACAACAGCAGCGCCAAATGTAAGGGTGGAGATCAGTATCGGACTGGACCACATCACCACAATATTGGCCGTAAGTGAGTATAAGAACTTGGATAACCAGCCATACTCAGAGTCCCTAATCGATTGAATCCTCTTATTGAAATGCTCTTCCCATGCCTGGAACTTAATAACTCTCATATAGTTGAGCATTTCATTGGTTGCCTTCATTCTTGAGTCCCGAGTCATCATCGTATTGAACTGAAATCGGTTATAATATCTAGTGGCCAAAGTAGCAGATACCATGACCGCGATTATTCCCAACAACGATACAATCACAGAAGTACCAAGGTATTGGTACAGGAGAGCTAACCCAACTAAAATTTGCAAAGGCATTAACCAAATAGCATGCAATTGCGGCATCATATCAGATAGCTGCTGAGTATCAACAGCCATGTAATTCACAATCTGACCCACCCCATGAGCCTGCCTAGCTGAGCATGTCAACCTCAACCCTTTCTTATACAAGTTAGTAATAAGACTACCCCGAATCAACATCCCGAGTTTCAAACAATTGAAATTGAATTGATGAGAAGCTACTACTTCTACACTCTTTGCCACAAGAAGAATCAAAACCAAGTAATACCCTTCATAACGGGACGTCCTTACACCCGAGGTGAAATCGATGAACTTCTGAATCAGCACAGGTCCAACATACATTGCACAAGTTCGCAATACCGCCAAAAACCCCATGAATGCAACTTCCTTCCAAAAACACCTAAACAAGGTTGTTCTAACAGGGTGTTTGCACATTTCTTCTTTCTTTGGCCACTTTGATTCAAAAAGATCAGACATTTTATAAGATTCATGTTGCGGCGCCAAAGCTGGAACATCATCCGCAGTAAGAGGGTTTCTGTAACCCTTACTAAGCAAGGGATTCATCCATAGGAAGAAAACCTTGGAAATTATTGAACCATTTCCAAATCCACTAACATTTGACTTCTCTAAAAGGGGTTTGCTCAATGATGTTCCATCTTCATCTACTAAATCATTTTGCCTAGCTACCATTTCTCTTATTGCTAACAACAATAATACCCAGTGCCTCAAAAACCTATGGCAAGGTAGGGGGGTCGGATGTACGCAAGCCTTACACGTACACACTTATTGATATAACAACAACAACAACAAGATTATTATCCCAGTGTCTCAAAAACTTCCGCTTATGACGAGGTAAGTAGGGTCAGATACTCAAATGTACGTAAGCCTTACCCCTATGCGTTTATTGACAACATGCAACAAAAAATCTTGATGAATTACTGCTATTGATAACATGCAACAAAAATAGTGAAGTTAGAAACTTCTTACCGAAAAAGATGTCTGAAAATGAACTTTGGTAGCATGCTAAGATGAATGTGAATGTGAGTGAGCAGGAAAAATGGGATCAAAGAAGAAAACAAAATAAATGAACCAGAGAGTTAGGTTTGATGCACAAAAATAAACATGTGTCAAGCTAACTTCCTGTTAAAGGGTCCGATCATTATAAACACTTCTTAGTCCTACCAAATTCTGTAAAAATCTGCATCATAGATTTCAATTTATTACTAGTATGGCCACTACTGTCTGTCCAAGGTTCTTCATTTGACCGAATGGCGCTTTTGGCCCCACTAAACAAGAGTAGTGTAAATGTGTAATTGACCTTCTACTAATACTGTCGGAGTATGCGGTAATGATAAGGGCAACACATCTAAACTCGTCCACAGGACTAACCTAATACGGAGTAATTAGCAAATAAGTACTTTTCGATTAGTTTCGTTCAGACACAAACAACTAATGAAAAGATAGTTAATAATAGTGTCACTAATTGTGAGGTAGGACATGCAACCCAATTGTAGTAAACGGATCTGTCTAAGAAACCGGTTATATATCCTAGGTTCGAATCCTTATATCTCTACCCCCGCATTACTAGTTGCTCCTATGTACGTACTAAAAAAATACGGAGTATTGGTTTTTGCCGAATTGTTGTATCTGCCGACCCTAGGGGGTGTTTCTTCTCTATGTCACGTCTCGCGCGTGCCCTAATCCTCATGTACAACCAAACTCATGTTGTTCCCAACCTGGCCTCTTTTACTACTCCGTACTTGTTTTGTTAAACTCATGGTATGTATTTGACTATCGTTGTTATAATAATTTTGTGTCGTATATATGATCATTTGTAAGATGTAATTATACATGCTAAATTAATAGTACGAGTAGTTCGGATTCCTGATTTCACAACTAACTTTTCTAACATTTACAAAATAGATTATTTAATTTAGCCTGGAAAATGAGATTTTTGGTCAACGCGTATGAGGTAGACTGGTAGAGGGTAGATGGGTAATTACAGCTTGTTGTAAGACTTCTAGTTGTAACCCAACAGGTCAAGGAGATTGAGGTTGGTAAAAAATGTGATAAGTAGTACGATAACGTAGCATGCATTATGACCACAAGAACCAACAGTCGGACGTTGATTTCTGCACTAAATTGCTACGGAGAATTTAATTCGAAGCAGCTAAATCAAGCGGCATAGCTAGTGACAATCAACACTAGATTTCTATACAAAGTTGCACCATAAACATTTAAGACAACATCACTTGTGACAAATTTCAATAACTATGACAGCCCAAAGGTATGTTGGTGCGACTTGTGACTAACATTCATGTGTACGGGTAACGACGTGGTCATTAACTTGCGCGGATGTAGCGACATTTTTTTTTTTTTTTTTTGAAGGGGAACACATCTAGAAATTCATTACGTAACAGCGGCTGCGAAATCCGTAGCCACCAGGTCAAGTACAATCGGAGGACCACTATCCACCCACACCCTAGTGGAATACTCGATAGGTCCCAAGTGAGCTATCTCATGAGCAACCTTATTCCCGCTACGCCTAACATGACTAAAAGAACATTGAAGAAAATTACACGAAAAATTAAAAACATCTAAAACAGAAGAACCAAAATAACTTGACGTGAACTTATGAGATCTAAGAGAGCTAATAAGCTGTAAAGAATCGGACTCCAAAATCACCTTCTCCGCTCCCATCTGCCGAGCTAACTGAAGGCCAAACAATGCAGCCTTCGCCTCCACAATCGCAGGCTCCCACTTCGCACTTACTTGCCTGCAGCCCACTCCGCACTTACTTGTCAAATGTAGCGACATTGAGTGTCTTAAATATTGTATTTAATTCGTCGGATAACGATCTTTCCAAAGTATCTTATTTAAATGGTTTCATATGTTGAAGCGGTCTCACACTAGAAAATTTGCATCAGAATTAGTAGCCACGGCATGACATCTACATTTGACAAGTCTACTCCTTGTGCATGTCGCGTCCTCTCTCTGATCTCAAGTCTATCTTCTTTCTTAGCTTACAATACAATTTTGTATACTCCGTATGTAGTTTATTTTACCAAAGAAGATTTGTCAGAGTCACTTGGTTCCTTTGTAATAAGGATCTTCTGTCCCATTTCGTATTCCATTCCTTACTCGTTTCTTTGTGAAAAGAGCTGCTGAGCATATACACAACCATGTTCCTATGTAACATGATTTGTTTTGTGAGTAATGTGTAAGGTCATATTCATGCTAATAGCTTAATTTAAGTAGTAATGCATTTAATTTGTTATATGAAAATCTCTTACGAGTCTGAACACGGACCAGTGATCAATAAACCGCATTAGGAAAAGTTAAACACCAAACATACACAGCGACAACATGAGAGGTGATTGAGTTTCCGTTGTCTCATTTATTAGGGAATTTAGGCAGATATATAGACATAATTAGATGATTTTAATATTGTTTCCGTTTCACATGTTCGTAGCAGTAGTAATCAAGTCGTTCATCATGTAGCTCACCTGATTTTACCTGAAAACAAAAAGAATTTAGCCGAAATAAGCAAATTTCTTTTTTTTTTTTTTTTTTTCTGACAACGTCTAAATCAAAGCAAATTTCTAACAGTACTGAAAAGCTGTTCTTCTGCTGTATGCATGAAATGTTCTCTGATTCCTCAATCATATACCTGAATCTGTAGAAGCAAAGATTACATTTCGATTTTTAGTATCTAGCATTACTGTATGTCACCTTACATCTCCAAACAAAAATTAGTTACCAACTATTAATATCAAAATTTTCACCCATATCAGTGGAGCACCAGTCGTTTTGGTCTATCGACAATATGGAAGTCATCATTCGATGAAAAAACTAGTGATGCCGAAGAATTCTTCAAAGATGCATCGATCGTCTAATTATTGAGGATCCAAGATTACAGCCCTGATGAGCGATTGGCATACTCCTGTACCAATGCGCCAAAGAGTGATGGCCTCTCAAGCAGCCGAGCTGGAGAATCATACTCTTTTGCTTTACCTGTTGACGATTGTATGCATATATTACATATTTTAAATAAAAAAAGGAAATAACACCACGTTATTAAGAACAGTTTGTTTATACCTGCATCCACGACAAGAACCCTGTCACAGTCCATAACTGTAGGTATTCTGTGAGCTATGCTGATGATTGTACAGGCTGCAAAATCTTCTCTGATAATCCTTTGGATTACAGCATCTGTTTGAGAGTCTACAGAAGCAGTTGCCTCATCCATAAACAAAAGTCGACTTTTCTTCAGCATTACTCGGCCTAGGCAGAGAAGCTGTCTCTGCCCTACGCTCCAATTATCTCCATTATCAGCCACTGCATGTTTTAAAGAATTTCAGATAAAGTTGGTGTTTCTTTTCTAGAACTCAACATGATATATGATGATTAAAAGAGGATAAATAAGCACCTGGAGCTTCAAGTTTCTCGGGCTTGGAAGCCACTACATCTTTAAGCTGGCAACGGTCAAGACTCTACACGAAATATACGATCATGAAATTTAGCATCTTACGGAACTCATCTAAAAAGTAAAAATGTGTGGAAAGTTTATCAATTTTGTTAACTGTTAACATTACCTTCCAGATCTCATCTTCAGAGTACTGGCCAATTGGGTCAATGTTACTCCGCACAGTGCCTTCGAAAAGAACAGGTTCTTGAGGAATGATTCCAAAGCGAGACCTAAGATCATGGAGGCCTAGCATACATATATCAATGCCATCGATGATAATCTTCCCGCCACTAGGCTCAACAACCCTGAATAACACTTGAATCAGAGTCGACTTCCCGCTCCCAGTTCGTCCAACAACACCTACTTTCTCTCCGCCTGTAATGCTTAATGTGATTCCCTTTAGTACAAGCGGGGTATCAGGTCTATATCTGACCTGTGAAGACAAAATTTCATTCTATCAGAAAACTGAGCTGAAGTATACATCTGACTTCATAGGATTACAATCAGGGCTACTATGATAGGGCGTATTATCTTTATGTTTGTTATTCAAGCTTCACTCACATTCTGTTAATCATGTTGGTTATTTTCATACCTGCAGATCCTTAAGCTCAACATTGCCTTGTGTAGGCCAACTTTTAGGAAGAAGACGGTCCTTAATAACCCATTCAGCTTCAGAAGGGATTGCCGTAAATTGCTTGATCCTCTCAACGGACACCATTCTATTCTCGACAAAACAGCTCGTATATATAGCCCAGAACAGCACACCGTTGAGTGACAGACCATATGAGAGGGATAGACCAACATTCTCTGGATCACACAACATATGATCAGATCTCTTTGCTATGAATCCACAAAATGGAAGTCAGACAGTTATTAGTACAAAGGTTAGCATGCAGGAGGAACCTGGCTTAATTATATTGCTAGGCAGGAGAATCATGAAAAGCGTTGATGCACAGAGAAGCAAGCTACCCAGCAGTTCCAATCGGAAGCCTAACCATTCATTTGATCCATTATTATGAAAATCCATGCGCAGATTTGCATTCACCCTGTCTACATATTCCTGGGTGAATCTTTCCTGTTTCCTAAAACACCGGATTGTCATGAAGCCTGAAATGCTTTCAGAGAAGTGATGGATAACAGGTGCCTTTGTGATCGAGTCAAGGCGAGTTAATTCACGCGACGTTGCAAGGTAATATCCCTGAAAACCAAAAAGACAATGTCTACTTAACGGACAATATCTAGCTAACGTACAGCACAAGAAACCAGAGCACAGCAGAACAACAACATGATTTAAGGTGAGCTAACATAAATCCTCAGAAGGATTCTCATACAGCTCCTAACGGAATAAGGTGTTAGGTGTTTAGGTTAGGTTTTCCTTCTGAAAGTTTTGATCAACCGGACTCCAAATTCAATTTGGCCCTCAAATGTTAAAAACAAAAAAAGAAAAAAAAAAACATTGCTCAATCATGATGTTCCTAAGCAATATGTAATGCATAGTTAGAAGTTACAAGGCAGGGCATTACACATATATTAATCGGGCTCACACTCGTTTGCTCCAAAATGGATACAGTCTCCGAAAATCCTACTTGTACGAAATTAGAAGGCAGGGCATTCCATAGAGTGTGATGTACCAAATATTGTAATAGTAGATTAAATTAATCAGATCTCTCATTTTCCTAATATACTCATCTTTATAAAGGTTGATGAATCAAGCTTACCCTGTACCAAAAGTTAAGCCACCCAAGAGGAATGAGGAGGAATACAGTTGGCCACGCGTACTGGCAAGTGATTATAACAATGCTGAGCAGCGTGATGTACATGGCCACTGTCAGGTTCAGAACAAATGGCACCAAGATATCAACGTTTGTCTGATCACTTGAAGCCTGAACAAAAAAAGTTGAAAATGAATCCAGTTACTTAGATACATTGCCTCCTTCATAATCTAAAAGACTTGGCAAAGTTCATGACTCTTCAAGTACTAGGGAATTGCAGGCATGTATCTAAAACTGATAACAGTACGATAAATTTAAAAGACAGATTAGACATAACAGCTCACCCGACTTAAAATTCTTCCTGAAGGAGTAGTATCAAAGAATGACATGGGAGCATGTAGAATGCTGTGGAGGAGTCGGGAGAACAAAATCTGGGACGTCTTCAGCCCAAATAAAGTGACGAAGAAGGACCTTATGATGACCAATATGACAGAAAGAGCTGCAATCACAGAATATACAATGATAAAGAAGGAGGGGTTGAAGGTTGAGCCACGCTCTTCAGATGTCTCATAAGCCAGCCAGTAATCACTGGCCATTATTGATGCTTGCCACAGCAAAGATAACATCACAGCAGCAATAACACCCCACCATCCAAAAGCCTCCGTGCAGTAGTCCTTGTAGACGCGCAAACTAACTTTGCCAGTTTCCTTCTCCTCCTCTTTGATCAGCTTTGAATCTGCTTTTTTGGAACTGGCTCTTGTCAAAGAACTGCCTTCACCATCTGCTTCGCCATGAGTTGGCAATGAGCTAGGAGATTTCAGTTGTAGGGGAGAATCTTCTGGAAGCTCAGTACTGGAACCAGCTTCAACAAGTTCCATTGATGTTTCATGGGCAGCTACAAGAGCATTAAAATCTGTCCCTGCTTCTAAAAGAGACTCATATTTTCCCTGTTGCACGATCTTACCATCTCGCATAACCTGACAAGACAGTGAATGTTGTTAGCAGATACAGAGAAAAACGCAGTTGGAAAACACAGTAGTTATCATCCATATCTTAGACAATAGGAAAAATGACTCACCAAGATAAGATCAACATTATGCAAGAAGTCCACTTGATGTGTTACAAGTATCACTGTTTTATCCCTGAGAACGCCTCTTACACATTCCTGCAGTGCGGATTACAGGAAGCTCAATATTAAACCCACCTATTGCACATGAACAAAAGGAACACTTCAAGAAAGTGAAAACATAAACCTTGAATATTTCTGATCCAGTATGAGCATCAACGGCACTGAACACGTCATCAAGCAGATATATATCACAATCTTGATAAACAGCTCTAGCAAGTTGTATCCGCTGCTTCTGGCCACCACTGAGGTTGATGCCACGTTCTCCAATTTCCGTCTGATCCCCAAAATCCATCATCTCCATATCCTTCTCCAAGCAGCAAACCCTTAAAACTTCTTTGTATCTCTGCCTGTTCATAGGGCAACCAAACAAGATATTCTCCTCAACTGTTCCGTTCTGTATCCATGATGTTTGCGCTACATATGCTGTAGTTCCATAAACTCTAATCTGCAGAAGCAAACCAAGATCATTTACACCACATACTGACATCGTAGCTGAGGTACAGAGCATTAAGTAAGTATGGCAGAAGACTCGAATCCTGAAAAGCAGTACAGTCTGGCTGTAGTACTAGTTCGAATGATCAAAACACTAGATCTTGACCACATAAAATGAAAGTTGACAAGCCCTTCCGACAATTAATACTCCAAAGTAGTTAAGTAGCATATGCTGAACAAAAAAAATTAACAAAATATCAAGCAATAAAGGCTAGAACAATAGAAATACAGAATGTACATGAATGAGCATACCTTTCCTCTCATTCTATGCATCTCACCAAGAACCGAGGAAAGTAAAGACGATTTTCCTGACCCAACAGTGCCAACAATAGCTGAAAGCTCCCCTTTCTTTATGTTCAAGTTTATATCTTTCAATGTCTCAACTTCTCCATCATCATCCCAGCTAAAAACGCCGTCTTGAACCTCAACTGCTGTCCCACCATCACATCCGTAAACTCTCTCAACTGAATCCTCCACTAGTTCCTTACTCATCATGAAATCATCTAATCTTTTCAGTGAAATCATAGCCTGAGAAATTGAAATCATAGACTGGGGGAAGTTCCTAATTGGTTCCTGCAACATCTTAAAAAGTGTCGTAGTTGTGAAAACAGTCCCTGCATCAAGTGGTACCCCCACAAGCATCGCGGAGGCAAATGTGAAAGTCGAAATCAATATTGGTGTGGACCACATCACCACAATATTGCCGGCAACTGAGTAGAGGAACTTAGATAACCAGCTATACTCCGAGTTCCTAAATGATGAAATTCTTTGGTTAAAATGCTCTTCCCATGCCTGGAACTTGATCACCCTCATATAGTTCAGCATTTCATTTGTCGCCTTCATTCTTGAGTCCCGATTCTCCATCAAATTGTATTGGTACTTATTATTCTTGCTCATACTAGACATAACAAACAACATGACCGCCAGTATTCCCGCAAAGGCAGTAATCACAGCTCCCCCAAGGTAGTTGTACAGGAGAACTAAAGCCACAACAATTTGAAGAGGCGTCAGCCAAATAGCATGGAGCTGCATCACCATATCAGCGAGTTGCTGGGTATCTACAGTCATGTAATTCACAATTTGCCCTACTCCATGAGCCTGTCTAGCTGAGCATGTTAACTTCAGCCCTTTATTGTACAAGTTAGTGACAAGTGAGCCACGAATTAACATCCCGAGCTTCAGAGAAAGGAAGTTAAACTGATGTGTGCTCAAGACCTCTACCACCTTTGCAACAAGGAGAGTCAGGACAAGGTAATACCCTTGATAAGCGGAGCTTCTTTTACCCGAAGTGAAATTAACAAAGCTCTGAAGCAAAAGAGGACCAACATACATGACACATATTCGAATAACTGCTAAGAAAGCGGTGAAAGACACTTCTTTCCAGAAGCACCTGAAGAGGGTGGTTCTAACAGGATTCTTGCAGTTTTCGGCTTTGCTAGGCCACTTTGATTGAAACAGATCAGACATTCTTTCAGCTCTATGTTCTGGTGCAAGAGTTGGGACATCATTAGCCTTAAGGTGACTTTTGTGACCTTTACTAAGTAGGGGATTTATCCAAAACCAAAATGCTTTGGATACGATTGAAGCAGTGGCATAGCCACTGACACTCTCTTGCTCCAAAAGCGGCTCACTTAGTGAAGTTTGATGCCTTACTACCATTACACCCGTTGATCCCCCAATGCCAATCACAAGAACAGTGGAGAGTGCAAACGAAATAAATGAAACTACATCCTGCAACATCAACTCACTTCCGTTTCCAGATATTATACGGATTAATCCCGAAACTACAAACAAGGCATAGATGAAGAAGCTAGCAACCAAGAAGACTCTAAGCGAAAATGGGTGCTTAGCTGCTTCATACCTCTTTTCATGAGCAGTAAGGACAGCCACTGCTAAATAAGTTACCAACTGAATAATCCCAAATGTTCCATCCACAATCTTCCAAGGCAATTCATTGTTTTTTCTACTGAAAGCTAAAATGGCACTCCCTAAATGAAGAACTGCTAGCAAAACTGCTACAGAGGGGGACAATTTATACCAAATATTCGCCTGAGCCCTAGCGCGGTCACTGGTTGTGATGCTCTTCCTAGGATTGGAGTCATGATTGTTCTTGAAGATGACCTTAGTAACGAGTTGACGAACAAAAATGCCAAGCAGAAAAAGCAAGAAAATGACATCAACAGTAGAAAGCAGAGCTCTTTGAGAACATGGATAAAGGAATATGAATTCAACCCATGGTATAATATGTGAAGATGAAGGATTTTCTGTGACAGGTTTCTGACATGAGAGAGAGGTTATCCATGATTCTAAAGACATTATTTTGATGTATTCTCAAGAATTCTGAGTGTGAACCTTACACTTCCCTTCTAATTAATCACATGCTACAAACTTCCTGCAAAAAGCAAACATGAAAACACAAAATTAGTAAAATACTGAAATTTCACAAGTCCGATCCTACTAATATAAGTATTCTTTCATTTTTTTTGACGTGAACTACTAAAAGTATTCTAATAATACACCAATATCACAATCAGAAAAAAGGGTACCACACTGAAAAAGGCCATAAGAAGTCGAAAGATATTCAATAATATCAGAAGTTAAATGCTGGCCTGCCTAGACGAATTAAGTAAAACCCATGACTTATCAGCAAAAAGAGCATCAACTTTTGGCAAACTTAGACGATGCACATAATTTGATCACAAAAACTTACTACACTAAATAATCAAACTTATACAATGCACATAATTCGATCACAAAAACTTACTACACTAAATTATCAAACTTAGACAATGCACATAATTCGATCACAAAAACTTACAACACTATATAATCAAACTTAGACAATGCACATAATTCGATTACAAAAACTTACAACAGTGAATTACTGAATTATCAAACTTAGACAGTGCACATAACTTGATCACAAAAATTACTCCACTAAATTATCAAACTGATTGTAGAGCACATGAGAAATATTGAAATTAAACCTGAGACCTGAGTACCTGACTAAACTTCAATCATGTAAGTGATCAACACATCATGCAGATGGCATGATTGAATGTGACCCCACAAACCTAGGAAAATTATTGCAAAACAAAAAAATAAAATCTCACAAAATGCAGATCACACAAAATTAAAAAGAATGAAGTGTTCATAAACAATAATAAAGTACATAATAAACAAATTAATTCCAGCCAAAGAATAAAAAAGCGTGGTGCATCATGGAGACATGAAATGAAATAAGAACAGTAAAAAGCTCAACCCCAATTTTCCCACTAAAAAAGGCAAAATATTGAGTGTTGATTTTTTGTATTATAATGAAGACATGCATCCAAGATCCAAGTCTAGTCACTAACATGGAAATTGGCCTTCATTAAATAGAAATATCATGTAACGAGAAGAGTAGAATACATGAATCATCTCAATCAAACGCCTAAAGTAAAAAAAAATGACATTTCACCAAGTCAAATGCACTCCTATATACTCCGTAAGTATTTTAATAAAACACGAATATATCAATCAGTCAAAAGGGCACCAAAATTATCAGGAAAAAGGTCATAACTACTAGAAATATATTGAATATCAGATGCTAAATGCTGATGACCCTAGAAGAATAAGGTAAAACCCATGATTTATTAGCAAAAAGAGTATCTACTTTTAGCAAACTTAGGCAATGCACATAATTCGACCAGAAAAAAACTTACTACACTAAATTATCAAACTTAGACAATGCACATAATTTGATCACAAAAACTTACTACACTAAATTATCAAACTTGGATAATCCACATAATTTGATCACAAAAACTTACTACACTATATAATCAAACTTAGACAATGCACTTTGATCACAAAAACTTACTACACTATATAATAATCAAACTTAGACAATGCACATAATTCGATCACAAAAATTTACTACGTACACTAAATTGTTAAACTTAGGACAATGTACATAATAATTTGATCACAAGAATTTACTCCCACTAAATTATCAAACTGCTTGTAAGACAAAGAAGAAAGATTGAAACCAAACCTGAGACCTGACTTCAATCAAATTAAGTGATCAACACATCCTGCAAATGACATGACTTATACTGAATGTGACCCCACAAATCTAGGAAAATAATTCCAAACAAACAATAAAATTAGGCAACAGAAAATAGATAATCATAAATGCAGATCACACAAAATTCAAAAGAATGAAGTGTACAATAAACAATATAATAAAAGTACATATAATACTAGTCATATGTGTACGTGACACATGACCCCTAAACAAATTATTTCCAGCCGAAATTGGAGCGTGACACAACATGGAGACATGAAATGCAACAAGAACATTAAAAAGCTCAACCTCAATTTCCCCTAAAATAGGGTAATTGTTGACTTTTTTTATTATAATATAATGAAAAAAGTGCATCTAAGATCAAGTCTACTCGTAGTCATTAGCATGGAAACTGGCCTTCATTAAAGAGAAACACATGGGTATGTAGTACAGTGTGATTTGCAAATCTCAGTCAAACGCCTTAAGACAAAAAAAGTGATACTATGATGGTACCGAATTTTACGCTTAGTAGAAACCAAGGGCGAAGGCAATTGGTTAGTCGCATGGGGTTGTTGTCGCAACTGTATCCGTGTTTTGCATCAAGAAATCATTTTTCCCAACCTAATATAAATTTCAGAAATTTCAGGGTTTTCACTTTTCACAACCCCGCGTATTAAGTCTTAGTTCAGATTCGCCCCTAGTACGTAGAAACTCTTTAGTATGGAATATGCCAATGAAACAGCAATAATGTACGTAAAAATAGTAGTACTCCAGCATGTATATATTATATATATACTCCCCCGCTCCATCTGATCTTTTTAATTGTTAACATTTGATTCGAATTCTTGCCTCTAAGATATTCAAACTCGAAGCGATTAATTATTGGTACAAAATCATGCATGCAGGACGACACAAACAGGAACTCCCATTCAAATCATCAATAGTGACAGAATCACATAAATAGCACAAGTTCTTTTTTTTTTTTGAGCATAAATAGCACAAGTTCAAGATAGCAAAATCTCAAAAATTGCAGAAAATTCATACGCAATACAATTTAGAAAATCGCTTAAATTCGAGCCGAGGGTATTACCGTAATTCGCTTCACGATAGAAGCCAAGAGTAAGGGGAAGCGTCCGGCCTGGCGGACGAGCGCGGCGGAGTAACGGTCGAGCCGAGAAGCGTGAGTTGGTACAGCAGTAGAGGCGGAGGGTGGTGGCGGTGGAAGCAAAGGTGGTGGTTGACATGGTGTCGCCGGAAAAAGAAGGTGGCGATTCGAAAGTAGAAGCGGCGGGAGAGGGAGAGTGGGTGGCGTGATGTATAAGTGACAACTGACAAGTGAGTAGTGATGAGAGAAAATTGTTTTTTTTTTTTGGTTACAAGTTTACAACTTCCAACTCTTACAGCATGTTTGGTAGAGAGGAATTGAACGGAAAGAATTGGAAGGAAAAGAAAGGAACGGAAAAGAAAAGAAGAGAAAGGAAAGGAACTACGATTTCTTTTGTTTGGTTCACTTTTTCAAATTTGGGAGGAATTGGAAGGAAAGTGGGTGTTTTTATGTTGTAAATTGGCTTTCCGTCCAATTCCGCCCGTTTTGGGAGGAAAAGGAAATGACAGTTTAATGAAGGATCATTTCCTTCCATTTCCTTTCTTTTCCTTCCCCTTCCCATGTATTTTCATAAACCAAACGTAGGAAAGTTGTAAAATCTATTTCCTTTCCTTTCCTTTCCATCCAGTTCCTCTCTACCAAACATGCTGTTACAAGTTAGACATAATTGTAATACTCCGTATCAAAGATAATTATTTCGAAAACTTGTTTTCCGAAAAGTCTAAATACAAAGTAAAAGGTCTAAATAAAAGAGAGGTGTTATTCGTCGCCCGTCCTATTACTAATATCGTCCGATAATGTCCAACCTAAGACACATCTCAAAGAAGAAATGGCGTTTGTAAAGGACTAAAATGCCCTTTACTATTGATCAAATTTTGTGGTAGTGGTACTAAATAGGGTAACGGAGTGAATATTTGGGAAGATTTGAACATTGGAGTTCATGAGCTTAGGCTTAAAGTCGTTTGAAAATGTCGACGAGGGTGGATGGGCGTCGCAGGTTAGGGCCGTTTCTCGGTCCACGGGGCGGTTTGGGGGTCGTTCTCATGGGTCAACGGGTGAGGGGACATTCATTTGGTGGGGAGGTCGTTTCTCTGGGTCGACGGGTGGTTTGGGGGTTGGTTGTTTGAGCCAACGATGTAGGGACTCGGTTATCAATCACATGGAGATCGAAGAAATAGGTTGCATTGAAAGTTTCCAGAACTATTTTATTCTTTTTTCATTTCTAAGTATAAAGGTATTATTGGAAGAAAAAAAAAAGTCATTTAATTGTTGCGTTTAACCTTTTTTATTATTGCATTGAGACCATTCCTTGGAGGGGCGCACAATCCCTGACAGTCAGTTATCAAATAGTGTGGCTGACAGGGGCAGATTGGTCATTTTAGGCCAAAAATGACACTTTGAGCTCGTTTGGATTGAGGGATGGGAATTGGGGGGATTAGAGGTGGGAATATGGGAGGGATAAGAAGGTAGGGAATTGGGTGAGATAATATAATTCCCTTGTTTGGATTAACATGGGAATATGGATGGGATATGAGTGATATATATGAACTTTACGAATATACCCCTACTTAATATTAAAATTTTCTTATATAATTTTTTTAAGGGGGGCAATTAAGTCTTTTTCTTTATTAAATGAATTCCCAACTCTAATACCTGCCCCCCTAGGTATTAGATTGGAGGGATAACAAATCCCTATCACCCAATTCCCATTTCCTTATCCCTCAATCCAAACAAGGGAATATGGTTAATTGGAAATAATAATCTCATCCCCTCTCCTATTCCCTCAATCCAAACGACCCCTTTTTGGGGTTAATTTTGTCAATTCAGGGCACAATTTTTTCCCAAACCAGTTTTCACCCTTCCACCACCAGTCAACAACCCAACCCAACCGGAAAGCACGAACTACCCAGAAATCCGACCAACCTACCCAGATTTTCCGACGGCGAACGGAATCAAACGACACCCTAAGATGGGCAAGGTGAACCCCTCCCCCCTAAAAAAAATATAAAAAATTAAATTGTGAAGGTGACCGAAAAAGGGTTTAGGGTTCCACTTCCCGGCGCCGCGTTACCGTGGACGACGACGAGAATGATGCATAAATGGCGACGGAATCGAGGTATGGTGGTCGACGATGATTATGTATGTTGATTGAAGATGCACCGCCGCCGCCGATGATGAAGGTGGTAGTTCTGGACGGTGGTTGATTAATGATTGGTGATTTGAATTGGATGATGTTTGATGATGAAGAACGGTGGTGGATGATGAGTTGAATAAGATGATGATGTTGATGATGGTCGCTGTTGATGATGATGATTATGCAGATGATAAGAGATCTGCTTGATAATTTTCTGGGCTCATGTATGAACATGGGAGAGAGAGTGAGTGAGCAGAAAGAGAGAGAAAGGGTTGGGAAGTGGGGAATAATTGAATGTGACCCGGTAATTGGGGGGAAGAATAAGCAGGTCAATATTTTTTGTCCTTTTCCTGTAAGTTACATTATGTAAATGACTGTGTGGGATTTTTCGTCCCTCCCATTCCTTGCTCTTTTTTTTTTTTTATGTTACTTGAAAGGATCTTGATTCCCTAGTTTCGTTCGAAACCTCATTATCCCCAACCCCGATTGCCTTCATTTTTAGGCCATAATATTGAAATGTTCTCTGATTCCTTGATTCTGCTACTAAACCTTACATACCGGCAAAGATTACATTTGTAGTTTCTAGTATCTAGCATCAATTGTATGTTCTAATATCAACATTTTAGTCCAAATCATTGGAGCACTAGTACTGTACTTTTGTTCTCGTTGTCGAGATCAATAGCCACAGTTAGCCTCATGGTTATGTCGACAATATGGAAGTCATCATTCGATGAATGATGCTTGTGATTCCGAGGTATTCTTCAAAGCCGCATACTCTAGTTATCGAAGATCCAAGATTACAGCCCTGATGAGCGATTGGCGTACTCCTGCACCAATGCCCCAAACAGTGATGGCCTCTCAAGCAGCCGAGCTGGAGAATCGTATTCTTTTGCTTTACCTGTTGACGATTATATACACGTAAACTATAAACATACTTGGAAAACAACGTTACGTAGTTAAAAAGCAGTTGTTTTCGACTAAGGTCAAATTTATAAAGCATGGTTAACATACCTGCATCCACAACAAGAACTCTGTCACAGTCCATAACTGTAGGTATTCTGTGAGCTATGCTGATGATTGTACACGCGGCAAAATCTTCTCTGATGATCCGTTGAATCACAGCATCCGTTTGAGAGTCTACAGAAGCAGTTGCCTCATCCATAAACAAAAGTCGACTTTTCTTCAGCATTACTCGGCCTAGGCAGAGAAGCTGTCTCTGCCCTACGCTCCAATTATCTCCATTATCAGCCACTGCATCATTTGGAGAATTTGAGATAAAGTTAGTGTTTGTTTTCTAGAACACAGCGTGCTATATGATGATTAAAAGAGGATAAAAGAGCACCTGGAGCTTCAAGTTTCTCGGGCTTGGAAGCCACTACTTCTTTGAGCTGGCACCGCTCAAGACTCTGCATGATAAATATAAATTATGATGATTAGCAAGTTATAGAATTCAGTCTAAAAATTATTGGAGGAAATTAGGTGAAATGCCTGTGGTTAATACTGATCAGTTTGGTGTTAGATTTATTTACCTTCCAGATCTCATCTTCTGAGTACTGGCCAGTCGGGTCAATGTTGCTCCGCACAGTACCTTCGAAAAGAACAGGTTCTTGAGGAATGATTCCAAAGCGAGACCTAAGATCATGAAGGCCTAGCACACATATATCAATCCCGTCGATGATAATCTTCCCGCCACTAGGCTCAACAAGCCTGAATAATACTTGGATGAGGGTCGACTTCCCACTCCCTGTTCGACCAACGACACCTACTTTCTCTCCGCCTGTAATGCTTAATGTGATTCCCTTCAGTACGAGAGGGGTATCAGGTCTATATCTGACCTGTCAAGACAAAATTTTATTTCATTAGAAAACTGATATGCACTGAAGAATATATCTTAAATCACAGGTTTACACTTAGGGAAATTCTGCTATGGAGCATTGTATTCACGTATATTATTCAAGCTTCGCTCAGATTTTTTTGATCATGTTGGTTATGTTCATACCTGCAAGTCCTTAAGCTCAACGTTGCCTTGCGTAGGCCAACTTCTAGGAGGAACGCGGTCCTTGATAACCCATTCAGCTTCAGAAGGAATTGCAGTAAACTGCTTTATCCTCTCAACAGAAACCATTCTGTTCTCGACAAAACAGCTCATATATATAGCCCAGAACAGCACAGAGTTGAGTGAGAGACCATATGAGAGGGAGAGACCAACATTCTCTGGATCACAGAACAAATAATCAGATCTTTTTGCAACGAATCCACAAAATGGAAGTCAGAACAGTTACGAGTACAAAGGTTAGGAGAAGGAACCTGGCTTAATTATATTGCTAGGCAGGAGGATCATGAAAAGTGTTGATGCACAGAGAAGCAAGCTACCCAGCAGTTCCAAACGGAAGCCTAACCATTCATTTGCTCCATTATTATGAAAATCCATGCGCAGATTTGCGTTCACCCTGTCTACATTTTCCTGAGTAAAACTCTCCTGTTTCCTAAAACACCGGATTGTCATAAAGCCTGAAATACTTTCAGAGAAGTGGTGGATAACCGGTGCTTTCGTGATTGAGTCAAGCCGAGTTAATTCCCTGGATGTTGCAAGATAATATCCCTGAAAACAGAAGACAGCATCTCTTTAATAGAGAATATCTAGCCAATGTATACCAAAATGATTAGAAACAAAATGTGACAACAATTTCACTTGAAATCAGCCCAGACTATCCAGGAAACATAGGAATGAGAAGGGGGGAGGGAAGGGTTACTGAGTTAACTGATCAGTGCAGCATAACAGCGACATCTCTTTTTAGAGTGAGAAGAGACACCTCAGTACACCTCAACCACACAGCATAATTTTAAGGCGGCTAACATGAATCTTTGTAAGGATTCTCAGAGCATCAGCATCCTAATGAAAAAAGGTGTTGCATGTTTTGATTAGGCTTTACTTCTCGTACGTTTTGATCAAAACTATGTTCAATCTCCAAAATTAATGCGTCGCCTTCAAATTGCCCAAAAAGGAATTAAAAATAATTAAAACAAAAAAGAAAGGAAAAACATTGCTCAATCTTGATGTTCGTAGTTAAGCCAAACGCAATGCATAGTTAGGGGCTTAGAGCTCACACTCATTTGCTTCATAATGGTTATGGTGTACTTGTATGAAATTAGAAGACAGGGCATCACAATAATTCATCTTTGCAATAGAAGAAAACCTATAGATGTGAACACTGAAGGATTGAGCTTACCCTGTACCAAAAGTTAAGCCACCCGAGAGGAATAAGAAGGAATACTGTTGGCCAAGCGTATTGGCAAGTGATAATAATGATGCTGAGCACTGTGATGTACATGGAAACTGTCAAGTTCAGAACAAATGGCACCATGATATCGACGTTTGTCTGATCACTTGAAGCCTGAACAGTAAAAAGTTCAAAATGAGTCCAGTAGCTTTTATACATTTCCTCCTTCATAATCTGGTTGACTTGACAAAGTTTATGACTCATCTCTGTACAAGGGAGGAATGTGTTCTAAAACTGATAACAGCAAGATCAACATCAAAAACAGATTGGACATAAAAGCTCACCCGACTTAGAATTCTTCCTGAAGGAGTCGTATCAAAGAATGACATGGGAGCATGTAGAATGCTGTGGAGGAGCCGAGAGAACAAAACCTGGGAAGTCTTCAGCCCAAATAAAGTGACGAAGAAGGACCTTATGATGACCAATATGACAGAAACAACTGCAATCACAGCATATATAGTAATAAAAAAAGAAGCCCTGAAGGATGAGCCACGATCTTCGGATGTCTCATAAGCTAGCCAATAATCACCAGCCATTATTGATCCTTGCCACATCAAAGAGAACATCATAGCAGCAATAACACCCCACCATCCAAAGGCCTCCGTGCAGTAGTCCTTGTAGACGCGCAAACTAACTTTGCCAGTTTCCTTCTCCTCCTCTTTGATCAGCTTAGAATCTCCCTTTTCAGACTTGGTTCTTGTCAAAGAACTGCTTTCACCATTTCCTTCGCCTTGAGTTGGCAATGAGCTAGCAGATTTTAGTTGTTGTGGAGAATCTTCTGAACGCTCCGTATTGTTACCAGCTTCAACAAGTTCCATTGATGTCTCATGGGCCGCTACAAGAGCAGTAAAATCTGTCCCTGCATCTAAAAGAGACTCATATTTGCCCTCTTGGACAATCTTACCATCTCGCATGACCTGACAAGGCAATGGATGTTGTCAACAGATTTCAGAGAAAAGCGCAAGTGGAAGACGCAGTAGTTAACATCTGAATCTTTGACACAGACAGAATGACTCACCAAGATAAGATCAACATTATGCAAAAAGTCCACTTGATGTGTTACAAGTATCACTGTTTTATTCCTGAGAGCTCCTCTTACACATTCCTGCAGAAGATAAGTAATAACATAAGATAAACACAGTTGCTACTTCATCCTGCCGCTCTAACACAATTCAACTCACCAACTAAACCCAACTAATGCAAAGGAAGCACAAATACATTTCAAGAAAGTGAAATCACAAACCTTGAATATGTCTGATCCAGTATGAGCATCAACAGCACTGAATATGTCATCAAGTAGATAAATATCACAATCTTGATAAACAGCTCTAGCAAGTTGTATCCTTTGTTTCTGGCCACCACTGAGGTTGATGCCACGTTCTCCAATTTCCGTCTGATCCCCGAACTCCATCATCTCCATATCTTTCTCCAAGCAGCAAACCCTTAAAACTTCTTTGTATTTCTGCCTGTTCATACGCAAACCAAACAAGATATTCTCCTCAATTGTTCCGTTCTGTATCCATGATGTTTGCGCAACATATGCTGTAGTCCCACAAACTCTGACCTGCAGAAGAAATGCAAGATCATTTATACCATAAACTGACATGCCATCGGACGTACTACTTTCCTAAGATTTACTATCTAGACAATCATAGCAGGTAATTACAGTACATTAAGTAAGTATTGCAAAAGACTCAAATCATGAACAACATTACAGTCTGGCTGGTACTTGTTCCAATGATCGTAACACTAGAATCCTGAGAATCCCTTCTGACATTTCAGCCCTATTTACACACTAAAGTAGACAATGATGCTTAACTAACATCACAAATTCACAATTAAACAACAAACTAAAAATGCTAGGACACTTTTACCAAGCAAAGTAAGCTATAACAGCAGAGTATATAGAAATGGGATACCTTTCCTCTCGTTCTCTGCATCTCACCAAGAACCGCGGAAAGTAAAGATGACTTCCCTGACCCAACAGTGCCAACAATAGCTGAAAGCTCCCCTTTCTTTATATTCAAATTTATTTCTTTCAATGTCTCAACTACCCCATCATCATCCCAGCTAAAAGCGCCATCTATGACCTCAACTGCTGTCACACTATCACATCCGTCAACTCTCTCAACTGATTCCTCCGCTAGTTCCTTACTCATCATGAAATCATCTAATCTTTTCAGTGAAATCATAGCCTGAGAAATTGAAATCATAGACTGAGGGAAAGTCCTGATTGGTTCCTGCAACATCTTAAACAGTGTCGTAGTTGTGAATACAGTTCCTGCATCAAGTGGTACGCCCACAAGAATCGCAGAGCCAAATGTCAATGTCGAAATTATAATTGGTGTGGACCACATCACCACAATATTGCCAGCAATTGAGAAGAGGAACTTAGATAACCAGCTATACTCCGAGTCCCTGAATGATGAAATCCTTTTGTTAAAATGCTCTTCCCACGCCTGGAACTTGATCACCCTCATATAGTTCAGCATTTCATTGGTCGCCTTCATTCTAGAATCCCGATTCTCCATCAGATTGAACTGGTACTTGTTATTCCTGTTTGTACCAAATACAACAAACACCATGACCGCTACTATTCCCAAGAAGGCAGTAATCACAGCCCCCCCAAGTTTATTGTATAGGAGAACCAAAGCCACGAGAATTTGAAAAGGCGTCAGCCAAATAGCATGGAGCTGCATCATCATATCCGAGAGTTGCTGGGCATCTACGGCCATGTAATTCACAATTTGCCCTACTCCATGAGCCTGTCTAGCTGAGCATGTTAACTTCAGACCTTTCTTGTACAAGTTAGTGATAAGGGTGCCACGAATCAACATCCCCAGCTTCTGAGACTGGAAGTTATATTGATGTGTGCACAAGACCTCTACTACCTTTGCAACAAGGAGAGTGAGGACAAGGTAATACCCTTCGTAAGGGGAGCTTCTTTTACCGGATGTGAAATCAACGAAACTCTGAAGCAAAAGAGGACCGACATACATGACACATATCCTAATAACTGCTAGGACAGCAGTGAAAGACACTTCTTTCCAGAAGCACCTGAAGAGGGTAGTTCTAACAGGATTCTTGGAATTTTCGGTTGGTTTTGGCCAGTTTGATTCAAACAGATCAGACATTTTTTCGGCTCTATGTTCTGGAGAAAGAGTTGGGACATCATTAGCTGTAATATGAGTTTTGTAACCTTTACTGAGCAGGGGATTTATCCATATCCAGAATGCTTTGGATAATAATGAAGCAGTGGCAAAGCCACTGACACTCGATTTCTCCAAAAGCGGCTCACTTAATGAAGTTTCATCGTCTGGTAGGGAAGATTCTTGCCCAACTACCACTATACCAGTTGATCCTCTAATACCAACTACAACAAGAACAGCAGAGAGCGCGAAAGAAATAAATGAAACTACATCCTGCAACATCAACCCACTCCCTTTTCCGGAGGTCATACGGATTAAACCCGAACCTACAAACAAGGCATACATGAAGAAGCTAGCAACCAAGAAGACTCTAAGCGAAAATGGGTGCTTAGCTGCTTCATACCTCTTTTCATGAGCAATAAGGACAGCCACTGCTAAATAAGTTACCAACTGAATAATCCCAAATGTTCCATCCACAATCTTCCAGGGTAACTCATTGTGTTTTCTACTAAAAGCGGAAATAGCACTCACTAAATGAACAACTGCTAACAAAACTGTTACAGTCAGGGACAGTTTATACCAAATATTCGCCTGAACTCGAACACGATTACCGGTTGTGAAATTCTTCCTAGGGCTGGACTCATGATTATTCTTGAAGATGACCTTAGAAATGAGTTGATGTACAAAAATGCCGAGGAGAACAAGCAAGAAAATGACATCAACAGTAGAAAGCAGAGCTCGTTGAGGACATGGGTAAAGAAATATGAATTTAACCCATGGTAAAACAGGTAAAGATGAAGAATCGTCTGTGATAAGTTTATTTGAACATGAAAGGGAAGTCATCCATGATTCTGAAGACATCTTTTTCAATGTCTTCTCCAAAGTTTGAGCTTCAACCTCACACTTCCCTTCTCATTAAATCACTTCCTGCAAACATTATTCATTGAAAGAACACAACTTTTTAGTAGATAATAATCAAAGTTCAGTAACAAATACTACTCCTAGATGAATTAGGGTAAAACTCAGTATCAATCAGTAAAAAGGGTACCAAAATTACCAGGAAAAAAAACACATAATTAATATATTGAATTTCAGAAGAATTAAAGTAAAAAGTGTAAAACTAACCCATGATTCATCAGCAAAAAGGCTATCAACTTTTAGCAAAAAAAACTAGAGACTAAAGCATACTATAACTTAATCATAAAAATGTACTAATCCACAAAATTATTATCAAAAAGTTTGAAACAACAGCTGCAGTCCTACACCACTAAAATTATGAGATTAACTCATTAACACATGATGCAGATTGCATGACTTTTACTAATGAGTGGAGGTAGGTAGGTGACACCCCCACAAATCTAGGAAAAATCAAACTGAATTCGTTTAAAAGTGAAATTAAAAAAAATGTCATTATCTACTAAGACAAAATTTCCAAAAAATTGATTAAAATTTGGCAAATCATATAGAAGATCATAAATGCAAATTACAATAAAAATAACAAGAAAGAAGGTTCTATCAGTCATCAAACCTAATACATAGTTTAATAACGAATGGTGTACAATAACCAAACAAGCTTAAGTAGTAATTTAGTATGAAACGACATATAATTTCAAGTTGAACAAATTTGATGCATGGCCCATGTGATGTGAGTATGTATGTGACAACTTGACCCCCTAGACAAAATTAATTCAAACCAAAAAATAAAATTCAAGGATGTGGGACTTGGGGAACATATTAATTTCCTACCCACCTCAAACAAATGTTATTAATTCAAACCAAGTGAAATTCATGGATGTGGGACTTTAACATTTCCTTCAAAACCAAAACAAAATTCTAGATGCTTATCATGAAGACATGAACATACCCAAGAACACTTAAAAGATCAACCTTTTATGCAACCACTTTCCACTAAAAAAAAGGGTAAGGCGTTAACTTCTTCAAAAAGAAACACTTTGGGTAGTATAATTTGGCAAGTCTTAATGGATAAAGAACTCGGAAAAAGCTTACTCGTCTCAACCAAAAGTCTAAACTGACGTGAAAGTCCGAATATTTTATGGTGATTTGAATGAAAAATAGAAATGAATGAAAAGTGTGATTACATGGGTAGGAAAATGTAGGATGTACAAGTCATCTCAAGATTCTCAACCCCCAGCCCAAGGCATCATGGAGTTCAAAAATCGATGAATCATCTCAACCAAAAGTCGAAACTGATGTGACACTCGGAGATTTTATGCCGAATCAATGAAAAGGGTGATTTTATACCCAAGCTGAAAGAGCTCAACTCCAAGATTGAATTTACCAGAAATAATGAAACAGACAAGTACATGATGAGGCAGAAAATGAAAAGCACAACGTAAAAATGTGTAGTAATGATGATGATGATGTAAGTACTATATATGGTGAGAACTTTGAACAAAATAAAGAACAGAATCAAGAAAAAAGAGTGCATGCATAGCAAATAAATTGAGGGAATAATAATGAGGAAATTAAAACAAGTGAATGAAGCTAACCTTGTGCTAAATGATTGTTGGACTTGTTGAGTAGAGTATGGAAAAAGAAACTAAGCCTACCTTCATAAACGTGGGGAGTATATATTAGGCTTAAAATAAATGAGAGGTAGAGGAAAATATGAAGTGTGTTGCATACTAAACCTTTAAAATGTGGACGACAATAATTGTACACCTATCATCGTCATTGCCAATCCTTTTTGCTCCTTTTTTCTGCTTGCATTTTAGCTTGTCGTTCCGCAGTTTTACATCTCTTTCATTTTTTTACGTCGAGTCTGAATTTACCTTATAAAACTCGGTCCATTGTAAGTATATGAAAAAAATGGAGGGAGTGTAAGACACATGTTCATTTGACATACTCCGTATACAATTGTGACATGATAAATCTCGATTGAAAAATCTTTAGTTTGGTGAATACGAGGAATATTATTGTCATATAATCTTGAATTCCAAGGTGTAGATAGTATATATCATCGCCCCATTAGATGTTCGATCGACTACATATGTTCTCCTTTTTGTGGGTATGACCCCTTCAACTTTATTTGTACGAAATGAGATATTGACGTCCGTGAAGTAAATCCGACCAACTAAACATGCACTTATAATGCTAAGTCTAAAACTCTAAATTAGGAAAAAATTATGGATTATGTTAAAAAGATATACTTTAGAGTAACACTAAAGTTTGTGGCTGAGGCAGTGACGCTGCCATTAATTAGAAGGCAGAGATGCATGCCCAAAAAGCCCAAGACCCGAGTATGTAGTAGCTTGGACGCATGGTTGGCAATTGGCGACGTCGTCAAATTTAGTTTGTGCCACTATACACTAATTAAATGCCTTCCGTAGTAGCCAAGGTCCTTAATTACTGACAACTCTAACGAGTGACAACTAGTATAGTGCTCGACTATGAATTCGAATGTTGAAGATTATTTAATATGTCCTCTAATTTTTTTTATGATATTAGCAATAACTCCCTTCATTTCACTATGAGTATATTTTTTTGGTAGTCATTTTGATGGAAAAATGAGCAATCGACCTGATTATTGTTGATCTACGAGTATAAAAAACAAAGGGCGCAAACGCAACATCATAATGAGCACATACACAGTTTCGAACGACTTTCCAGCACAACCACAAAGCAAGAAATTACATGACCCGTTTGCAAGGCCATAGGCTCCCGAGAGAATATATATCTCCATATCTCATTTAGGGAGGCAGGTGTGTCACGGACTATCTCCGTTAAGAATGTTATTAGAATAACTGAATAACCAATTGAATATGTATAAGGGGAAATCATACATGGACAATTAACAAGATTGCTGATAATATACGATACACGAAAAAAACCGTATTAACCAAAAATCTGAACCAATACGGAGTAGCCACGTACCCGCCGCCAACCCCAATTTCATTCCAACCACCATTCAGGCATTCACTCGATCTCTCGGGCGAACTTCCATTCCTCCGCCACCAATAACCACTTTTTCATAACCGCCTTTCACTCCATTACTTCATCGTTGCTTGGCTAGAATATATACTGCCCTAATACCCTTATCCAATAACAATTAACACAATCAAGATGTCCATAACAGTGAGTAACTAAATTCGTAGGAGTAGTTCTTTTACCTTTTATCCATTCGGTTCATTAAAAATTCGTTGCGGACACATACTATAATCGATCCATGTCACGTAATTAGTTGACTACAATAATGTTAAATATGTAGTGTACCTCTTTAACTCTTGTATAAATCGTACTCTACGATAAAAGCCGGGTATGCGGATCAGATGCTCTTAGTCTCGTCATACCTCACAATCTCGTTCGATTTTTGTGCCTAGGAATTACCAAAGGCCAGAGACTAACTGACTAATAAGACCAAAGGAGTCCACCCAAATAACCCAAGCAAGTCAAGCAACAAGACGATCAAGTAGTTTTCTCGAAAGACATACTCCTAGTGATGTTCACGAAAGACATATACCGTATAAGAGTATAACTTTAAACTTTGTCAGTCACTCTAGTGGTTAATAAAAGTTAAGTAACCTCTAACATGACGTTTGTTTATTAGTACTTCGTACCAATGATCAAATTATAAAAACGGTTAGAGGTTAATATCATTATAACGTATGATAATTGATAACAAATCAAGGAAGGACAAAGTAGATGCGTAAGTGATGAGATCATATAAAAGCACGTGATTGGAAAATTGGAAAGACAGCAGAGACTTTGTTAGTCAACAATCAGAGGAATAAAGTCTAATGATAATGCAAGGTAAGCTTAGATTTTGGTAGGTAGCGCATGATTTTATATGAGTTTGCATATATGCCTGAGCTACTCAGCCACCGAATTGGAACAGTAACGTAATCGGCAATCGCACTAATCTTCTTCTGATGCTGCATGCCTTGTCCTTTTCTCAGACAGCGCCATGCAATCAAACCATCTTATAATTGATAGACAAGGCTCTTCCACGAATCTTGTCTCGTTACGACTCATTATTCTTTTCTTCTAGAATCTCATCATCAACTTTTTAAGATAAGTTAGTACTATGTGAATTAAAGTATATGGGTTAAGGAATCATAAGATCACGCCAATAATGATCCAAATGGTGAATTTCAGATCAGGTTAATTACAGAGTCAAGGAATCAATTCAATTCGATTTATTTGGGCCAAAATTTAGTTCGGTTAGAATAAATTCAATTTAGGTTTAGTTTGGGATTACCAACTTCGCTTGGGGTCAAATTAAGATCAGATGTATGTCATTTATCGATCGGATTCAGATCCCGTCAATCTAAGTGAATTACAAGTATTATTAATTCAAATCTTGTAAAAATTTGTCGGACATTATGTTAAACTGAATTTTATAAGAATTTGAGCGGTTGAAAATGTGATTAGTTAATCGAACTAAGTTTTTGCTCAACTGAATCATTATAGTGTCTAGTTATCCAGGTGGTCGCTCTAGTTCTAATCATCAATTGGTATATGGTACCCCGGGGGTACGTAGAGCGTACCCCCGCTTCTTTCCACCAAAATCCACACTTATGTTCAGATGTTTTTTCTAGAGCCCAACTATTATTAGTACTCGTATCCTTTATCAGGCATTCAGGCCCAATAGTCAAACACTTAACTAATAATCAAATAAAAATGAAAAATATCCCCAACTCCCATCGACCCATCATCTCTCCTCCGCCAACCCCGAGCCACCTCAGCCCCGCCGTAGGCTACCGCCTCCACAACTAAAAACTCCGGCCAAGATACCGGCAGAAACACCAGTCGCCGATGAAGAGACAACCATATTCCGCGCCCTCGCACCATGTTTCCTCTACAAAGCTCCCTTCCCTTCTTTCTCTCTCCTTTCCACGCACAAGCACAACCCAGCCCCTTTCCTAACACCCAACCTCTTCGAAATTCGTCGACGCCACAATTTTACGCCGGAGACGTTGATCGTGGTGGCGGTTGCGCGGCGTACTGGGCCGAAGAAAATGAAAATTGGAGAGAGAAGGTTAAAGGAAAATGGGAGGAGGAGAAGGTGAGACGGTGGCGCGGATATGGGCCGGAGTTGCCGGCGACTGGAGTTTTTGTTGGTGTCATCGTTGGGTGGTCACGATGGTGGTGGAGGCAGTGGGGATTGGGATGGCCGGTAGTGGGTCGGGTGGTAGAGGGAGGAGAGAAAATGAGCTTTTTATGTTTTTTTGGTTATAAATGTTTTGTTTTTATATACTCCGTAATTACAGTACTACCTTAACTCCATCCACAAGTCCATAACCTTTTCAAAATGGCTGTCATCATAAACTGGAAAACAAGACCATTCCCCAGCACTTAATTATGAAAATATGTTAAAAACTAAAGAAATAAATGACTACAAAGTGGTATACAATGAGTTAAAATTGAAAAATAATTACTGAAATTTTGAGAAATAATGAGTGACAATCGGGAACTAATGAGTAAAAATTGAGAAATAATGAGTGTAAATAAATAATTGACTATAAAGTATACAATGAGAGAAAATTGAGAAATAATGAGTGACAATTGGGAACTAATGTTTGAAAATTGAGAAATAATGAGTGACAATAGAGAATTAATGATTGAAAATTGATAAATAATTAGTGAAAATCGAGAAATAATGACCATAAATTATAATGGGTGAAAAATGAAAATTAATGAGTGGAAATTGGAAAGTAATGGCTAAAAGTAAATGATGACTATAAAATAGTATATAATGAGTAAAAAATGGTACTCCCTCCATGTCAAAATATATGACGTGAAAAAATGAGTGAAAATCGAGACATAGTCACTCATTAGTTTTCAATTTTCACTCATTATTTTTGGATTTTGACTCATTAGTTTTTCAAGTTTCACTCATTGTTTCTGAATTTTGACTCATTAGTTTTCAATTTTCACTCATTGTTTTTGGATTTTGACTCATTAGTTTTCAATTTTCACTCATTAGTTTTCAATTTTCACTCATTAGTATTCAAATTTCACTAATTTGTTTTCAATTTTCAGTCATTATTTCTGGATTTTGACTCATTAGTTTTCAATTTTCACTCATTGTTTCTGGATTTTGAGTCATTAGTTTTCAATTTCCACTCATTCTTTTTGGATTTTCACTCATTAGTTTTCAATTTTCACTCATTTTTTCTGGATTTTGACTCATTAGTTTTCAATTTTCACTTATTCTTTTGGATTTTGACTCATTAGTTTTCAATTTCGCTCATTGTATCTGGATTTTGACTCATTACTTTTCAATTTTCACTCATTCTTTTTGAATTTTCACTCATTAGTTTTCAATTTTCACTCATTCTTTTTGGATTTTCACTTATTAGTTTTCAATTTTCACTCATTAGTATTCAAATTTCACTCATTAGTTTCCAATTTTCACTCATTGTTTCTGAATTTTTACTCGTTAGTTTTCAATTTTCACTCATTGTTTCTGGATTTTTAGTTTTCAATTTTCACTCATTCTTTTTGGATTTTCACTCATTAGTTTTGAATTTTCACTCATTGTTTCTGGATATTCACTCATTAGTATTCAAATTTCACTCATTAGTTTTGAATTTTCACTCATTGTTTCTGGATTTTTACTCATTAGTTTTCAATTTTCACTCATTGTTTCTGGATTTTGACTCATTAGTTTTCAATTTTCACTCATTCTTTTTGGATTTTCACTCATTAGTTTTCAATTTTCACTCATTTTTTCTGGATTTTGACTCATTAGTTTTCAATTTTCACTTATTCTTTTGGATTTTGACTCATTAGTTTTCAATTTCGCTCATTGTATCTGGATTTTGACTCATTACTTTTCAATTTTCACTCATTCTTTTTGAATTTTCACTCATTAGTTTTCAATTTTCACTCATTCTTTTTGGATTTTCACTTATTAGTTTTCAATTTTCACTCATTAGTATTCAAATTTCACTCATTAGTTTCCAATTTTCACTCATTGTTTCTGAATTTTTACTCGTTAGTTTTCAATTTTCACTCATTGTTTCTGGAGTTTTAGTTTTCAATTTTCACTCATTCTTTTTGGATTTTCACTCATTAGTTTTGAATTTTCACTCATTGTTTCTGGATATTCACTCATTAGTATTCAAATTTCACTCATTAGTTTTGAATTTTCACTCATTGTTTCTGGATTTTTACTCATTAGTTTTCAATTTTCACTCATTGTTTCTGGATTTTGACTCATTAGTTTTCAATTTTCACTCATTCTTTTTGGATTTTCACTCATTAGTTTTCAATTTTCACTCATTGTTTCTGGATTTTGACTCATTAGTTTTCAATTTTCACTCATTCTTTTGGATTTTCACTCATTAGTTTTCATTTTTCACTCGTGTCTTTGGCATCTTGCGAGTTTCTGCTAGACTCAAGTACAGGACCAGAAGTTGAATCATGTCGACGGGACCTGTTCGGTTCTTGTTGAGGCTTAATTTGGTACTGGCTTTTCTTTTTCTGCAATCAAATAACAGAGGAAAACTCATGAGTGTATAAAGAAAGGAATTTGATGGTCATTCTGTGCAACTACAACTCTAGCTACCATTTTTTTGTTAAGAATCAAACAACCAAAAAAAAAATCAAACAACTCCACATGCTGAAGGTTAGTTTTCAGATTACCCTTGGGCCATTTTATGGCAAGTCCCTCAAATGCTCAGCAACAAAACCTTTAAAAAATTTGAGCGAGGAAGTAGGATAAATATGAGAATATCTTAACAAGATTTATAAGGACAGTTAGATGACGAACACGGAAAGAAAGAGATTCATAGATTTAGCTGAGCAGTAGAAGTGAGAACACAAGCATATGACCTAGAGAAAAGATACAGTTAAAAATGACGGTGTATACTGGATTTCGAGGAGCGTCCATAAATCAAGAGTCAACTCGTGGAAGCAACTCGTTATCGACTCGGCCTGCAACAACAACACATCTTTGCGCCCCCAATCGACCGCATTGCTCTCGAAAGCTCCGGCGCAGGTTCGTCCGGCCGTCATTGGGGTGGTTGTGATGGCGCCGGCGACTAAGGACGGCGGAGCAGTGGTGGGGCTGAGTGTGGGGAGTGGGGAAGGCTGAGGTGAGAGAATGTCAATTGGACATTTTTTTTATTTATTTGGTTACTATGTTATTGGGCTGGACTACTAAACATTATTATTGGGCTTTAAAAAATATATGGACCCCTGTGAACAGTGACACGGGGGGTACGTAGCTCTACGTACTCCCGGGGTACCTAATAATTTGTGTCTAAATAACAATCAATGAATGTAGTCTAGTTTTAGTTATTAATTCGTCTAATTGCAGTTAATTTATCAGTTAATTCAGTTCAGATCAAATCAAATCAAATTTATCCAAATCAAATCAAATCAGATCAGTTCAAATCAAATCAAATCAAATCAGATCAGAAAAATGCAGTTCAATCGCACAGGGCCTTAGAGTTGTAGAGTTATAGGAGTTATGTGCTATAGTTACTGAAGTTACGGAGTAACTAAAGTTACGAGAGTTAGTGGATTATCAAGATGTGTGGCTGAGATTACTTCTGACCTTCTAACATAACTTTACTTCTGACCTGATTCAATTACGTAAATACTACTATTTCTACATTATATAAAACTATTATTTTGAGCATTGGGCGATCGTCGGTTCGGGGATTTCTCTTGCTGCATCCGAAGAAATCGAACGGGTTGTCGTATCTTGGGAGAGGAACGCACGTTGATACAATTACCAGTGCAGTGGGGGCGTTATCTCTCTTAGGAAAGCGCCTAGCGTGCTTCGACCCAGGCTACTCTTGAACTCTCTCTATTTAATTATCGTTCATTTAATTAACGTGTATCGTGTTGTTAAAGTTGATTGTTTGGTGTAATTCATGTAATTCGTTTGACGTTGTTATCGTATTGTTTCGTTGAAATGTTAATTGCAGTAGTATAGACCAATATTTTCCAACAACATAACGCAAAATCTCACTAAAAATTGGCCGAATATGACACTTGGACACATTTCGGTAGCGGACACTTTAGTAGCCAAGTGACCAAAGTCCAAGTAACGCCAAAATTAAACCTCCTGCTTCTGTTTATTCCCCCCAATTCATCAATTTTTACACCTAAAATTGACTGCCCAGATTTTCTACTCAATTTATACTTGGGTAGTGAGGATCATTCCTTCCTCCGACACCTTGTGAAAGGCTTCTTCAATACGTGGCAATAACATAGAGCCAGCACCCCAGGTATTTCCTTAGAATTTGGGCCAAATTTGCCAGCTTCTCTTACAAGTTTTGTTCTTTGTTTTTGTTTTAATAATTATTTATGCAATGCTTGCATCTTTGTTGATTTTCAGACGGTATGCTTTAGAAATAGACCAATTTTGCCACTTTGATGATGTAAAAGTTTGCATCTTTGTTGATATTATTAGAAATAGGACCAATTTTGCCAATATGATGAAGTTGAGATGATTTTTCTCATAAGTTTAGATTTTATTTCAGGTAAAGTTTGCATCTTTGTTGATATTCAGATGGTATTTCTCAGAAAAAATGTCCAAGTTTACCAGTTTGTTGATTTTGAGATAGCTTCTCTTATAAGATAGATTTAATTTCATGGAAAGGTTGTGACATTGTTGATTCAACATGAACATTGAAGCACGTAGATTGAATATTGATGTGTGAATTACTCAGGAAAAAGGCGTAAGGATGACGGTTAGTTGTGAATCAAAGGAACTGTCTCAGTGTTTTGCGGTTGATGATTCTGGTGGTTGGCATGAACTAGATGATGATTTGCTCATTCGAATCGCTGAAAATAATTTGGTTTATGCTGATGATTTTGTTAGTTTCTCTTCTGTATGTCGCTCGTGGCATCGAGCAGCTGCTGCGTGCAATTTGGTGAATTTGAGAAAAAAGTGGACTCATCAGATGCCATGGCTTATGCTAACTGATGGCAACACTGACGTCGACGAAGATGGCTACAGCAATTCTGCTTATGCATTGTCTAGAGTACTCAGTGACATTGGGGATTTTGATACTGGTTTAAAATCCTCTTTCGAGGCGGGAAGTCAGTCTGGAAAGCTCTATCAGAGATGTCTGTTGGATTTGAGGAGGAGTAAGAGTTACGACATTGAGTGCCCTGAAGGGTATGGAAGGGTTTGTTGGGGTTCTGCTCATGGTTGGATAGTGACTGCAGGTGGTGATGGTAGGATGTTTATGTTTAACCCTCTCACCAAGTCCCGAGTTGGCCTTCCTTCTTTCTCAACATTTCGATATCAATGGGACAGTGAAGACTTGATTCGTCGCAATTTTTTTGTAGCAAGAGCAGTCGTGCTCAGGGTAGGAGACGATTATGGTGATGCACAGACTTGTGGTGATGGTGTAGAAGATTTACGTGTTGTTGCATTTTATGGTGATGACCATGTTGCTATTGCCAAGCCTGGGAACAAACGGTGGGTCGAAATAAACGGAGGAACTCGAAGTATCAGCTGCTTAATGGATGTTGTGTACGATTGCAATATGGGTCTTATATTTGTGGATGACTGTGGGGGCCTTCTTTCATGCAAGCTCCCCGAGAATGAGGAGGAATCACCGCTGTTGAAATGGTTTCCACGATCAGTACACGAGGAAGAGGTCGAACTCAGAGATCAATCATTCTATGTTGGCACATATATTTTAAAATGTGGTGCCGATCTCGTGATGGTTCAAAGGGCACTAGATTATTTGGGGGATCAAGACGATGACGTGAAATACATATATCGTAGAGCGTACGGTGCCAGATCTGATACTTATGGGACAAGTTTTTTTGATGTGTTGAAGTTTGATTTTAGCAGCAAATCCTGGGTGGACTATGATCTGAAGGATCTTGCACTGTTTGTGGGTAACAATGCTTCAATGTGGGTTGATTCCCGCAATGCAGGTTGTGAACGTAATTGCATATACTTTACGGATGATGTGAGGAGACATTATCACTATGGCAAAGATAACCTTGGAGGTCATGACTCTGGGGTCCGACTGCTAAGCTCCCCTAGAGGGTCTGTGCCCTGGTCTCAGCCCTTGGCCGTGCCCGAGGGAAGGAACACGCTATCTCCCTACTGTTGCCCTTTATGGTTTCGCCCTTCAGTATGTGTTCCTAAGAATTTTAATTAATCTCTCAATCGTCAAAAAGAGCCTGCTGGTGCTGCAATTTGTATCGTTGTAACCATGGTTATCTTGCTCAAACATAAGGTTGTTTCATTAGGTTGAGTTATTTGATAACATCAGCAGTACAAGGTTGGTTTAAGGCCTACAAAGGTGCTAGCTAGTATTCTCATTTTCTCATTTTTTTTTTTTTGTTCTTTTAAATATATTCTCATCTTCTCTTTTTTTTTTTTTGAGAGGACATCTTCTCTTTTTTTTTTTTTTTGAGAGGACATCTTCTCTTACTCCTGGGTAACATAATAAATTTGTTTGATGGTCAACCCCGGTCACCGGTCAACCCTGGTCAACGTCTGTGGTGGGTGATGTGTGGACCCTACTCTAAGCGGAAAGTGAGGTAAGGTAAGTGTACAATAGTAATGTGATAGGTGATCTCATAATATGAGACCGTCTCATACTAGAATTTGTGTAAATTCAGTGACACTAGCAAAGTTATATTTCTACGGCATAGTTGGTCATTTACGGACAAAAAAAAACGATTTCATTCACAGCTTGTCAATTAAGTTGCGATTATCTATATCTAGTCTACCGTAACTATCTAAACTCGTTATATAAAAGCACCTAAGACATTTTCCTGAAGTAAGATTGTAAGAAACAGTAGCTATGCGACGTGTTTCAGATAAATGGCATCTTCAGTATGGATTTATAATACGTGGATCATCTTCTTTAGATAGATGTTCCATATCAATTTACCTTAAATTTAGTATTACTATTGTCCTGCGTAGGCTCGTAGCCTTATAAGCCCGACCCTTAGGGTATGTTTATTGGGATGCAATGGGGTTTTCATGCCACTCACCTTTTGCATTCTCACGTGCCAAATAATGTTATAAAATTGATTCCCATTGCATCTTACATCGCACCAAGTCAACTGGAGGCACCGATGCAATGAAATTGTTGCATGCAAATTGCTTTCTCTCTCCTCCATGTGACTTCATTTGTTAGAAAAAACATACATTTTACTTTAGAATTTAGAAGGTAGATAATTATCAATATAAATATTAAAATATTGCAAAACTGGACAAATGGTTACCCTATACGGGTTTTCTAAAAGAGTAATTAATTTTACATTTTCAAAAAATTGGACAAATGAAAATTTTTCAAAAAATTGGACAAATGAAAAATTTGCATAAAACCACAATTTACTTTGTCAAGTTTGGAAACAACCACATTTTAAAACTAAGTTTGCAAGAAACCACCTTATACAATACTTCACCCTTGGTACGACCCCTTATTACCCTTTCACGTCCACCAAAACACCCTTGACCATCCTTGCCCGCCTATAACCGCCAAAAATGCCTCTAGCCACCCTCGAAAATCACTAATTTTGGTGTTTTTCCTATTCTGTCGTATATTACACCGCCAACTTGTTTCTTGCGTCCTTCACTGCCCCACCCTAGGTTCTTCTTTAGTTCTTTTTGGAGGGTCCATTTGTTAGGGCCAAGATTTGTTGGCTTCTCACTATCAACGACCGGTTTGAATCATCATCAAAAAAAGAAAAGGCAAAAGAAAACAAGTAATGATGCTTCTCCTACCCACAACTCCACAGGACCACGAGAAAAGTACTTCGACGATTGATCAACAACACCACATAGTACAATCGCCGCCATCACACACACAAGTTATCCACCATATCCCAATAATCCAAAAATTCCGGCAACAACTGCAGTATCCTACCCCCCACCACAACAACAACCCCTGATAGTGAGGTTGTGGTAATCCAAGCCCTATTTGGACCCTCATTTCAACAAATACTTTTTTTTTTCTAAACGCTATTTTGACAATGTAAACACAAATTTCGTAAATCTGCAAAATGACAAATAGACAAATAATGTGACAAAGGTAATTTTATTGATTTTTGATTTTTGGTTACAATCTTTAATTTGCTCCTCTGATTTGATCTCCAAATTGGCTTGAAAATGAATCTGACGACTTTAATGAATTTGGGGTCGGTCTTGTAAATGACGATCTTGAAAGAGGGTCGTGTGACTTGATCTCCTTCTATGCTTTCTTCTTCTCGGTGATAGACTCCACGATGATTTGTGTGCTCGACGTCTTGATGAATTTCTAGAGAGGATTTTGATTTGAGTCTCTAGGAGGTTTCTTTTGTTTTTGGAGAGGATTTTGAGAGTGGAAAAATATGTAAAAGGTTTTCCCTGTATGTTTATGGTTTTCTCTCCCAAATGTCCCTCGTCAATTTTTTTTTTTTCGCTGCAGGTTTGAAGTGACTCAGATAACCAAGCATGTAGAAGCGTCTGGTCACTAATTATCGTCCAAGTTCTCCAGCGAGTGGAGGAGGTGATGTCAGACGCCACATTTCACTTCATCGTAGACGCCCTGTCCATGTAAAGACGACAAGTCGACGGAGTGCGGAGTACCATAGTGACCAAGATCTTGCAGGAGTGTTACTTCCATGACCATGTACCGCGGAGGCCAGGACGCCATTTCACAATGACTAGCACTAGGAAGCTAAGCCACCAATTTTGATTTCGTGGATCAGCTTCAAACCGAGTCTTTGTATACGTCCTCATGGTGTTCCCGAAGCCGACATCTCTATGAGCTTGTACCCTTGCGCTAGGAATGCATTCTACTTGTTGCAGACTTTTTCCTTTTTCTTGAGAATCGGTGCTTGAGAGTTTTCTCCAATTGAACGAAACTTTGACGAAGTGGTGCTTGCCGGCTTTCTCCAAACTTCGACACTTGCTCTTTAGTTATTATTTTTTTATGTGGAAATTATGGTGCTTGGAAGCTTTCTCCAAATTTCCATTGTATTTTGAGATTTGGTTATTGAGAAAAAAAAAAAAATTTATGCCCCCAACAATTTGGCTTTGGATTTTTTTTTAGACAACTTGAATAATTTGTTCAAGGTATTGATTTTTTTTTTTTTTTTTTTTTTTTTTGTGGCTGAACTTGAATAATTTGATAATTCAAGATAGCATTTTTTAGGGTGGCTGGACTTGTATAGAAAGTTTTAACAAGTTGCCTACGTACTTGTGAAAGATTGATATTTTCACCAGATCAAGCCAACGTAGTTCAGTAATTTGGGGGGTTTTTTTTTTGGTGTTGGTGGATTTTTTTGTGTGTGTGTGCAGTTTAAGCTCATGCTTAGGAGCTTGGGTGAATTTTTTTGTTTCGAATTTGCAGTTTTACCTCTTGCTTAGGAGCTTGGGTGGTTTTTTTTTTTTTTTTTGTCTTCGTATGCAGTTTTAGCTCTTGCTTAGGAGCTTGGAGCTAAAGGAATAAACTTCTTTACCCCCACAACTTTACTAGGAGATTTTCGATGAATTCCATGTATGAATCGATGTCTTCCAAGTGTTGCATTGACGCAGTTCGACGAAAGAGTTGTCCTCCGTAATTTGCAATCGTCCTCTCCATGTCATAAGCTCGAATTGCCAATTCTACAAATGTCCTTGGTTTAATTCCTTGAAGAATGTAAACCAAGTCCATATTCATGCCTTGGATGCACATTTCCACTGCAGAGAGCTCCAACAAATCATCCTTACATTCCAAGCTGAGCGCGCACCAACGGTTGATGTAATCGATAACGGGTTCTCCTTCTCTTTGCTTGGTGCCGGAAAGTTCAACCATGCTCACCACCCGACGAGTGTTGTAGAAGCGGTTGAGAAATTCTCGTTCCAATTGCTCCCAACTATCGATGGATTTGTGAGGCAAGTCGGTGTACCAGTCGAACGTCGTGCCATGGAGAGTGCGAACGAATTGCTTCACCAAGAGATCGCCCTCTGTGCTCGCATTGCTGCATGTTTCGACGAAGTAAGCGACATGCTGTCTCGGATCACCTTTGCCGTTAAATTGCTGAAACTTTGGCGGCTCGTAACCAGCTGGCATCTTCAACCCGTCGACTCTACTTGTGTAGGGCTTTGTATAGAGACGATTGCTAGAAGAACCTCCGCCGAATTTCGCCTTGATTTGCTTTTCAATCAACCTTTGAATTTGTTTGGCTGATAATGATCTGAAGTCGTGCTCACGATTGAACTTTTCGCCGCCGTCAGAATTTTCATCGTCGCCATCAGATTGCGAGTCCTTGTCGGTGTCCTCATTGATGTGGCGCTTCTCCAACTTCATTGTGAGAGCGGCGATTTGAACATCTTTCTCCTTGCTTTCTTTCTGGAGTTCCTCGAGAAGAGCCTTCCTGTTTGCGAGTTCTTCTTCGATGGTATTTGCTTCGATCACCATCACGGAGACAACGTTGTCGATCACCTTTGGAGAGAGATCGTCGTATATTGAAGGAATTGTAGCTTCGTTTGCGTAGTAGTCGTCTTGAATTAACGGATTAGACTCGTTGACATTGGTGGAGACTTCTCCGCCAATTGAGGTCATTGAGACGACGTCATCCTCTTGCTTTGGCGATTGATCCTTGATTGACGACGGAGACACGGATTCATTCACGCGGTAGCCAACACTCGCACGTATTGAAGGATTGACTGTAGTGACGTCGTTGAAGACCTTGGGTGGTGCGATCATGTAGACGACACCATTATCCTCGTGCTTTGGCGATAGATCCTTGCTTGACGACGGCGACGCAGATTCATTCACGCGATAGACCTCCTCGAGCATGCACATGAGATTTGAATTCTTCGACGCCATTGGTTTTAACTCTTGGAAGATTTCACTTGTGGAGAAAGAGATGAGAGGTAGAGATTGTCCCACCGGGTGTGCCAAATTTGTAAACACAAATTTCGTGTATTTGCAAAATGACAAATAGACAAAATATGTGACAAAGATAATTTTATTGATTTTTGAGTTTGGTTACAATCTCTAATTTCTCCTCTGATTCGATCTCTAAATGAATTTGACGATTTGGACGAGTTTGATGTCGATCTTGTTCTCCTTTGAATTTCGACGACGTTGTGACGATTTGATTTGTTGAAAAAGGGTCGTTGTGACTTGATCTCCTTCGTTTGATTTCTTCTTCTCGTTGATTGACCACACGATGATTTATGTGCTTGACGTCTTGATCTTTGGAGAGGATTTGGTGAAGAACTTGGAGAGAATTTGGTGAAGAAATGTGTAGAGAGTATTTGAGTCTCTGGGGTTTCTTTGTGTTTGGAGAGGATTTGTGAGTGGAAAAATATGCAGAGGGTTTTCCCTGAATGTTATGTGATTTTCTCCAAAATGTGACTAATTTAGGGCCCGTTCGGTATCACTGCCGTTTTCAGTTTTTGGTTTTTTTGCGTAAAAAATTTTGTTAAATAAGTTACAAAATTAACTATAAATTGTTTGGGTCTATAATGGTCGTACTGAAAATGAAAACTAACAACTGAAAACTGAAAACCACTTTTTCTGGTTTTTAAAAACGGGACTTTGGTTTTCAAAAAAACAGAAAACTGAAAACAGAAAACGATACCAAACAGGCCCTTAAGAAATGAAAAAAGGTAGTTTTATTTATAGGAAGGAGTGAGTGTAGGGTTTGGTTTATTCTTTGGGCCTTGGACTTGGTAGTCATCTTGGACTTGGTAGTCATTTTAACCTTTGTAGTTTACACCCCATTTCAATTGGTTTGACCCAACAACAAATGGTCTCACTAATTTTGTGAATTAGAACCACTAATTAAAATAGGCTAATAATAGGAAAGTCAATAATCTCACTTTGACTCGTCCAATAGCCAAAGTGGGATTTGTGTTAAAATTTTGGTGCCTTCAGACATTTATCTTTTTTTTTTTTTTTCTTCTTTTGAGCATTATTTGAATTAACAGTTCTCTCCAAGGTGCTTATAGATTCTTTCAGCGCGTCGAAGGAGCGGAGCTCAGAGCCTTTACGCCAGAAAACAGGTTGCCTGGAATGTCGTTTGCGTAATTGTTATTAGAAGGGAACTGTGTGTGGTTATGGGCGTCTTAGCCGAGATGGTGAAAGTGATTTTTGTGGTTAGAAGGAATAAGATTAGTAAACTGTAATTTTTTTTATGTGAACACTTAATATTATGTTGGGGATTGTTGCATTTCATTTAGACAACCCCCCCTGCGGTTTGATACAAGTTAAAAACAAAACAGCGAATTAAAATCAGATCAGTTTCATTCAAATCAAATGACATTCAATGAATCTAATCTGCATTTAGTCATTAATTCGTCAAATACAAATAGTTTTTCAACAAACTTAGTTCAAATCAATTCAAATCAAATTCATTCGAATCAAATCAAACCATTTCAATCAAGTCAAATCAGAAAACTGCAGTCCTATCAAATAAGACCATAATGGGTCAAGTACCGACAAGATTTACAACTATTTGGCTTGGTTTCATCCAACCTCCTTTAAATACAGTAGATAAGACTAGATATTTGATTTTTTTTGGCCAAGTTTCTAGATTTCATTATTTCATAATTATTATTTTCTATCTCAAAACATCGTATATAGGTGGTTTTGCCGATTTCAAGCATTCCTCATCAATATCGATAGCTTAAGTAATGTAATGGTAAAACTTGAAGAATATCCACATATGCAAGTTAACCATCATAAGCACACGGAAGATCTAGACGTTTTGCTAGAATAGTGAGACAATATTGGGCACCGTGCGTCTCCAATTTAGCATCCACGTTGACAATCAACTTCAACCAAGTGCAACGCTAATTTACCGCGTTAAGCCTCGTCCTCATTGTGCATTTGTATTGCCGTGGTTGCAATTTGAGTTATAATGGATCATTAATATCTGTAATTCCCTGAAATTCTGGAAGAATTGTTTTGTTATTGTGTTTATTAGTTTGTTAAGGAATAACAAAGGCAAGAAAATAAAGACCACAAGGGGATGAGTATTTGGCATTTTAAAAATAAAAAACAAAAACTAGGAACTTTTATAACAAAAAATTACGTGCCCCCATCATAAAGTTCATGGCCGCCAAGTCAAGTGTTGAAAATATAAGGTATAACAATGGCTTTCAAGGATATAGAACAGTAACCAAAACTGTGTCGTGGTATCAACCATTGCCTTGAATTCTAATACGGCCCAACTAGGGTGGTAATCGCTACACGGCCGGTTCGCTCCCCAAGGTTAACACAGGAACTTATAATCGTTACCACTCACGACTAAAAGTTTAGAGAATGCACATTTTTACAATTACCGCCGAACTACTATAGTTGGGTAGCGATTTCAGTACAACAATTTCTACATTTTTACAATTACCCAGGAATAAAGAGGAGAGGAATTTTTTCTGTGTATCAAAATGAGAAAAACGTCTTCCTTAAAAAGGGAAGAAGGAGACGTTTCTGGCAATCAGACGGAAGGCAATTAAGCACAATTAAGGGAGAATGAATCTCGGATTTAATTGCTGATTAAAGGCCATAAATGAAGAAATAAAATCAGCAATAAAGAAAAATCAATTGGAATATAAACGGTCCAATTTCCAAACGGTCAAAAGACGAAATTCGGAGTGAGTCCAAAAAAAGAAACTTAGCACAGAAGAGAATCAAATCACTACTACAAAAAGGCATATAGACATGGGATGTTATTACGCATACACATCGATTTTCATTCCGACGCTAAGTTGGGTGACATCTATTCTAATGGGATAGACGTCGGTTTTAAGTCCCATGTCTTTCACTTTTTTGCACATGGGTTTTTTTCAATAGACGTCGGTTTTCCTAAAAAACCCATGTCTATGTGATAAATAGACATAGGTTTTCCTTGGAAAACCCATGTGTATTCTGGAGTTTAGACATCAGATTTCATACAAGGCCGACATCTATCCAACGTCTAAGTTTTTAAAAAAAAAAGATACCAAAGATAGCATAATCATAATTTGCCACACAAATTTGAAGGTGGAATGGATTCATGGAACGAATGGGAGATATTCATTTTTTATTGAAATTCTCAAATGAAGCAATACATATGTTGGTAACACAACCGTACTCTACAAAAGTGGAGGAAACAAAATGTTACAAAAAAACATAAATAAAATATCTAAACCAGATCTGGAGAAATACACTTCTAAAAATTGTGGACTTCGATCATCTTGCTTCAATAGTATTGCCCAAAACCCGTTAGATCTGACATAGGGGATATATACAAAGAAACATTGACTTAATTAGCAAAAGATGACCTAATAAAAAAAGCAAAAGATGAGTTTAAAAAATACATAAGTATCCATACATCCTCCTATTACTTTCAAAAGAGACTGATGTGAAGACTACAAGAGCTCGAAATTGAGTTATTGAATCATAGGCAGGTTCCACTGGAATGCATACCTCACTCACTGACTGTTTCCATAAGCTTATTGATTAGCAATGCAATTACTTGGCAGAATTTTCAGCAGACCCTAGAACCATCAGATAAAAATGAAAAGGCCACCGATGATTGTAATGGTTATATACTTATATGTGACAAAAGACCCCTAGCCATAGCATTTAAATGAATGTCAGATCCTTTTACCTAGAAAATGAATGTAAATTATACCCGGTCGCAAGTGTTTTACAGTCAAAACGAAAGACTAAAAATGGTAACCGCATTCTGTTGTTTACGAGTGCAATCCTGCATCAACATTGGGTTAAAAAGCCCCGAGACCAGTTTAGGTACAAAGAAACTAGGATTAGCTCAACTAGAGACAGAGATCACTGTATAATCACACCATAAGAGTAACATCGTTAATTTGATAAACTAGAACAAACCTTTGACTTTAATTAAAGCCACACGTCGTACAATCAGAACTACAGAATATTGATAGGAGTTCCAATTTAGCACATATATAGAAGATAAGAAAGATAAGATTTGTGAAAGTGCACAGTATGAACATGTTAATCACTTAATTGCAGTAGTGGGTGTACCGTATGAGCATCAGGGAGTAATAAACTAATTTAACAAGCAGCACACGGACCTCGCATTAACATATGCCCTGCAAAATGATAACAAACCACTCTATAAAACTTATAAAACAACCATAATGGACCAACATCGAGTCAGGGCCTGTTGTCAATAAAATAAAGCAAATACAAAGTCCAAGAATCAGATTGAAAATCAATTCCATCGATCCCCCATCACAATTGAACCTAAAATATACCATTATTAATCAACAAGATGAAAATAATAATCAACATCGAGTCGTTTACCATTTAACTCAACTGGGTCAAAAATGATACGGAGTAATCGATTCTGAAGATTACCCATTTAATCAACCTTGAAACAAGAGGGCTTACCTAAAGTAACAAAAGGGCTTCTCTAACCAAGGTAGGCACCCATTAAAGACAATCATTCACTCCATAGTTATGTAAGGGGAACACAACTAAACTCATGTAGGCACATAATTCTGCATCACACACACTCACAAGATGATGGTGAGTTCCAAAAGCAAGTTTCACCAACCAATTACACCCTAAATATTTCACTAACCAAGGTAGGCACCCATGACATAACACTTTCAAATGAGCATAACTTGCTCATTTCTTAACATAATTCAGCATATCACCACATCATTTCATAGCACAAACCATAGGTAATTCAATCATAAACCAACACTCATGTTTAGAGTTCATTCGCTAACTCAAACGGAGCACTTTCAGAGCAACAGTGGCTGTCACAAGCCCAGAAATCAGTCTCGCCATGATCAAAGATTCACATCATATCTTCATCAATTTCTAATCATATACAACATAAAAGTATACTAACAAGTATAAAATTTTCCTACAATAATTCCATACATATAAAGATATCAAGTTTTGGGGTTGATTTAGTACCCCAAACACAAGAAATACCAACTGCTGTCCAATCCCGTATTCAGGAAACACCACCACAAATAACACATCATAACTCATTCATTTCTACTTCGAAATTGACAAGTGAGCACACTATTTCATACGAAATTTCATGAGGAATCCAATTATGTAATTTGTTTTGACATCCATAGACTTTTACATATCATATGAGCCTAGTTTTCGAAACTGGTCATCATTCATGTCATACTTCTCAAGTAAATTTACAAGTTATTTGTTCCTAGGCTCCAAACAAGTGATTAATTGGAAGTAATCCATCAAAGTTCTTTTAAATGACCCTCTTAATCTAATTAAAGGAAGAGATTAGAACTTACCCTAATCAATTTAATCGATTGATCCTCCAAAAACGTAAGCTCCAAGCCAAATCTCGTTATTGTGGCCATATGCCTCACCTTAATGCGACAGAATCAAATTCATTGTGCAAGGAACCAACGCAAATTTCCCCAAATTAAAAACCCTAACTTGATAAATTGATTGATCAACCATAACCACTTCGATTCGATAACAATAAGCAATTTTAGACTAAATAATAGCCAAAGAAACAAAATAATTGAACAAAGACAAGTTCAATTACCCCAAACCCTAAAACTTCAAGTTATGTGTAAAATCAGAAAAATTAAAATCAATAAATATCTAATCTAATCAACCAAAATGAAAACATTGAAAACATATTGGCAAGAACAAAAATACTGATAATGGATCGATTCACAATATTCGAAATCAAAACATTCATACCCGGTGGATGTGTATGGCTGCGCGAGGTGAGGAGGAGAAGCGGTGTCAGAGGTGATGCAGTTTACAGCGTCTAGCGGTAGCGCTGGTGTTGGCGTAGTGCGAACTGGTGGTTGTCGGAGATCCGGCGAGGAGAGAGGGCGAGAAGAGACGGAGGAGAGAGAGTTTCATGAGAAAGTTAGAAGTGTGGGATTTTTTTTCTGAGAGGAGGCGGAGAAAATGAAGCCAAAGAAAACGTAGGTCTTCCATCACTTTGCATATTGTGATATTTTAAGAAAATGTGAAAACATAGACATGGGTTTTTGATTAAATACGACGTCTATACGAATATAATACACGTGGGACTTTAAAAAAAATCCCATGTCTATGAATAGATGTCAGACTTTTTAAAAAAACCTATGTCTATTATTTGGTCGAAATTGCAAAAATGCCACCGGTTCCTTTTAGACATGGTTTTTTTTGAAATCCTATGTCTATTGAGTGATGTCTATAGTTGATTTTGTAGTAGTGAATGCCCAGCCCAGCCCACACCCACGCCCCGACCCGGACCGGGCGAGCAGGCGGCGCGCGCGCGCGTATGGGCTACAGCCCAAACATCCATGATCCATAGTGTGCACCTAGCTTGCCAGCTCAATAGGTAAGTTAAGGAGATAAAATATAAGGCAAAGAATTTGCCTTCACTCAACCGATGTGGGACAACAAACAAAGCCAAATAACACTTGCCCAGAAAACACAAGCAATAAAAATGGCTTTGTCTGCCATTACCCCAACAATCCCCCACTAATGGCTTGCAAAGACAAAACAAACTCCTGGGTAAAAGAAAGGAAATACTTAAGAATATCTTTCGATTTGAATTGACACATTAGTGAAATGAGGCAACAACTTACTTTCTAATGAGTGAATTGCTCTTGAACTCACTAGAGTTCGGTTGAGACCCTCACAACACATATTTACCTTTATAAACATGCATTCTCTGCGATACAACACTAGCGCGTTATCTGGCCATGCGCACAACTTGGGTCTCATGAGTGCTCTAGAGAGACAGCCCAGTCTCTCATAGAAGGCGGCCGCACCTTCACACTCACATAGGTGGTCCATCAAGTGTTTCTCTATAACACCACCCCGCAGGGATATGGAACCATTAAGAGCATAAGCTCAACCTCACAATATAGATCCATCAAGTGCGTCTCGATAGCACCACCATAAAAGGATATGGACCATATATGCATTACCGCGCGCCATAGGGATGGGAAGTGTAGTGCGTGTTAAGGATCATATGGCTTCGTTTGACCACAAAAGGGTATCCACGACATTACCTCAACTCATGGGCCTTAGCCCCATCCCCCTCGACGACTCAAGGACTACTCTCCTTGGCAACCCCTTGGTAAAGGGGTCTGCAAGATTTCTCTCGGATTTCACATAATCCAAAGAAATCACTCCATTTTTCAGGAGTTGTTTGACCACACCGTGCCTTATCCGTATATGTCTCTTCTTCCCATTGTACACACTATTCTTAGCAACACCGATCGCTGCTTGAGAATCACAACGAAGAGACACGGGGACAGCCTGTCCCCCCCACAATGACACGTCTGCTAACAAGTTTCTTAACCACTCAGCTTCTTGCCCTGCCAACTCGAGGGCAATGAACTCGGACTCCATGGTGGACCGTGCTATACAAGTCTGTTTCGAAGACTTCCACGAGATAGCACCACCTCCAAGTATAAACACATATCCACTAGTCGAACTGATCTCATCATTACCAAAACCCAGTTAGCATCACAAAACCCCTCGAGAACATTAGGATTTTTAGTGTAATGCAAACTCCAATCAACTGTTCCTTTCAGGTACCTCAACAGTCGACGAAGAGCAACCCAATACTCACTACTAGGGTTATTGTAGATTGCACGGATGGTCTCTATGGCGGCGGACGCGCGAGTCGTGCGATGATTGCACTAGGATAGGAGTCGCCACCAAACAATTGTGGGGTGTTTGGAAACCATGCAACACGATCTTGTTCCTTGTTACCGAGGGACTACGTAAGCGCTAGGTGTGTCTGTATCCATTGAGCATAAACGTTTAGGGAAGCGAGTCATGCCAAGTACAAAACACATTCGCGAGTCGTTTACCGAAATGGACAAAACCGAGGGACGTAAGGAACAAGATGCGCATTGTGCCCTATTCCAATATGCAGCCTACGGACCGCAAGACTGGGTTCGAGGGTGACGGTACGTGTTGGGAAGCCATAAGTCACACAACCCCGCCCACGTATAGCGGCCTTTACTAGTTGAATTATAGTTTACAAGTCGTCGAGAAGTTAAGCCATGCAAGTTACAATCATTTACAAGTTAATATACAACCTAGTAAATTAGCTAAGTCGGTTATTTAGCACATAAACTAGATCTTAGGGCGCGGGTAGGGCGCAGGTACGGCTGCGCATGACGCGAGGGAGGTTGCGCATGGCGCAGAAGCTGCTGCGCATGGCGCGGGCGCAGGTGCGGCAAAGCCCCTATGCGCGTGCGTTGGTGCGTCTGGACCCTATGACGCACCATACAAAATTGCATTTCTGGCCTTCTTATGACACGAGTATTGTACATGTGAATTTGGGTGGGCAATGACGTACAAAAACATGTTTTGTTGATGATTTTTGGCGGTTTAGGAACGCAGGTTATTCCTGTGTTAGGTCAGGTGTAAAAAGGGAGGAAAATGGTTGTCTTTGGCCTTGTTTTGGGTGAAGACGCATTTGCTAACGGATTCACGACAACGGTGGTTCACATAGTAGAGCAAGTAGACGCAGTTCACTGTAAAATGTCCTTTCATCATCGGGCATTTGGGTAGGGACAAATGCAGGTGTCTACAGTTATGTGTATAACGACTTAGCCTACTCACCGCATAGGCTATGTCTGGCCGAGTACAGTTCATGAGAAACATCACACTACCTATGATCTTTGCATATTCATCTTGAGAAACACTTTCTCCTAAGTTTTTCGTCAAATGAACACTAGGATCGTAAGGAGTTTTAGCAGAAGCTACGTCAAACATGTCAAATCTCCTAAGCATCTTTTCCACATAATGAGACTGACTTAGAGAAATGCCGGAAGAGTTTTTCTTAACTCTTACCCCTAGAATCACATCAGCTCCCCCTAAATCCTTCATCTCAAACTTAGATGACAAGAACCGTTTAGTATCATTCACAACCTCTAAACTGTTCCCAAATATCAACATGTCATCCACATAAAGACATATGATAACACAATCTGACCCTCTCACCTTAGAGTAAACACAAGAATCAGAGTTATTGACGACATAACCGTCAGAATCTAAAGTGCTATCAAATTTCTCATACCACTACTTAGGAGCCTGTTTAAGACCATACAAGGACTTTCTAAGTCTGCACTCCTTGTGCTCCTGACCAGGAACCACAAACCCCTCGGGTTGGGACATATAAATCTCCTAATCTAAATCTCCATTAAAAAAGGCAGTCTTAACATCCATCTGATGTATAACTAAGCTGTGAATGGCCGCAAGTGCAAGGAGAGTCCTAATGGTCGCTATTTTGGTCACAGGAGAGTAGGTATCAAAGTAATCAAGGCCTTCCTTTTGGGTGAACCCTCTAATCACAAGTCTAGCCTTAAATCTCTCGACTGTCCCATCAGGTCTCAACTTTTTCTTAAAAATCCATTTACTAGTGATAGGTCTCGAACCCACAGGTAAATCAGTCAACTCCCAAGTCGAATTTACACTATAGAGTCCAACTCACTCTTAATAGCCTCTCTCCAAAAACTAGCATCCACAGACCTCATGGCTTCACTAAAAGTTTTCGGATCATCTTCTATCATGAAAGCAGAAACAAGCTTATAACTAAGCGAATCAACACATCTACTCTTGGACAGAAAAGTAGTCACATAACCAGGGCCAAAGTTTTTAGCTATTTTAAGCCTCTTGCCTCTTCTAGGTTCATCTACAACAGAAGAACTACTAGCACGCATATCAACCACAGGAGTACTACTAACATTATCAACATGAGTACTACTAGCATGCAAATCAACAGGATCAACATGATCAACAGAAGAAGAAGGCATAGAAATGACTAAACGCACATCAGACACATTAGAAGACGAAGATGCCACATCACCTTTTTTCAAAGGAAAAACATGCTCAAAGAATTCTGCATCTCTATACTCACAAATAGTTCTATCACTTAGAGACATAAATCTATATGCAGCATGCGCATAACCAATAAAAACAACATCAAAGGTCTTAGGTCCGATGTTCGTCCTCTTGTGACTAGGCAACCCAACTTTGGCTAGACACCCCCACACTCTCATGAAACTCAGGTTAGGAGGAAAACCCTTCCACATCTCATAGGGTGTCTTGTCTAACTTCTTATGAGGCACACGATTAAGGACATAACAAGCCGAAAGTACCGCCTTCCCCCACATCTCTCTAGGTAACCCCGAACTTAAGAGCATAGCGTTCATCATATCTTTCAAAGTTCTATTCTTACGCTCAGCTACTCCATTTTGTTGGGGCACATAGGGGGCACTAAGGTCGTGTATTATACCAAATTTCTCACACTGGTCATTTAAGGAATTGCTCTCATACTCTCTTCCTCTATTTGACCTAACCCGTTTGATTATCAAGCTGGTTTTCAACCAAGGTTTTATATTTGAAGAAAGCTTCTCCTGCCTCTCCTTTGGTTTTAAGAAGGTAAACTTTGGTGAACCTCGAATAGTCATCTACAAAGGTTATGTACCATAATCCCCCCCCCTCCACTCGGAGTTTGGTGAAAATCAGCTAAGTTCATATGAATAAGTTCAAGAAGTTGGGTGTCTCTACGAACCACGGGTTTGCAAGGTTTCTTTGTGAATTTGGCTTCTACACAAATTGGGCACTTAGGAAAATCATTAGGGCCGAAATTGGGAATAAGGGATGCGTTCCTAAGTCGTTTGATTGATGGAATGTTCACATGACCTAGTCTACCATGCCAAACATCTAAAGACTCTGCAATATAAGCAGAACCAGAAACATTCTCATTAACGAAATGAGAAACAACATTAAGAACAAACAAACCTCCACTGAGGTACCCCTTCCCTACAAATTCCCCACCCCTAGTTAAAACAATCTTGTCAGCCTCAAACAGAACTTTCAAACCAGCTTTGTTTAGCAAGGCACCAGATACTAGGTTGCGACGGAGGGTAGGAACATACAACACATTGCTAAGGGAAAGGGATTTTTCTGAACTAAGTTTAAGCAAGACCTTCCCTTTACCAAGTACACCAGCAGAAGAAGAGTTACCCATGTAGACGCATTCACCATCAGCAGCGTCTTCAAAGTCTTGGAATAACTCCTTGTTAGCGCAGAAGTGCCTCGTGGCGCCGATATCAAGAATCTAGTCGGTTGAGTTAGCCACCATATTAGCCTCCACGATCACAGCAGCAATGACCTCATCGGTTTCAGCAAGATTCGCTTGACTCCCTCCGGGCTTCTGAACTGTCTTCAACGACCCTCGGCGTTGAGGACACTGAATGGCTTTGTGACCAGGTTTGCCGCAGACATAGCACAACAAATCAGCCTTCTGGATCTTGGACTCAGGCTTGGTAAATTTCGCTTGCTTCTTGTTCTTCTTCCCTTTGCTCTTAAACCTGTTTTTAATTGAAGGACCAACATATTCAACAAGGTTAGCATTCGAATCATTAAGAGATAAATTCTCAAATTTGTCTTTGAGGCGATTAGCCTCTTCAGTCTTCATATGGCTTATGAGGTCCTGGAGAGTCATATCCCGTTTCTTGTGCTTGAAACGGTTGCGATAGTCGCTCAAAGAGTTTGGAAATTTCTCCAAAAGAATATTGCCTTGAAGATTTTCGCACATCTGCATGCCTTCGGCGATGATGTTCATGCACAAATTCTCATACTCGTGCACTTGATCGATGACAGACTTATCATCAACTAGCTTGAAGGCGAGCCACTTGCCGACCACGTACTTTTTCTTTCCAGCATCATCAGCACCATACTTCTTCTCCAACGACTCCCAAATTTCATAGACAGACAACTGTTTGGAGTACAAATCAAACAGAGGTCCAACCATGAAATTCAGAATATGGAAGCGAGCTTGCTTGTTGTGACTCTCATATCTCTTGATCTCGTCCTCATTGGTCCGGAGAACAGTAGCAGACGGTGGGGTGGCCTGATGAACATTGCCAGTGGTAGCGACGATGGGTTTCGGCGCCGGCTTGGTGAGAACATAATCAATCTCAAGTTGTTCGAGGAACATCTGTATCTTCTGGGACTATCGCTTGTAATTTGTTCTGTTAAACAATTCGAGTTTGTTGATGTCAAGGAGTGCCTTGCTCGACAAAGACGAAGAAACCATTGTTAAAGGGTATTAGCTTTCAAATTGTTGGAAATATAAGTATAACAATGGCTTTCAAGGATATAGTACAGTAACCAAAACTGTGCCGTGATATCAACCACTGCCTTGAAAGCTAATACGGCCCGACTAGGGTGGTAATCGCTACACGGCCGGTTCGCTCCCCAAGGTTAACACAGGAACTTATAATCGTTACCACTCACGTCTAAAAGTTTAGAGAATGCACATTTTTACAATTACCGCCGAACTACTATAGCTGGGTAGCGATTTCAGTACAACAATTTCTATATGAACAGCAGTAGTCGCAGTAGCTGGAAACATAGGGTCGAAGTATATATTTTCGATTGTTATAGACTTATAGTGTATGTTTGGAGTATAACAATTGATAATAAAGCGTGTTTTCAAAACAAATTTGTGATTTTATATGGAGGGAATATGCCACAACAATTTGACATTTTTTTTAATTCTCGGCCCTTCAAAACCGTGGATTACAACCTTTGATTTCGTTCGATTTTGAATATTTTGACCACGTTTGAAAGTCTCTTATTGTTCTTAAGACATTGATGTGAACAAATCAGGAGTGTCCATGATGAATTTGAGGGGTTTCTTCTCCCGTATGAGAGTCTTTCAATACCCCTCCACCTCTTGTCACTAATTATGGCTAGGATGAGTTTTTGGTTGATTTGGGCACATATCATATATGATAGGAGCTCTATTCTTTTTCTTTTACCACAATACACAATATGAGCTGTAGGAGCTGCTACAATCATTTGATCCACATTTGTTTTGGTGTCATTTGGGTAAGGAATAAATGGATTATATATTTCATTTTTTATCAACTTTTATGAATTTTTTTCTAAAGTACCAAAATGTTTCAGATTTTACAGTGTACAACCATGGACTGCTCTTGTTAGAAATGGGAGCTGATTTTGTTGTTGATATGATAGTTCTTTAGTCCTTTTCTACACACGTCACCCGATGGGGGCATCGTGCGTTTTTTTCCAATGTTGGGAGCCTACCTTATAATATGTCTTTAGTTACTATTGGGAGCTAGAAACTATATTTTTGGGCAGCGGCGTGTTGTCCGCCAGTGAAGACTGGCAATTGTGGCGAATCTGGCGATCCCTGAGACACAAACAGTTCTTCAACGTGTCTTTTCAGTTTTTCTCGTTGGTTGATGTATGTCATGTTTTCATATTGCTTTAAGAATTCGGTCCTTTTAACGGCGGTTAATTATATAAACCCAACTAGTCTAACCAATTGATTAAGGATATTAGAGAGTTTGAAGAGCCACATGATTACACGGGTTATTTGACGAGCAAATCTACAACTTCATTAGTAATCTTGTTGTATCTGAACGTGGCTATCAATATATCACGGTCGCTGATAGGGAACCACATAAATCTTATATGTGATCTCTATTGTTGGTTTTGCAATTGGTCCTGATTGTTTCCGCTTTAGACGCCCAATTGCATATCAAAGATAAATAAAAAATGATATAATCCCTTTAACATGCCTAATAATTCCAGCCTAACGCTTTCAATGCGCGGACTCAAGAGTTGATGCAAGTCTAAACACCCAAACATGACCCGATCTAAGGAGAACTAATCCACTACTACATGGGTAAAATAAAGTTTGCATCGACTAAGACGCCGTATAGTCAACGATCTCATTACGAGCGACAACTTTGATAATTATAGTACCTCTAAAACCAAATTCTTATGTCTATACTCTATGGTGCTTAAATCGTTAGTTCAGTTGAATCATACCGTGACCGAGTCCTACCTGACTCACTCTTGTGACTCAACATCAAAACTAGCCCCAATGGAGCTACTTACTCCGTGAGTCCATGCCACAATTTTTGTCTAGACTATAAATATCCCCCCACACAAACACAATTGTAGTAGACCGTCACATTCCGCATTTCTTTTCTTCAACTCGAAATCTCGAAATTTCCCCCTTTTCTTCTCTCTTCTAGGGTTTTCTTCTCTTCATTATTTTCTCTCTCCAACTTCACCATGAGGTACTTCCTTTCCCCCTCTCTCTCTCTCTCTCTCTCTCTCTCTAATCCCAGTTTAATCCTTCAATTTGTTCTTCTATTTCTCTATAATCGTGTTTAATCGGCTTTTCTCCTCATTTAATTTTGTGAAAAATCGGCGTGTTTCATTTTTAGGGTTTAGGGTTTATCGCTTCTTTTTAATTTTTTTGTTTTCGATTGTGTTTATTTGTATGTAATGCTGCTTCGATTGTTCCATCTTTATAGTTTCGTTTTGTTAATTGGCTGGTAAATGTGCTTTTATTTTTACATTACAACAACAACAACCAAGCCTTATTCCCAAAATGATTTGGGGTCGGCTAACATGAATCGTCATCCAGTAACCGTCTTGTTTACGCCAAGAAGCTTTTATTTTTACATTATTTAAAGAAATTTTGCTGGTAATAATTTTTGCGATGTTGTGTTGTTTGGGGGTAAATGATGGGCGGAATGTTATAAAGTTGGGGCATTTGTGTTTGATTTTATCGTTGTTGTGTTTTTGGAATCTGAGTAAATGGTATTTGAATTTAGGGTTTAGGATTTAGGGTTTATCGTTTATCTGGTAAGATAATCGGTCGTTATTCGGGTTCTGGTTCGTTTTGATTGTCGTAACTGCGGTTAGATCGTGTAAATGGGATGCCGTTGTTCGTGATTTTGAGGATTTAGATAGTTAATGTTTTGGTTTGGTTTGAAGCCAAACCGATTATGTTTATTGGTCGTTTGATCCCGAAATTCAAAGGATTTTAGGTTGTATACTTGAATCAATGATTTAGTATTACCCCCTTTTGTTGCGTATACTCTGTATACTTTTGAGTTGTTCATAAGTTCCATTTGTTTGGAGCGGGTCTTATGTTGTGTGAGTGATTCAGCATTTCCCTTTCTGCCGCGTATAGATATGGTTGTTTTTCATTTTGTTTAATTTAGTCATTGTTTATTGACCCGTGTTAGCTGTTTTGAGTTATCAGGAACTTCTGTCTGTTTTGCGCAATAGTTACAGTTCAAACTACCTTCTTCTTGTTTCCAAGAAACTGAATTGAAAGAATTTAGGGTCATGGTGCTTGGCATTTTAAAGTGATTGTACTATATAAGGCTGTAGAAAGTGGGTGCTGAGATATTTGATTGTTGAGATGTATTTAGTTGTTTATAAGATTCGTTTCAATGTGTATGTCGTGTGCTATCATCTGATTGCCTGAAATATTGGTCATATGTAGTCGTCATCCTGAAGTGAAATGGGCTGAGAGGGAAGACAAGGTTTTCTTGACTGTATTGCTGGCTGATGCAAAAGACGCGAAGGTGGATTTGACCCCTGAAGGAACATTCTCGTTTTCTGCTACTGGAGGAGCTGAAAATAATGAATATGAAATTAAGTTAAATTTGTGTGACAAGGTCAACGTTGAGGTAATTTTTTCATCATTTGTGATGCATCCAACCCCCAACACTACTTGAGACACTGATAATATTGTTTTGTGGTATTAAAGATGCTTGTGTCATGTAATGTGCTTCCTGTGTTTAGAAGCTGAGTTTAATAATTTCTATTAGTTTCATGTGGTAGCGGTAGTCGATCAACTAAGCTTTTTACGATGGAATTATTGTACACGTCTCCTAATTAGCTGAAATATGTAAGAAGTTAAAATGGGTAAGATTAAACATTTAACTACTTTGCTTGGGGATAGTATTAAAGAGGTAGTAATTGATTTTTCATATGAGACCTTGGACAATTTAGGCAAATCTTAGATGTCTTGTACTTTGTCAACTTGTCTTTGGTGTTGTTTATTCTGCTGTCTTACATAATGTGGCTTCTGTTCCCTAGGAAAGCAAAATTAACATTGGTGTGAGGAGCATAGTCTGTGTTCTCGAGAAGGAAGAAAAGAAGTGGTGGAACAAGCTTCTGCGAGAAGGAAAGCCACCACACTACGTGAAGGTTGATTGGGACAAGTGGGTTGATGAAGATGATGTTGCTGATGGTATGCACGCTATTCGTCGCTGTTTATTCGCTTGAATGTCTTAGGTTATCTCTGCTTATCGTCATGGCTTTGAGTGCAATTTATTGAACCTTATTGTCTCTGTTTTCCTAGGTGCGCCAGAACCTGATCTTGGAGGAATGGATTTCTCGGTATGGTGATGTTGCTTTTACAGTACTTCAATCAAAGAATTTATTTTGCTTCATCCACATAACCTTCTGAATTTTTGCAGAAATTTGGTGGCATGGGAGGAATGGGGGGAGGAATGGGAGGAATGGAGCAAATGATGGGTGGAATGGGTGGAATGGGGGGAATGGGGGGAATGGAGCAAATGATGGGTGGGATGGGTGGAATGGGAGGAATGGGGGGAATGGAGCAAATGATGGCTGGAATGGGAGGAATGGGAGGAATGGGAGGTCCTGAAGAGTTCGAAGATGACAGTGGTGATGATGAAGGTAGTTAAATTTTATTCTCTTTCTCATTTTGCTTATCTCATGGTTGCTTAGGGTTGAATTGTTTCTCGTTCCTTTCTGCTTCCTTTCTGTTTCTTTCAAATTTAACCTTCCATATGTTATTAAGGAACGAATATTTGAACTTGAGTATAGTATTCCCAATCAATTATTGTGATTCCGAAACATCAAAGCCAGCTTTAGAGGGCTTTGATATTTTAAAGGCCACTGTATAATTAGTAACACATTTTTTCCCACGATGAGTTAAGATGGTTGTTGAATCCTTCATATACAACAGTTGGTACGATATGTCAGCTTAGTTGATCTGAGTTGAATTTGCTTTTGAGGGTTTAATTATGCAAACTCTATCTTACATGGCTACATGTATATATGTGTGTCCTAGATTTTATTTTTTCCCCTTCATACTACCCACAAACCATAGTAAAGTGGTTTGGACGTCACCTAGCCAGTTTGTTGGTTGCCATAAGTGTAGGAATTAAGCTTGATAGGATTGTTTGATTCCCAAAATGGGTAAGAACTAAGATGTTGCTTTTGCCCCTGGAAAGAGGAGGGGGGGGGGGGTGTTAGGTAAGTAGGACTTATCTCTTAGAAAGTTTGTTCGACCATGCAAATAATACCATTTCCCATGACATCTAGATTCGTGGGAATTTTTGGCTTCTCCTGCTTAACCGAGGAAACACCAAATACAATGCTTTTGGCCTGTGTAAGGGGCAGATCACGGATGCTTTATGACTTCTGAGTGGCCTATCAGCATGCTAGTTTTTTTTTCTTCCTTGAGGTCAAATTGATCATGCTAGTTTTTTTCTGGTTGTACCTGTCTCTGATTTCTTTTATTCTATCTATATCTCCTTCCATGTTTTTTCAATTGAATATTCACTCTTAGCATTGTATTACCGATTCAGTGTTATAATTTAGTCTAATGTATATGTTTCTGAGTTACCGGCCTACTTGTAAGATATAAAACATAGGACTAGACACCTACAGACTCTATAGTAATTCTCTCAGACCCCTTTTCCATGACCTGCTACACAGATATACCAGCTAGTCCGGTCTATCTTAAAGAGTACTTTGCAGATGGACTGTTTATTATCTTTCGTGTGACATTAGGACTGACTGATAATGTCTTGATTTAGAGTTTTCTTGCTAATGTTGTCTTATTGAAACTTGTGCATTTCAGAGCCAGAGGTGTCAAAGCCTGGAGAAGCTGGAGTTTCCAAGGTAGAGAGTGAGAAGCCGGAGGGTGCTGAGAAGACCGAAGCAGCGAGTGCTTAAGATGCTCTGTAATGCCAATCTGTCCATCTTCAAGGGTGTACTTGTATCGGCGTGATATATTTTGGACACAAGGCACTATCTTCACCTTTGAGAATATTTGCTTCTGTATTTTGGGGGTGGACAGAAATACTGTTTGATGTCAGAATCTGGCTGGTGCAGGCCGGTCCAGTTCTTATCCATAGCGTAGGATTTTAGGCAGTTTAGATGCTTGATCTGTGCTCATGACTTGCCTGTTGCTATCGTCATTATGGAATACTTAGTATGGAACGATCTCGAACTTGTTTTATGATGATGAGTTTCAGGAACGTGGATGTGAATTCGATCTTTAAAAGCCTTGATAACTCTCTCCCGCAGCACCATCTCCTATGACGGATGGATGTTCCATCTTGAATGTTTTCTTTTTTTCCTTGAAGGCCACATCTTGAATGTTCTGAGATGGGTAGTCGTCTCCTTTCATCATCATGTGTGCAATTCATCACAGATTATCTTCCAATTTATCATAGCTCAAGGATGAGCATTTTGTTTGACCTCCACTCTTGAGTCTTGACTGTCCACGACCCTTTGCGATCCTAACTCACCGGGCAGTTGGGCACCATGTTTTGTTGCTAGCTATCTTGCGTGCGCAAATCTTGTCCCTTACCCCTCTCCAGTCTGCATCGTTAGTCAATGACAAATTGCTCTGGTCCTGATAGATTTGTTGGCAACCATGGAAACTACGCAGGCATATAACTAAAAGGAGCGAGCCGGGGTTGGGTTTCACAGATGGTAACGGCAGGGAGTGGGATAGGACGGAGGAACAGAGCATGTAATAAGAAAACTGTGACTGTTGCGCACTTGGCTGCACTGAAACGCAGTGCAATGTCTGAACTTAACTCATTGAATAATGTAATTTGCTGTAACTCGTAGCATCATGGACAGAGTCCCTAGGATCCGATTAAATTTGTCATTTTTCATTGAGTTGAGATAATATGGAATAGATGGATTCCGATCTCTCTCTTACCTAACTTACGGACTACGGTCCTATGTAACTCATAAGACAAACCCTAGTGTTCAATCAAACCGATAACAAAAACCAAACGGACCTTCCTCCTTGCTCGATTTAGTTATTTGAGTTGAGATAATACGACATACTCCGTCTCTTACCCAACCTAAGTCACCCCACATACGGAGTAGTAAACAAAATAAGAACGGGACGACGTAACTCCGAAGACAAACCCTAGTTACTCACACTCTCTCAGTCTCAGCCAAACAGAAAGAAAAAAATAAAATTAAGCGGCCCTTCCTCCTCGCTCAGTCTCCTGCCAGCCCGCCATAGTTACACAACTTCCACCTCTGAGAAATCAAAAAGCTCCAAAGAGAAAAAAATAAAAAAAATAAATGGAACCAACAGAAATGGAGGTGGAGCACCAGCAACCACCGTCTCAGCCGCCGTCATTAAAGCGTTTCGCGCTCAAAAACTCCATCCAAACAAACTTCGGCGACGACTATATCTTCCAAATCACGCCAAAGTAACTAACTTCTAATTCCCCAATTATTATGTAGAATTTATTTATGTCAATTAATTAATTACTTAAACTTGACGCTTTGTTGTGTTATTTTGTGTTGGATGCGAAGGGAAGATTGGTCGGCAATGGCGGTGTCGTTGTCGAGCAACACGGTGAAGCTTTACTCGCCGGCGACGGGGCAGTATTTGGGGGAGTGTCGAGGTCATACTTCTACCATCAATGAAATTGCGTTTGGTGATTCCTTGTCGAATCCTTCGTTATTGCATTCTTGCTCTTCTGATGGTACTATTCGAGCTTGGGATTCCCGTACTTTCCAGCAGGTTGTTTCTTTACGCCGTCTCCTTTTTCGATATTTCGTGGTTTTGGTTGTGTTTATTGCTGTGTTTAACTTCATTTGGTCGCCTTTTGTGCTTGTTTGAATGCTGTTAGTAATTTCTGATGCAATTGAGGCTTATTGTATGCCTTATTACAAGCAATTCTTTGAGCTTATAAGATACGGCTTGGTTGGTTGCCTTTCGCGGTTTAATACAAAGTGGAGTAGAGTAGTTACTTGCCGGGTGTAATTCATTTATATTAGGTTGTGAGACTTCATATTCGGGCATATGTTTATTACCACAATGCTTGATGATCGGCATCCACTTTTGTAGTTAAGTTGTTGTATAGTTCGTTATGATAGGATTGCTGAGGAGGGAAAGGGTGATGATGGGGACTATATGTGAATGAGGTCAAATGGAGTTTTTGTTTTGCAATCATGCGATTGAGGTTGATAAGTTGTCAACTGAGCTCGGGATAACAGATTAACAGCTCGGTCTGCATAGTGCACATCTAGTAAGATGTGAGATTCTTTTTTTTTTTTTTTTTTTTTTGGTGTTGGTGTTGGTGCTGGTCTTTCCAACATGGAACGTTAGAGGAAGTAACTTGAATGGAACTTAATTCTATGTTAAACCTGATGCCATTGGTTAAAAGGAATTCTGGTTCTATGTTGCAGGTGTCATTGATACATGCCGGACCTTCTCAAGAAGTCTTCAGTTTCTCTTTCGGTGGAGTGAACAATCTTCTTGCCGGTGGTTGTAAAGCTCAGGTACCTTTTGCAGCATTGTTATATGTAATGCCATTTAATGAGATGCTCTCAATGGACTGAATCCTCACAGTTCACAAGTGGGGGTATATTGGAACCCTACTGATGAACTGGTAGTAAATCGGCGTTGATTCTGGGTTAGTTTGTCATGGTCTAGGATAGAGTAGCTCTTTGCCCACACTCTCACCTGACTATAACAAAACATCTGCACATTTCTTGATAAAGCTTGAGGCATTCTCTCTACAGGCAGTGATTTGGTCTGCTACTCTGCTAGCACTTAAAAAATGTCATCTTGATGGGGGCAGAGGTGTCTTTATTTAAGTTAAGGTTTGAACAAAACAACATTTTTTCACGATAGAACAACTGGTGCTACACCCTCACATTGGAGATTAGAAATTATTCAGAAACAAACCCAAGAAGCCAACGTTGATTGGCATCTTAGAGTGCTTCTTGGATGTGTCTCTGCATAAGGCATACCATGATTTGCATGGTGTCTTCTTCTATTTGTCAGTTTTAGTTTACTTTGTCCTAGATTGTATATTTACCATTTTCTTGTTATTTATTTTCTATTAGGAAACAGCCCAGATAAAGTAATTGGCTTCATTTCGAAGCTGTCAATAATTTACATGGTAGGGAACTAGAAGTTTTAAGATCCCGAATGCTTCATTTCGAAGCTGTCAATAATTTAATAGTAGGGAACTAGAAGTTTTAAGGTCCCCCAGACATTAACTTTTCAGAACTGCTTTTGTCTTGGGGGTTTATACAATTCAGATCACTGAATCTTGGTCTTAATTTCACTAGTCGTAATTTAGCCATCCTGAATTACTGTAGATCATTTTGTTCTGTCTTATATAAATTGATACTATGGTTGCACTTGTTTACCTTGTCAGTATGATCTAGAGCATTTTTTTTTTAGGCCGATGTCGAGGTTTTTCATGTTATTTGAAATGCAGGTACTGCTATGGGATTGGAGGAACAAAAAACAAGTTGCGTGCTTGGAAGAATCTCACACTGAAGATGTTACCCAGGTCTTGGGAGCTACGCATATTTCATAAGGACTGTATTTTCTCCTCATTTACCACTAATTTACTTTGTTGCTGATTGGCCTTTTGATTTTGATAGGTCCGGTTTGTTCCTGGCACTCAAAACAAGCTTCTCTCAGCCTCTGTCGATGGTTTAATGTGCATCTTTGACACTACGGGAGATGTAAATGATGATGACCATCTGGAATCAGTTAGTAAACTGCCCTTTCTTTTCTTTTCATAATGCTGCCCCTTTCAACTTCTTTGTATAAACAAATCTGCCTTGCTTGCTACAAGCCTACAGGGTAATTTCTAGGGGGGTGTAGTCATGAAGTTCTGATGGGTAAATATTGGTTGTGTATCTTGTAGGTGTTGAATGTTGGTACCTCGATCGGGAGAATTGGTTTCTTTGGGCACAACAAAGAAAAGTTGTGGTGTCTTTCTCATATCGAAACCCTAAGGTATGACTGAAAAGTGATCAGCATATCCAGTTGCCAACCACATTTGCACATCCCTGTAGTTTTTTTTTTTTTTTTTTTTTTTTTTTTTTTTTTTTTGGTCTTACCTGCTGTTTTCTTTTGTTGAGCATCAAACTCATTGCTGTGTACTGTATCGAGTACAGTGTTTGGGATTGGAAAGAGGAAAATGCTTCAGCTGATTTCCAAGAAGCTCGTTCTATGGCCTCAGATGCCTGGACCAGGGATCATGTAAGTTTTGTGCTTTTTACTGTCAATTTTAGCGCTGTAAGATAAGTTTGGCTGTGTATATATGTAATCAGGATTCTTTGCTTAAACTTGCAGGTCGATTATTTCATTGATTGCCATAGTTCTACTGATGATGACCGCTTGTGGGTTATTGGTGCCACAAATGCGGGCAACATTGGTTACTTTCCGGTAGATTACAGTGGACGAGCTATTGGTTCCCCAGAAGCTATACTTGAGGGTGGGCATGCGGGTGTCGTTAGGAGTGTCTTGCCGACATCTGGCTTGGCAGGACAATCTCTTAGCAAAGGTACTTTTGGGTGGACCGGCGGTGAGGATGGTCGATTATGTAGTTGGTTGTCCGATGAGACTTCAGATGTGAATCGTGCTTGGATATCAAGCTCCCTTGCCCTAAAGCCAACAAAAAATCGCAAGAAAATTAGGCATCAACCTTACTAATGATGGGGGCTGACTCGTTTTTGCGGGTTTTGCTTGTAGTTTTTACTCACCCTTTTGCAGAATACTGTTAATTCTGTTCAATATGTAGAATACAGAGAGCAATATACGAAATGCAATTTTATTCCTCTTTATATGCTTCATATCTATTTGTCAAAAAAAAAAAAAAAAATATGCCGCATATCGTGAAGCACTGTGTTGTCTGGTTGAGTCTGCTATATCATCGTTCATGTACATTTTTACAGTAGTTTTTTACGCTAAATTGCGTATGTTGTCCCCGTGAAACTGAAATTTTGGCAGTGCTCGTCAGTTGTCAATGCTATTGGAGTCGCAAACTGTTGCTAGATTACTGGGTTCAGGCACACTAATATCCGGTTGACGAGCTACTAGAACCATCGTTTAAGTTATTCCAAACGCCATCAGGTAACATTACGAAGACAGTTGCAGATCATTCAGAGGGTTGGGACATGGAAGTGTATACTTGTGCATATCGCATATTATCAAATAGCAGATGCTGCACGGCCAAATAGTAGCATAGTTCTTTGAGGCTACAATTTGTGGAACGAGGCGTGCAGATTTCAATTTAAGACGCTATCAAACATAGGCTACATGCCAAGTACAAATCACACTTCAACGGAGATTAAGAATCAGTTATACTTGCGGACTGAAATCGTGGCAAAGCCAAGTATGATTTTGGATTTGCCAAACAACATTCAGGGTTAAGTGATAACAGATGCTGTCAATGTCAAATAAGGAGCCACGACATAAAGACGAAACTCATTGTTATACAACCTACGAAAACATTACATTATCTCGGAGAATGACTTAAACTCATTAACCTGAGCACACAGATTTAGTTCTTATCATATGTCATCTCATTCATGCGGATTGACATCCTTTTTCACAAAATTAAGTTGAATCCACACGCAGTGGCGGCAAATGCATCAAAAGCAGCAAAACACCGCCGATAATAAGTAATTCAGCCACCCAACCAGTGCTTAGCGTCCTCTGCCTCCAGCTGCCACAAAACAGAAATTCAGGCATAATTAGACTTCCAATTCATATTTGTACCCAAAAAAAGAAGAAAAAAAGAGACACATTTAAATTAGCAAGATGCAATTTCAATAGCGTAATAACACGAGTGGAAAGGGGTCTCAGAGAACTCTACTGCCAGACTGCCTTATATGTTACCCGATACATGGCTTTGTCTATGCGTTGCATCTTCCGCTTACAAAAAATCACTATATCGAAAGAAAGGAATATCATACCTTTTCCACTAGGCTTCCCAATAGAAGCACCACGGCCTCGGCCTCCTGGACCTTTACCTCCATCATCCATTCCACGTCCAATGCCTTTCTGCTGCCTCCCAGGACCATCTTCTCTACCTCTTCCTCTTCCACGCCCTACCCCAGGAGGCCTCCTGTCTGAAACCCGAGAAAACATTGATTGAATAACATTCTAAACAAAGATCATGTACTAAATGACAGCAAAAGTTGCTCAACTCAAACGTTAGAAAGAATTCCTTTGCATTAAAGACAGGGCTAGGCACGTTATGGCAGACAATAAACATAATGCCTACAAGACCAGGACTTCAGGTAAGTATAAAGTGGTAGAATCTGTAAATTGGTATGGAGTTAAATGAAGGCTTTAGAATGGTGCGCCTGGTTTGGACCTAGGTCAGACTATAAACTGATCTATTTCGTTAAAAGAAAAATCACAATAGAAAGAAAGTCATTAATTGCGGGACCAAGAGACAATGTTAAAGGGAAAGACTCAATTTTTTTTTTTTTAAAGCTAGCTCCTCTTAATCACAAAGTAGATATGGGAATCAATCATACCTGTACGAGTCTTCTCCTCTTGAACTTTGTCAATGACCTAGAAACAAAAGCACCAAAAGCAAATTAGATAACATAAACCACCTACGGAATCCTCACAATGAAAGTAATGAAGACACACCAATGTTATTGATGGTACAAAAGCCAGATCTCGTGACAACATGTCCTATGTGACTGTAAACAGATGTGAAACATATTTGGGTAGGGGAGGGAGTGGAAAACAGGTTGCAGATATGGAACCTTAAGTTGGATGGAACTCAAAGATATCATGTCAAGCAATAAATTGTGGATTCAGTCAAACAGAACTTAAAACTCTGGAATAACATAGAGCAACACAAAAATAAAGAAAAATTGTCAAATGGCAAGCTATTGTGGTTGTGATTTAGAAAAATGATCAGCATCTATAACTTTGTACCAATTGAAGGACCAAATACTAATAGTGAACAAAGATGTCAAGTTAGCAACTGTTGCAACTTATATGGCCGCAATTGTGCTTGTTTCCGCTATATTAGTAAGTAAGCTGCTTAGAGCGCCTCAATTAGAGAACAGGTGCTATTCAGGGCGGCGAGACAAAATATTGACAAACTCTATCTATTGTATCGATAGAAGAGACAAGAAACCATGCCAAATCCTGCATCATCAAATTGAGATTATCGATTGAGAATGAACCAAATTGAATACATTTCATTCACCATCTAAAGTCCTCCTTTTGCAAAAAGGCTTCAACTTCTTGCATCCCATCTATAAATTTGCTTGAATAATTTTATGTATAAAATGAGACAATTAAGTTCCTTTACCCTTGAAAAAATCCCTTTTGAAATACATAAACGTTTTAAAGATGTAACAGGGTAAAGGGAACCACAAGTCGTCAAGAGTAGAAAGTAAAAGTTTTTCATTTTTCTCCATCACTTCTGATTTGTATTATTATTCATCCTCAATCAAGAACCAAACTGAATCCTTCTCGGAATTAATTTTTCATCCTAGTCACTACTCAGTAGGAAGTTTGCAGCTCCATTGCTTGGCTAGAAGGATAAAGATGTCATTAGATAAAGAAGCACTAGCCATAAGGTTTCAAGACAGTACACTGACTATTAAGGAAGCTAATCCGAAACCCTATTTGCTGAAAATGAAAGAAGAAACACTACAACACCCCAGAACATTCAAATACGAACTTGGGTCCATCTGGAAAAATCACGGGACTAGTATAGTAGTATTTCACGTTTCCAGACTAACTTTATCACCTATTCCAGAGCTTTGGACCTCCCTTCAGCTGCCTACAGCGTTGGGTGAGAAGGATTGTATAACACAAACTGGCCTGCATCCCGGTAAAGTTCATCCAGAAGAGACAGGATGACTACCTCAGTAAGGATCAGACCAAGAGAAGCGGAACGCTTAGTCAAGATACTCTATTAAATGAACAAAACGAGAGTTGTTTCATTTCCAACTTACTCTTTTTAATGTGTCAAAACACTTGACATGGGGATTCTATGGGAGGTTTCCTCATTTCAGCAATGTGTGACAAGGCGACAATCACAGAGTAAAAAGTTTACTGAAGAAGTTTCTAAGTCAATGACAGAGATGGAGAGACCCACCTTTTTTTATTTATTAATGTATATTAGATTATTCTTCAGTGCCTACAGTTAAACAGATTTCCCAATGCTGCAATGAAGTGGATAGCTTTTGCATGTTTTAGACGCAATCCACGGAGGTATCTGTTTGTGGCACACATGCTTCCCCAATCCATATTCAGAGGTTGCCCTTAAAGTTATAAAAGATACTATCAACTGCTGAACATGCCTCTCAGTTGTAGACTAAGAAGCAGAAGCAAAAATCAGAGTTTGTAAGGAAAGAACAGAACACGAGAAATTATAGGCCCAAAATCATGGGCTAACTAGGGGTCCCAAAGGAAACCAAAAATTATTTCACGCTCTGGAAAAAGGGAGACAAAGTAATCCAATGCTATGGTCAAAACTATGTCTTTAAAGGATCCCGCCCAGCAACAAAGATAAGCCCGAGAAGCTCATCAAATGCCACACCAGACTGAATTATGAAGCAACAAAGGGGACTCTTACAATTCTAATTTAATCGCCGGGGAATCACATACCCAGTATCCAATAAATCACTTTCATAACCACAAAGCACACAAACTCCCGAAACAGAAACACACAAGAACGCTACTAAACACTTCAAACAGACAAAGCACAAAGTACACTACACCAGCAAGAAACACCAAGCAAGAAGCAACAATACAAGAATCATGTAAAAACCCATACCTCGTCGGGCACTCGGAGATACTTGATAGTATTCCCCCTAATGTAACACTCAGGCATTCTCCAAAACCTATCTCCGTCCTTCATTCAAAAACAAAAACCACACGATAACGTTAATGCCGATACACCGCAAAACAAACACGAAAAACACTCGTACTCATTAAACCGAAACCCTAAAAGAGAGAGAGAAAATCACCTTAGAGGTACAGATGACTTCACGAAGATGAATATTCATCCAAGTATCACAATTCACCAAATGCCCATTATAAGTCTCCCCATTCTTTAACTCTACCAACTGTCAAAATCCCCAAAATCACATAAAATTATTACCAAATTAACAAAAAAAAGACATAATCTTTTTACAACTAAATTCAAAGAAAATTCACAATTACGCAACCCAATCAAAACCAAACAACAAAAACTGAAAAAGGGTATTTGAATTCATACCATAGGGTGACCTTGGGCGGTCTTCAACAGTGATAGAGGAAGCTACAAAATAAATAAAAAATAAAAAAATTACCCAACATAAGTAAAGAGAGTGAGAATAATTAGAAGAGTAAAAATCAAGGAAAAGAGATGAAAAGAGAGAATTACCATGGTGGGTTTTAGAGTGGAATTGGGGATCTTAAAGGGGTTGTTGAAGAACCCTAATCGGAGGTGAGTGGAGTTGATGGCTGACGAACCACCGGAGAGAGGAGAGAGGAGAGAGAAAAGTTGAATTTGAAAAAAAGTTCGATTTGTAATTTGTTTTTCAAAGGAAGGTTTTATGTAAGCCCATGCCCATATAGCCGACTTATTTGGTTCTTTTTTAAGTTTGGGTTAGACATAATTATCGGGGTTTGTATCGACGATTGAGAATCGGTTCATGATTGGATTAAGATGGTCCTGTTGAGTCGGGTTCGAGGGATGTCCTGTTGGGACGGGTCCGAGGGATGTCGGTTTCGGTCAAGTTTTGCTAGCTATAGTTGAACTAAGTAAGCTTTATCATGTAAATGGTTAGTCAATTGTAAACATATATTGAGGTAATCCAATATTCCTTCTGGACATGTGGAAAAGATTGTTGTCGAATGTGCAAGACATCAACTGTAACTAAGCATCGTCATTTCTGATTTTATCCAAGATTGGTCTTACACTTCGAACGTCCATCTTGCGGGGGCGTATAAGGAAATACTTATTATGTATGTAGGATTTACCCTAGCTAATTTAGGTAGATTGTTATTATGTTCACACTTGTACAATTGTATTTATACCGAACTCTGTTAATGAGAATGATAAGCTTTTCCACCATCTCATACTCTCCTCCTCAACATTCACTTCAAAATCGACCCTCTAAATCCCTAATCCTCTAAATCCCTAATCTAGATGACGCAATGGTGGTTATACGGTGAGACGCATGAACGATGCTTGGTGGTCCACCTTAAACCTGATAATAAACTAATGTATTATTGTTTTTTGGATAGGATTACAATTATGTTGGTGAACACTACGGAGTATTAACATTTGATGAATACTCTGTCCTAGCGAAAGATATCTCCTCGTATTGTTTGGTGTGTTTGACTTTGCCATTTCGGGAGCTAGTTCTAAACCAAACGAAAGACCCTTGCCTTAAAATCAAGTGGAGTGGTGGTAAGCAATGCTGAATAAATCGGTAATGATTATTGCAACAAGTGAACGCTTCATTTGCAGGTACCAAACTCGGTTAGTTAGTTCATAACTGAAGCCACATGAGGCGGCAAGTTAGTTAGGAATCAGTTATCACAGTTAGGTGCACGTCAACTGAATCGTATATATAGTCAACTGTCTCATTTGGGTAAACAATCGAAAATTTGTGAAATACATTCTCTCACTCCCTCAATCTTTCTGGTTTCTAAATAGGAGTATGAAGTGGTGTTGGACACTCCTGGTGCAAGTACAAGCTAAGGACTGCGCCTAAACCATAGCAGACGCCCCGGATGAACTGGCAATTGGCGTGTATACTGCAGAGTACAGGAGCTGAGGAGCGTCCTTGAAAGGATTAAGGCTGAAGAGCTGATATCTACTGAACGCTTGTCCCTTCGAGAAATCCGATAAAATTGGAACGTTGTCTGATGAACACCTATCCCTCCAATTTATCATAGAATACGTCAGTAGTACGGAGTATATTCCATTTGTATCATAGTCTCATACCAATACAGCCAGGACGATGTAGGTGTGTTACTCATCCTCTTCAAAGTCCAGCAGAAAATCAGTTAAATTCTCTGAATCGTCTACAGCCTCCTCCAAAGACAACGAATCTTTCTTCTTAGGTTTGTCCTGAAAACATCAATGGACAGGCTTACCGTAAGATGTATGTTCACCAAATAGCAGAAGACATTTGAGTTGAATAAACAATTCCAGATTTGCATTGACAATATCCAGTAAACCACAAATTAGCCAGCTAATAGCCAAATATAGTGAAGTACACTGCTTATGCACATTCTATGGCTAGAAGTGAAAACTTGCAGGCAATGGCCCAATTCTTCTCTAACTAGTCACAGTTCACTTGGAAACATGCACGAATCCAGTATGACAAGCAAAGCATACAAACCAAAGACGTATTTTTACCACTCAGTCACAAGCTGATACTCCCTTGATTACCACTTTTTCCTCAGCATACATGGAATTACTCTTTCGTGGCATTAAGAACAAGTAGCAGGGTTCTCGCTCCCGCGGATCATGATTTTAAGATGTAGTATTCTAGAGGACGGCAGCATTCTGGCTAAAGGAATGAGGAAAAGGTATATTTCTTTCGATCTATGAAAGTCCTATGGCAAGAGTTAAACCCTGATACTTCCCTTCACTTTTCTTGCAGACGAGATAATTTACATACAGAGCATTTATCGAAACTCTTAAGGTCATGCTGATTATTTTGTTTAACTTGATCACTTCTCTACATCCACTTCCAGCATTTCCAATAAGTTATCTTAAAGTTCCTTATTTCCTTGATTGATTTTTGGTTTGTTTGAAGTTCAAAGACATGTTTCCATTTCCAATGGAGCCAAAGACTAATTATTCTTTGGTTTTTGGGATATAATGGAATAAAGCAAAATGGCTCATAAAACTGTCTTTGCTTCTTATTTTGTGAAGTAACAGTCAGTCCGTGCGATTCTCGAAGCAATTTTCATTTTGGGTCATCCGTGCGCAGCCTCTCTATGTTTCAATAGGGGTAAGGCTTGCGTGCATCCAACCCCCCCTTATCCCGCCTTATGGTGGGAGCCTTTAAGGCACTGGGGTTAAAGATGTTGTTGAAGTTCAAAGACAAATTAATAGCATAGATCCAGGAGTTAACTTTAGATAGTTTTGAGCTTTAGAGTTAGCCACCTTAGACTTGCGAAGTTGGGGAGTGCTTTTTAGAACACTCCAGTTTCGATTAATCTTCTCTTCCTTCTCATCATTCGCCTCAAGGTCACTGTCCTCTTCATCCTGCACCAAATTAAAAGAACAACTAGAGTATGTCAGATCTGTGATTCTGTGCTACAAGTAACTGTATTTGAGAGGCAGCTTGAAACTAGACATATATTCACAGTGTGCATAGTTATCGAGTCCCAAGAGCAGAAAATATAATGTCGCACATATGCATTCCGAAAAGTAGTACTTTTACAACTTACAAGGATTAATTTTAAGATGCATTATGCTATCATAGGAAAGACCGGCACAAATTACAAAAAGCTTTAAACTACTACGTGCTGATCACAAGCAATGACGACTGACTTATGCAAGGACCAGCTTTGCACAAAAAAGTTAATACACAGTACGTTATCATAGGAAAGATGAAACTCACGTCATTTTCTCCAATGTCAACAGCACGCGCCATAGCTTCATCTATATCTGTCATCTGCTTATCAGAATGGTAGAATTTTGTTTTCAGTTAGCCACTAGTCTCATAACCATAATAATAAGCGAGATTGATCACGACAAGAAATGACCAGTTATCTAGAGTATAATACCATGTCAGAGAATCTGAAACCAAGGAGGACGATGGTGGCAATTCTCAGCACACCATTATCCCCCTGCAAGAAAATTTACCTCAAGCTCTTCGGTTTTCTCATTGGCCAAAATTGTGTCAAGCTCCTCTCTTGTGATAATTTTTCCATGCTGGTCAATCAAGTTCGTAAAGAAAAGTGTCAAGAGAAAATCCACTCGGGCAATGAACCATGTCATTGTCAAAAGAGTATAATCATGAATCAGTCTATAAGATTTAATAAATCATTTAGATTTCTATAGGAAACGACACTAGCAGAAATAATCACTGTTCGTGTAACTAGTAAGGTTTAGAGTTCCTTTATCTTTGCTTTTGGTTTAGACAAATACCATGTCTGACACTTTCCTTTCCTACTAATCCTTGTAACAGTTCATATCAACTATAAATCTTGGGAATTAAGATTGTGTTGTAATTCCTGTTGCTGGTCTTTAACATGATCTTAATAGCTAATTGAGTTACTGATCTAAAACCTTCTTTTGTTCATTAATCATAGTCCCATTGGAACAAACTGTAATTATGAATTTATGTAACTCCCCTAACTGGCCAAGTTACCAAATTGCCATAAGAAAAAGGGGCCCTTGGAGCACATCGGTATACCGTGTACAAAATTGATCTAGCAACGTATTGATACCCTAAATCTTCACCTAAATTGCAAAAATCTAACATATATAGCCATGTGATGATTATTTTTCCAACTTATGTCAAATTACTTTTCATTAATTTCTAAAGAGTTTTCTGTTCAAAGTTCAAACATGGTTTTATATTCTCAAACCATGATTCAAAGAACATGTTGCTTCATGAATTCTCAAACTTGCTGACGTTAGTACAAGTTTTAGCCTGAGATGCACGGTGTATGAAGGTATAACACTATTTCATCTTTAAAAAGTCAGATTCACCAGAGCAAGATGTACTAGCTAATTGTCAACCAACACTCTGTTCGTGTGACTCTGAATGGACTTGACTCCATAAGGCCATTAAGCTTTCTCACAATGTCTGCTGACTAGGTATGGCATGTTAAAATTATATATGTATCAAGACTACTATCAACACTGAACCCCATTGTTATTTGCCAAGACAAGAAAAGTTCATTGACGCCATGATACCCCCCTTGCAACCCATCCCCTCTCTGAAAAACTTTATATTCCTTTTACCCTTTCAGCACACCTCTTCTTGTAAATAATGTTTGGATTTCCATAGTATATGCAATAATCAGGTCTAGGCCTCTGGCCTCTCCGCATAGGGGCATCAGGTCAAATCTCCTTTTCCATTCTACTAGCCTTGGCACCCTTATGAACAAAACTTGTAAGGATACCAAAATTTCAAAAAATAAAAAATAAAAAATGAGAAGGTTTTTAGTTTGCTCCTTTCATTTAAAAAACAAAATAATTTTCACCACTACTGACTATAAGCCGACATCAATTGAAGATTTTGTATCTTGTTGACATGCCTGAATACTTGGAAAGTTTAAAGGAGTAAGAATTTGCAACATAACAGACTGACCTCCTTCAGGTATGACAGCATGTTTGGTGTAGGTTCATGGAAATCTGGACCTCTATAATCGATCACCACATCAGGATCTTGAATGTAATTTATAGTCGGATAAACAGGATCTCCACCCCATACTGCAAGCAAGAGTGATTATCAAGAAACAAGGTACAAAAAAAGAGACGGATATGGCAAGAAGTATACTTCCATTTTGCAAGAGAATTACATGAAGAGAGAATGAGAAAAGGGCTGGAGGAGTAGCAACATGTCAGTAGTAAGAATAAGGTGTCTCTAATGAAAATATAAGAAAGCAAGGACAAGAAGGAAATAGGAGGGGGAAGAAAACAAGTACTCAATGCCCAATGCAAGCTTAATAGCAGCAGTATTGACTAAATAAGACTAAAATAGAATTATATGGTAAATACAGCAAGTTTTTGGACTACTATGTTATGCTAGTCTGGTAGAGGTCCGATGCGAACGAGTAGAGTACGTAAGTTGATTCACGATACAATATTAAAAATAAATAAGAAGGCCAACTCTAATCATACAATAGGCAATTATGTCATATGGTTTAAGAGTAGAAGAGAGCTTCTTTTAGTAAATGATTCTAACATGTTCTTAGAAGTTGGCTACCTGACACTCATCTTAAAACAGAACAGCAGCAGAGATGAAAAGACAGGGAGAACAGACGAGACATGATCACATAATTAAAACAAGAGACAGAGTGATTACACTGGGTGTAGCAAGGACACATCAGAGGGTATATCAAACAGACTTCGTACATCACATGGCTGATATTTCAGAAATTGCCAACCATTTCAGAAATCAGAACCATAGTAATTTAGTAACAGAATATGGTAAACTCAAAGGACTTCAAGTTTGAAGACAGAAAAGAACACAAATACTATCACCACACCAACCATAACAAGCGGAAATAAATGGTTCTTGAAGACATACTTTGCTTTATTTGGTCCTCGCGCATGCGCATAGCCAGAGGGTCTCTTTTAACCCGCATATCAGTCCCCATCATTATGCGATATTCTCTGTCTGTCTGATGACAGAACATGTCAATAAGTTGTGCATTCTCATCTTCACCAGTTTCTTCAAAATGTTTCTGAATAGCTTCACGGGAAGTATCTTTTTTCCACGCTTTAACCCATTCTGAGTAATATGCCATGGGGCCTATCTTCTGCAATTTTTCCTGCTCAGCGTTTAGCCTATATAAACAAACAATTTAACCCCACGCACAACGAAATTTACAATCTTTAGGTATTATCAGCTGCCAGTTAATATCAACCATCCTAACTTCGGCAAGCAAAAGGACGGATTTATTGCGAAACCAGACCTATTAAGTTCCACACTTTGCGAAGACATGCCTGTTATATATGTTATTGCCAACCCATACCTATTACGATACATTTTAAGTGAGACCATACCAAAAATCTTTTTCTGATGAATTGACTCGTTTTCCAGCAACCATGGCCCACCACGAAAAGTATGTATTTTAATAGGCATGGTTTCGACAATACAAAACCATTTTTTATTGTCTTCGCATAATCTGGAACTTATTAGTTATGGTTTCGCAAAAAATCCCAAATGGAATAGAGGGGACGGAAAGAGAAGAAAGGAAGGCAGTAGGTCCTCAACTGTGCAACCAAAATTATGGACAAAAGCAGATAATGGAAAAGGCAAAACCATGACACAATCAGCAGGAAAATAAAGGGTAATAGAGAAGGTCATATAGCTAAATAAGCACGAATCAAGGCCCTCGAAACCTGTGAGCATAACTTTCTAGTCTCAGCTATACCATTACAGGTCCGTACGTTCAGGATTAGATAAAAAAATCAGACGAACAAAGAGGGACACATCTTCATAGTTACTTAAGCACTGAGTTGAGAAAGAGACAAGGAGCTAAACAGCAAGGACCAACTTCCATGAGGCTAATAAGTAATAACCATTGGGGCCAGTTTAACCTATAGAGTTGGAAATTAGAATTTGGTATCTTAAGTTCTTCAACGACATCTAGTACTCCACCTCTATAATGTTATGAATATGGTTAGGTGGCCAATATGAGATACAGGTCTGGCTTGCATTAGCCATCATTAGGTGAGATGAACAAAAGGTCTGGTACTGCTTTCTAAAGCAACAAGCCTAATAGCTAGAAGAATATGATAATAAAACTTTCCTTTCATGATATATATACTGTCAACAATCAGCATAAAATAACATAAGCACATAACACGGATGTTGTCATGGCTTATACCTTTCTTCTTTAAAGAGATGGCGTCTAGCTCTGTAGAGTGAAGTCTCTGTTAGAGTTGGATGCTCCCCATAAAGCTTCACCTGCCCGGTCTCAGCCATAGCTTTGAGAAATACCTGAAAATCAGTGGTAAGGGAAAATTTATACTAGGATATAGAAACAAACATTAGTTTTTCAAGTCTATACACTTGAAGTTAATACATCTTCTTAAGGCGAGTGCAGAAAGGAATAACACTTTCACGCATCTTTTAATCCAGCATGACCATGCTTACTTTTCAGTTTTCACTAACCGTTTCAACATCAGGTCGCCTCCTTTGCCATCTAGACCATTGTTCTTTATCTGGTTTTCTCCAATTCCACCAAAGATCATCACTTGTAAGTGTCTCATCTATGGGCTTCTTGACTTTTGGATCTACAAATGCATGAGGACGTCCAAATTGTTTGTCTTGCTCATATTCACTCAAGTCTTCCTTTTCAGGCTCTGACTGATAGACAACGTACTCTGAAGAATACTCTTTGGGCTCATCAATAATGTCATCTGAAGTTTCTGCTAGCATCAAATCCGTAGTGACTGGACTTGGTTCTGGAGAGCCAGCGACGGCCACAGATCCTCTATAGTTTTTCCGCCTGCTTCCAGGCTTTTTCCCGAAAGATGGAGAACTCCCAGACTGTCCTTTTGGTTCTGGAGCTTTAGCGGCCCTAACTCGATCAGCTGTGCCTTCAGGCCAGTAGTCTTCTCCTGGAATACTAGCACGTGCACCAGAGGCAGGTTCGATCCTCCCAGACGTAGAGTCCATGTAGCTGTAGTATGGTGCACGCTCAACGGATACTTCCTCAAAAGACTCCTCCTTGTTTTCACATTTTATACAGTATGATGTAGTCCTTGCTGAAAGATGGTGTCGCCCCCGTTTATCAGGTAACAATGGATTGGGGAACGTGGAAGCAAATGAGGCCTACATCCATCAGAAATAAGATTACTATCTAAGATGGAGAGACAAATTGAAGTTTCTTTCCTATTCAGTTGCTGCACACTACTTTACCTTGTAGGCTTGTATAATACATGAATGGATGGGTGATGGCATCGTGACAAATAAGCAAACAGAGGTGGAGCAAAATTCTTCCCGAGTAATTTGAAAAACGAAGGAAATGAAAGACATGGAGGGAGTATTTATATGTCTACCAACAGATCAGATATCTTCCACTTCAGCCTCTATGTTATGAGTCGCAACTAATAACTCCTCAATTCCTCATAATCAAACTACATCGCTTCCCGTGTTAGAGTTAGAATAATGATCCATCATCCAACTAATCTTAGTTCACTCAAACCCACAAAATTCTGAATCACAATTTAACTTTTCAACATAATGTTACAGCATTAAACAAGAATCACTAGCCAATCTTTACACACATGATTCTACCCAACAGTAGAAAGGCCCAAAAGGCTAGCAATTGCACGATTTACTCAGTAGCATAAGCACTATAATTCACAAATAGCTAATCGAGCCAAAGTGCCTAATTCAACTCAAGTGTATCTCCAATGATACGAGAAATCCGATTATGAGACACAAAACAATCATTATTCCAAAAGGATATGGCTGTATACATAGAACAGCATAAACAACGCCACGGACCCAAAATGATTTCGGCTCGACTAACACGAATCGTCATGAATTCCCATAGCACCAAAGCACATAAGGATATAAACTGAACCATTCTACATTTCCACTACTATAAAAACAATATCTCAACTAATGGGCACAATTCACGAAAAATAATCCCAACAATTAATTTGGGAAAAGTAGAACACTTCATATTTTAAAGAAACAAAAGCAGAAACAACAACACAATTATAAAAGTAAATGAAGAAGTAAACCTTGGAAAATTGGACATCAGAAGGAAGCGTACACCTCAAGCCTCTATCTGCTGCAGTAAAAAGAACAAAACCCAATTCAAATATATGACATGCAAAGGAAATAATTGACAGAAAAAATCGAAATTGAATGAAAATAATTGACAGAGAACCAACCTTGAAGAACCCAGCTTACTGATAAAGATGCCATCTTTGTGATATGAACTGAAGAGTATACTTTTAAGTGTGAGTAGATAATATTTGTGGGAGATTTAAGTTTCTTTTTTCGTGCATTTTTCAGAGGTTTATCAGAGGTTTACACAAGTGTAAGTGAGAAGCCATTGTTTTGGATAAACCCAGCTCCACTGCCTCTCTATTTTACCTTTAACAATGCTGTAAAAGATCATTACGTTGTCTTGTAGGGTACATTTTGCTAATGTGTTCAATACTTCAATTATTTAGCCCAGATGTCACATAAGGGCTTATTTAACCGAGCTCAAACGGTTTCTCTAGGTAAGATCTAGAAACACTTCAAAAGCTTGGCCAAACCAAATAAATTCCAAGAAAGCCTTAAATGGCCGTTGACTTCACTCACAAAGTGGACTAAGCTTAGCTGCCGCATCAAGTTGATCGAACATTTCAACGAGGACGACGATTTCGACGACAAACTCTGCGGAAAAAAATGGAGAAGACGGATGTCGGTTTTGCCAGTCTGCGAAAAAATGAAGAACACTGATCTCGACCTAACAAGTCTGTTAGGTTTAGATTGTGAAGGTATGTATGTACATTTTTATGTAATGCTTTGTTATTTTTATTATCATCTGATCATTTAATAATGTAATTAACTACAAAAACTTATTTGATGATTTACTTCCTCCGTCTTTTATTAAGGGATAGTGATAAAGCCACGATAAATCAATTGATCCACGCTCTTTTTGTGTGTGGCAAGTCATAGACGAGGTCTAAGACTGCACAAAAAGAGCTAGAATCAGTGGACTTCAGCGTGACATTATGAGCTCCTTTTTTTAAACACCCCATTGCCTTTTGCACAAGGAAACAAGTGGTGTAATTTTGTTTATAACTGTTAGAGATAATGGCTCGTATGTCTAGATAATTGTTGGTTTACTTATTATTGTTGGAGAAAGTGGATGGTTGGTTTATTATTTTCGAAAATAATGGGTGGTTTGTTTATTTTCTTTGGAGATAGTGGAGTTTTGATGGATGGTGAAAACTTACCCCATATAGAACGTAGAAAGACACCCTGAAAAGAAAATTTGGGTGTTCAAAGGGAGGCCGGGGGGTTGGTTATGACTTATTGTCTGTTATTCTAATCGTTTTATTATCGGATTGATATTAATGCATGCATACATACACCTGTATATACAAGTAGAGTATTCGCTTTATATATCATTACACACCAAAAATAGATCACTATAGATTAGTAATTTTTCATAGAACCCAATCATTTTTCGAACGTGCATATCGTTAAAAAAAAAAAAACAAAATTGACTCATCATTACAAAGTAAAAATAAAAAGATTGATCATTTCATTGTAAAATTGTCATTTTATATCAAAAATAAAATCATTTTACAAGAAAAACTTATGATTACTCAATACAAACAGATTAGTGGACGACAGACATAAATAGAAACTACACAAACAAAACGAAAAAAATACAACTTACTAACATTGTGGTGTGAGGAAATATATTTTTTTTTTCCTTTATTTGCCAGTATGAATAAATCTTAGGGTTATTTTCGCCACTTTGCTCTCTCTTGTTCATAATGTATGCACAAGCATTTGTTTTTTGCACGGATTATAAATCACTTCTTGAAAGAACAACGTATGGTGTAAATTAAATTCGACTAGTGCATTATTTCATTCGGTTCTTAGTAGTTTTTCTACTCAATAAGAATTATTTTTGTACCGAGTTTACGCATGTGGAGTCTAATACATGAATTCACCATCATCAACTCATCCGCAAAAAGAAATTCCGAGTGGAAAGCACAATCAACCATTGACCTCTCAATATCGGAACCATGATTGATTCGTTTCCAAAACCCGTATTTATGACCTTGGAGTAGAAAATCGAGTAGAAAATCAATTGTATTACTTGTGCTCATCAAGAAATAGAAGCAATAGAATTCGACCTTTGCAATTACAAAACCGCACTCGTGATTGTTCTCCTATGTAGCCCTAAAAGTACAAATCAATACAATGCGCAAATCTTTGGAAGGTTTCCGAAAATTGCACCACATTCAAAACACAGGTGCCTCATGGCTTTGACAGTCTGATCGTCTCATTGTTGCGATTGTAGATTGAGAGTTCATGGTAACCACACAACTGAAATATAACCTTGTGATCGTGGTGCAAGTTGTCCAATTTTTTTACCCTAATTATGATTAGAGCCATATAGCCTGTTGGAGGAGATCAGAATTGGTTGTACTATGTCAATAATCCATGAATTTGAAGAAAATGTCTTTGATTAAAAAAGTAAAAAAAGATGATCATCGAAAGAAAATAATAAGAAAAAAAAGCGATTCGTGTGGGAAGTTCTCATTTTATTTGTTTATATAATATTATAAGAAGGCGTGCATATTATTTTTAACAATCTTTGTACTTTTAGAGACGAATATGTTTTTGTATACGTACGTACGTTTCAAACAAACTTTTATGTAAACATGATTAAGTGAATTGGTGGCAAACCACATGAGTGCCAAGAATTATGTGTATTCGATTATAAGACATTGATCTTAGTCTAATATTATCGTATGACGACTATTAATTAGTCATAATTTTTTTGTGATGAAATAATGTATCCTTATGTAAATGATGTGTTGGTTAGTACACTCTTATGAAACATGTTTTTATGCAATTGAGATAATGTCGGTTATGACGTGGATCCGAATTTATGTATATGATTGATTCTCGGATTTACCAAATATGTCTTATTGTCTATGAATGTATATCAATGGGCATATTTATGATGGTCATACCTGTTGGAGTAGGTGTCCTCCGACAATAATGCGTTGACTAATTAAATCTAGTTAGGAATAAACCTGGGATATATTATATATACTAAGTCAGTTGATTAACGTAAATCAATAACGCTTGACTGGTTAGAGTTTGACGTTATTGTCGTTTGACGGCGGTAATTAACTGATCGTTCACACCGATAAAGATAGTTTCTCCAAAGGATATTATATTGTATTAAACCTAATGTATCAGTTAAAGAGTTAACTAATTATATTGGATAGTGTTTTATGAGTTCAGAACTCAAGTCGAATAAGTTATGGTTTTTGTGTAAATTGTCAAAATTGACAATTAGCTATTTAAATTACAAAGAGTTGTCATTTTAGCTTAAAATGATGTAATTAGTAATTATTATATAGAGATATAATAATTAACTAATACGTAAAGAAATAAGTATACAAATTATACCCAAATTGTAACATAAGATGTTAAGGGGTATAATTAGTAAGGACAAAATGGTCATTTTGTCACCACCACTATATATATAGTGTTTTATGTCAAAGAAACATTACACATCATTTTACACAAAACTTGATTTAGAGAGAGAATTGAGAGAAAACCCTCTAATTTCTCTAAAAAATCAGCCTACTTCCAACTCTTTTAGGATCAAGTTTTCTTCATTGCATGTCAATGAAAACTTGATCAAAACACTTTACTAAACCTAGAATAACATTAGCTAAAGTGTTAGCTAATTTTATTTTGGTTTTGGGTTAAAATCTCTTAAAACTAGACCATTTTGTGAGATTTTTGGAGAGCTTCTTTGATGGATCAAGAGAGGAGGTTTCCTAACTTGGAAACTCAAGATTAAGGAGGAGGATCCCCATTAATTAGCAGCTCAAGAACTTTATTTGAAGGTGTGGTCAATTCCTTCTTAATTAAGGTATAAAAAACATGTTTTTTTTTTTGTTTAAAATGTAACTTTTTATAAATGAATAAGGTTTTATACAATGACACCGGGGCATTCCCCTGAGCAAAACAACCCAACTCTTACTCTGTTACCTCCACAGAGGCTCCAACTAATTATAACTTATCAGCCTAGGTTACAAGAGACTTCTCTCACGAAACCACTTACAGTCCTTGCTTTTAAGCTTAGTTGCTCTACTCCTAATCCTAGCTCTAACTTCATCCATTACCTTTCTAGCTAGAATCTTAGGAGAAATAACCATATTTTCAAGTCTACACTTGTTCCTCACCATCCAAACCTGATAGGTTAGATTACTAATCAGAGCACCAGCTACCTGGTTCCTGATTCTTGATCCAAGCATTTTTTGAGCACACCAATTCATGGTATTATCCACTGGAAATATAATCTGACAAAGTGCACTCAGCTCCTCCAAGCATCTACTACTGTAGTCACATTTGAAAAAGAGATGCTCATGTATCTCATTTTCCTGCAAGCACAGGAAACAAGTATCATCACTGCAGATACCAATCTTTTTCAATCTAGCCTTGACTTGAAGCCTCTGTCTCAATGCTAGCCAAGTGATGAAAATAGTTCTAGGGATATTGTATCTGCACCACAAAAGTTTACCCCAACTAAGTTTGGGTAATCACCTTTCATCCAGGCATACCCCTCAGCAATTGAGTATTTAGCACTGCTCCACTTGCCATTTCCAAAGTCCTGACACATCTTATCTTTAATTCTACAAATCTCTTTCCAATGACAACTACTATCAGCTGGAGGTGTATAGTCCTCCCATCTACAACTCTTAAGATAAATGGAATGAATCCACTTAATCCAGAGAGAGTCTGACTTTTCAAATATCCAGGCCACATATTTGCCAATGCTGGCTATGTTCCAAACAACTTCATCTCTTATGCCAAGACCTCTTGCCTCTTTTGGTGAACACACATCCTCCCAAGATACTAATGGAACTCTTCTAAAATGCTCAATCTTACATGCAACTAAAGATCTTAGATAAAATTAATTAGGGGTTATTAAGTACTAATTAGAGGAGTCTAATTAGGGGCTAAATAACTTTCAATACCAATGTACACTCAAAAGGGTTTCAGATGCTAAAAGTGCGGAATTTGGAAAAACGTTTTTCGTGCATCTGACCCAAGATCGCATACATAGATTAATAGGACCAATATAATTAATCATACCTCTTGATGCGTAAATCAGGTACTCGGATTATAGGAGGAACATGATCCCAAACGCGACCCCTCTACTCAGTCCACGCGAGCACCGAACCAGATTCCTCAAGCTTCGTCTGCTAGAACTTCGGGAGACCGTCTCACGAATTGCTCTTGAGGAGGCTATGTTTTACGTGTGATTAGGTTAGGTTTAGAGTCCGTTACTCTGTGAGTTATCTTACGTGATACACGTGGTCTGTATACATATATACTTTGAGTATATTGTTTACGGTAAATAACCTAATCACTTAGTAAAACCCTAAGCCCAATAATAACTAATAATATTAAATATTATTGACTTAGACCTGGTTCGAGACTCTAAGCGTGTGACCCTGTAGGACTCGGTAATAGTTAGCAGTCGGCTCATTAAGCCAACAGACCGTAGTTGGTTTCTAGCAAAACACTGCGACCACCTAATATTACCGAATATAATATCCTCTGATATAATCCTTATTATTATCGGAATGACACTTGATCGAAGGACACATTCCTTCAATGTAAGTCAAAATCATCATTTATTTCAAGCCAATGCCTCATTGTGCAACGCACAACATTTCTTCTCGTGGTAAGACGTTGCTCATACTCTGCTATAACTTCCCCATTTAATTTGCGAGCCTTTCATCTTGGCCTATCTTGTTCTTCAGCTGTATTGAGTTCACTCGTAATATACAAATATTCGCTTTATCATTATAAACCAAGAATAAAGAGGATATAATTTTTCACTACAAAACAAAAATAGCTTATGACAAAACGAAACCATATCATCACAAAACCTGATCATTTTAGAACAAAGGTACATCATTCTAGAGCAAAAGTAGCTCTGCGCCAAAGTAAAATAAAAAGATTGATACGTCATTTAAAATCAAAACAGAATGATTTTAGAAAAAATAATTTCTCATTACTCAACAAAAACAAACTATTGTATAACAACAAAAATAAAAATAAAAAGACAATGTAAACAAAAAGAAAAAATACAACTTACATACACTTTACCGAGAGTATCGACCTCCTTAGGGTTTTTTCCGCCTCCTCGCTCTCTCTTGATTTAGATGTACGACCAAACATCAATTACACTAATAGTCAACTAGTTTTATTCTTGCATAGAGTATAAATCAAACCTTGAAAAAACAACCGATTGACATTTAGTAGTTGTTTCTGTTCTTAGCAACTTTTCTATCGTTTTTTCCAATAACAAGAAAAAAAAAAAGTCTACGCATAGGGACTCAAATTTGTCAATTCACCCTCATCAACTCATCCGCATAAGCAAAGTCTGAGGGAAAAATAACACTAAATGCTAGACTAATTTCAAAATACTCACTAAAAAAAATTCAAAATACTCGTACACACCAACATTTCACAGGATCTTTAACATAAATACATAACATTAGCTCCTTCTGCCTCACAGATAGAGATCAAAATTCCTAAGCATTAAATTTTCAATCTTGTATATACAGGGCATACTATTGAATTGTACTTTATAAACTTTACAGGAGGATTACATAAATTACTATACACATCAGGCGAAAGGAGATAAATTACGATGGCCACCACCATTCACAAACTATCACTCTCCGGATTTACTCTGTCGTGGACTGTGGCCAAGTTCACCAAGTGACGCATTGTTGGTCTTCCATGCGGACAGTTCCATGGGGACTTCAGTTCAGCCAGGTGCTCGAGTATCTGTGTAGCACATCAGTCAGATGAATGTCCGCTTATGTCATGCCAAACAATACGGAGTAAAAGAAGCGTTGTAATGGCAAGAGAAAGAAAAGCCAATAAATTATCCATGAACTTACAAGAGCCAACTATAATGTGAAGTTTTTCAACTAGAAAAAAAATTTCATGACCCTGATAGTTTTATTCAGGGCATCACCAGAATAGAAGAGGTCTTTCAGTTTCAGGAGGGAAGAAAAAAAGGAGTAAGAAATGACTGGTGCGCAGTTCTGCTATAAGGTCATCCAGATCTTACAATTATCAGGATTCATAATAGGTTGTTCCTCTCGCAGTCCATACCCTAAAACAACGGACAGCCACTTATTACTCCTAATATGTTTAATCCTAAACACTGTCGTGAAGTGGAAAGGGTGGTTGAGGGAGGGGAGTAACCATGACCAAGGGCAATGGTGTCTACTTACAAGACAATGAACTTTGTCCAGATGGGGTTGCATTTCAAATTTTACCAGCATATCTAAGTCATTTATACTTCTCACCTTGTTTGGTACAGGATCTTTTAAGGTTAATGAGCGAACATGATCTAAGGGTTCAATTCTAACATGGCTACTACAGGAGATTCGAAAAAGCCGATTCAGAGCGTATAAATGTCAAAAGTAGGCTCAGCAACATTTCTTTTTGACGACGGAGCAACAAGAATTCTCAAATAGACAAGTTAGCACAAGTATTTGGATGCATTGAGGGGCCAAAACTACTAATACCAAAGCCTAGCTGGCTATATATAGGCATTAAGATATGCAAGTAAAAGTAAGTTAAGTAACTACAACAAGATCTCTCATGCCTTATATTACCCAGTGCCACTTGGTGAAAGAATGAGCTTCACATCCTACTCATGGTTATCTATCGCCTCACCTTAACCATAATGATTGCATCAGTTATATGGTTATCTTTCACCACACCTATGCATTTATCTGCAAAAACATTTGGAACTGACAGCAAACTGATAAGATTACCTTATGCATTTCCTTCCTTCCAAGTGCATCACCAATCATAATAGAGGATCTGCAGGCACGTGATGCTAGCATTGCACGAACCCTCGAAGGGCAAACTGATTCAACAGTATCCATCTTGTAAGTAGTCATCATTGAGCATTCTCCTTGACCATCCGAAAGAGTGGAAATAAGCTCTTTCACATCTGTCACATTATAATGCACAAAGTAAGCAACCAGACTAGCTAAAGACAAGTATGCTGTATGCCGGAACTAATACAATCTCTTTAGAAACTGACATCAGTTCTAAAAATACAGTATGTTAAGCTAGTAAACATTAATACAACAGGATTACCTTCAACTCCAAATGTAATGTTTTTACTAAAAGGTACAGCTTTTAGCATGAAACGGTTGCCTGGAGAAGCGTGTAAATCCTCTTCCAAGGAAAAACCATTTTTCCTACAATCACAATTCAACAACAGTTAAATGAAGATAAACATGGAGAAGAGGAAAGACACAAAGAGAATGAGCAAGGACTGTCTATGGGCAAAGGCAGCAGGGATTTTTAAGGATTTCCCTATCATGATTTTGCAGCACAATTGGAATAATTTGAACTAGATCTCTCATGAGAATGTCTTATCCTCATTCTTTGATTTTTTTTTCTTCATATATTGTTACATACTCCCTTTGTCCCACTTCAGACACCCCATGGGGTATTTGTAGTGGAATAAGGAAAAAAAATTAAGTTGAGTGGTGGTAGTAGGGGAATATTACAAAAAAAGGAGGAGAAATGTGAGGAATAGCAAAAAGTAGAAGAAATAATGTGAGTGGGTATGTGTAGATTAGCGAAACGTAGGAGAGAGTCCCAAAATAGATGGGGCGTTTAGGTAGGACGTCCAAACAAGGAGATCGGGAAAACTTATAATTTGTTTATGCTCTTTCGTTTCCAGACTTTCATATATGTACTCATAACTCATTAACTTCCTAAAGAACAAGATCAATACAAACTTTCAGGACAGAAGTTTTGGAGATAGAAAACTCACTAGCATTAAGTTTAACATTTTAACTTTAAATGAATGCTTACGACCAAAGGATAGCCTTTCTCTCTCAGTCTAGGCTTTATATCAATAGGGTTACGCTGAGAAAGAGAGAGGAAGGGGTACAAAATAGTTTTAAAATACCTGATTACATCCATATGCATTGAGGCAACTATTTCTTCCTCGGGGGATAATTCCAACCTGACCGGACTGTTTATACCAAGAAGAAATCGATAAGATAAACAAGGCATGCATACATTCAACTGAATATCTATTAAGCCAGACGTGTAACTTGGCGACAAATTGTTCAAAAAATGATTCGACGAAAAAGTACATAATCTTCCAGAAAATACAAAAAGGCTCAGATAACAAAGTAAAAAGGCCAAACACCACAGTTAAGTTAGACACATGTTTAATCATGAACGCAGAACACATAAAACATATACCACTCCGTCCCAATTTAAATTTCCCATGGAATTTGAATTCCTCTCACATAATACTATTCCATGGTAAGTTTAATTTGGGACGGAGTGGTAGAAATTTACAGTTTCAAAGATAATCAATTGACAAGAGCTTGAGCAGTTGAGAAGTGAGAAGACCCAATCAGGATCAGAAAGGCAGAAATTGACCAGCTTAGGAGAATCATTACAACGAAGTTAGGTACTTCTTAGACTTCCTATTCTGTGCAGTTGTAGCGACCAAATTTTCAGTGTCTGGCAATTTATAGACAATTCATCTCATGCCGAACAGAGACATACTGAGTTTTAGCCATTTACACATACTTTCACGCGAATTGTTCAACTTAAGTATTCTCAGGCATTATCCAACTCTTGAATACAGTATTAATGTGGAGTCCAAGCACTTTAAATAAAAGAGCAAGTTTGTTAAGTGCTATTGAAATCGTATGAACAGAGTTGCATGACCTCAGATTTCCAAAAATAAGTTTTGTTCTGCAGCAGATTCTGCAGTTTAGCTTGAAGGCTTGCCCATGAAACAATGGTTGTCACATTATCAAAATTATCAAATTGTAAAATCTATTACAAATTGTGCCAATAACACAGACTTTCAACAATCTAGGAGTAATCAGTACATCACAAAAAGCCAATTAAATTAATTTGAGCCTAATCTATACACACATACACTGACCAAACACAAAATCTTGTTTTCAAGCAGCCAACAGCAAATGGCACATTGGCACCCTTGATCAGACATACTCACTCGGATTCTAGACGCAATTATGGCAGGCAATTCGCAACGAAAGGCCAACCTCGACTAATCAGTAAAGGATGGGCTAGATCCAATATTTCAGCATTAGCTAAGTAGAGTAGATATACACTATTTTCCAACGTCGGCATTTGGAAAAGAAAAAAGATAATAAAAAAAAAAAAGACTTAACGTATGCCTAGATCCTTCACTTAAAGCAAGGACTCTGTGTTCTGTATTTTCAAAGCCTAGCAAAGAAATAAATCGAGTACACTACCAGCATTATGATGTGCTGCTTAAAAATGACATAATCCAGCAACAGAACAGTCATATACTGATACAATTTAAATTCCAGAACTACCTTGTTTAAAGAGCCCAAATTCTGAGTTTTAAGCAGTCAGACTAGTTTTATGCGGTCAGACTACGCGGAGTAATTTTTACAAACCCCAAGTTTGTTTTCACACTCCTCTTTGTGAGATGAGCATTGGTCACGCATTAGAGATGTGACTCACAAACATGAGTGTAAAAATCAATATGAGTGTAAAAATCACTTCCCCAGATTATGGGGAGAAGTGAACTTCACCTAGCTCTTTGTCTAACCACTAAGCATACTACGATACTGTAGTAGACTAGAAACTGAATAAGTCTTAAAGCAGAAAGGAGTGTTTAAGGCTGTTATAACCAAAGAAAAGGCAATGATAGTTTGATGCCGTAGCAGTTTTTTCTCTATGTTTTTTTTAAAGAGTTGTAGGCTTGTAGCAGTTGATTATGTCCCTCGAAAAAAGTACTAGAACATGTAAGTTACCCATACATCAGGTGATACGACAGAAGGTTCTAACTTTATGGTAACAGAATATCAACTAAGTATCTGTACGTCCCAAGAACAACACAAGTTTTCACACAGAACAAAGCTAGTATCCTTAAGAACCACACAAAAGAACAGTGATTGACCCATATCCACCTACTTTGTCCTTGAATCAGAGTTATATGAGCAGGGGAGGAACGAAAAGCAAAATGCAGGAGTGAAAAGCTTTCCTCAAATTACTATAGAGGGAAGGTTAGTAACAACGTGGCACTTTTCATAATGGACAGAACCAACCTGAGGAAGGTATTACTGTACCCTGTTAGCCCTAATAAAGTCACTACGAGTACTGTAGCTCCTCTTGGGAATTAAGATTAGTAATAGTAATTTTCCCGGACTTAGGAAATAACGCAGGTCATGGTTCTGCTTTATAAGAGGGATGGAGAAAAAGACATCCCATTGAATACAACAATTTCTTAAGGTTTGATGCTTGCAACACGAATAAGGATGAACAGAATTATTTTATGCCACAGTAAATATATTCAAGTATCAAAGGGTTGATGAAACACTTACCGGAGTAAAGGCTGCTGGTTCATGACAGTAGATTGTGAAAGGCGTTCAAAATTATATTTTTCATCAGCTGCATGCTGGCGGCAGGAAAAAACCCGTCACTGACTAAAAAATGCTATACAAAATTTCAATTTGCAAGAACGTAAATGGAAACAGTAAAATTGGCTATTATAGACTACTACATGAGAAAGGTTCGTCTCTTTACAAGAAGAAGTACAGTAAATAAATCACACAACTCACCTGATCCACAATAAATAGGTCTTCCTCTAGCTTCCCAATAATAAAGCCAAGATTGAATTGCCCGATTACCTGCCACAAAAAGTTAAATTGTTATAACAAATTCTTTCAGCTGAAATTCAAATGAAGAGAGCAGATGGTGGAAAGGTGAAATTAGGCCATCACAGGAGTGGAAAAGTTACTGGGATAATGGATGCTCCTAGAGCCAAGGTTCTTCGAATGCGAAATAGATAGTGCATTTCATGACATTGGATATGAACATGACAGGGAAAACAATCTGAGGCACAAATTTCCTAGGTGCAGCAAGGACTAAAGGCAATGTTTTCCAACTCACTTCCTCAAGAGCTAATTCAAGATCAACTTCATTTGCGCAGACCCGAGCATCGATAGATCAGACCATTGCTTTCATGTTTCTGGCTTCATATCTTGGTATTTACTAGCTCTTTTTGTATGATGTATACAGGGATGAAAAACTTGCAATTCGACATACATATAGCTTTGGTGTATTCCCATATCTAGTGTAGTGCTCAAACTATGGCCAACTCACATCAGCTGAGCAGTTGTTTTTTAATGAAATTCAGACATATCAGGCCAATGCTCCACCTCTACTGATTTTGACAGACAAATCAGCCTCTACTGATTTTGACAGACAAATCAGATGATTCTTTTTTCAGATGAGAGCTTAGTTCTTTTATCTTAAATCAGATATACCATGGTCAAGTAATAACGTCTGCTAGTACTGATGAGTGAAGGCTGCAGAAAAGTTCAGAATATGAAAGCATGCATTAGGCATATTAATCATACTTCTCATACTCTCTTCACTCAGATGTTCAACATCTGATGTTGTCATTTGGTAATTGATCCTAAAATCATCTTGGCTAGAACATGCAAATAATTGTACCTACAAACGACGGTTTTACATGATGATTCATGTTAGCCCACCCCAAGTCATTTGGGACTAAGGCTTGGTTGTTGTTGTTGAAAGTCACCACACCAATCATTGTTATTAAGTGGCCCTAAGTGCAGCAGAATGCAGCTAGCTTTTCTCTCACATTTCCGGATAACTTATGGCAAAAGGAAGCCTTGATCTTTCCTACAAAGTATCTCACCTCACTTACATAACGAAAGGGACAACGGAGGAGCCTACTTACATTTACTAGTAAATTAACAATTTTTAACCTATGTAATTTACTATTTACTTTCTGTTTCATTCTGAACCATTAGATTGACTAGTTAAGACTTAAGTCAGGGATATAATCGAATGTATGCCTCAAAATAAGGGGAAGAGACCTAGTGTAAGAGGCACATTATGCCGAGTGAAAAGCATGGCTTAACGCATGAGAAACATTCACTTCATTTGTAAAGCTAATTTCTGTGTTCTCTTTGAGGCTTTAGACCTTATGGAAAACGCCCTTGCCTTTGTGGAAGGAAAAACAAAGAAGTTTATTGCCTCACCACTCACCACTCACCATTGAGTAGGTGATCAATAGAACTTAATATCGTTTGACTTTCTTGATTTAAAACCTAAATAAAAAAATGTTTTTAGATCACTGGTGAGTATCAAGCTTTAGGGAAATCGCTATCACAATTCTACAGAAAAAATTCAAACAATTTGTTCTTAGATCACTTGTGAGTATGTCTAATTGTTCAAGAAAAAATAAAGAGGGAAAAACAAGTTTATTCTGCATCACGACTTACGTTGGATGCACAAACACCTCAGTTCATGCCACTACTTCTTTGAAGCCCATATCTAATTTTGATCTTAACACCTCCGAGGCCTGGGCAATGGTATGACTGAATTAGATTATTAGTATATATTAAGAGTAACAGTTGTATCAGCTTAGTGAGACACATAAACTCTCTTCATCATTTTAAGTCTCTTCACAGAGCCCCCAGTTTCCCCTGTATCTTTCGTCTCACCTGAAACCCTACTTAAAGGGTCATCAACAAGGGTTAAAGGAAAAGAACAGTGGTCACCTTGCAGGAGAACCCCCACAGTACCAAATTATCTTCCCCCTTGCCATTCCCAAGACACAAAAATAAGTAGAAGACAAGATTCTCAAATCGATTTCTACCTCCTCAAACCACAACCTTTAACTTCCAAAATCATCATCTAAGAAACCCAATTCAACCTATTGCAAGCCTTTTAGAATCAATCTCTCACGTCCTTACTCCTAACATCACCAAGAATCTCAGTATCTACAAGAGTCATGACCAAAATCAGCCTATCTCCTACAAAAGCACTCTGAGAGAGGTCATCACCAAAAAGGAACATTATGCTTTAGGAATCAAGAGGACCTTCTACAAGATTTGTAAAAACTAGAGAAAGATTAAACCTTTAACAATGAGAGATCTCTATTTCTTAGTAACAGGAGTAACAGAAGGTGGAGTGCATAATCATTCTATCAATGACCTCGTGAAAGACCTCAATCAAATAATTCATCACCACCATTCATTCTTTTATATAATAGAAGAGAATGTAACCCAGGGACTAACCCAAAAAATTGGCATTTCATATTGCTCCAAAAGAGCTATCTAATTATAACCGAACACTATGATCAAGTTACAGAGCTCAACAGCCCACTCCTTGGTAATTAAGCGAGGATCTAGTCTAGAAGCCACACCAAGCTAGGCAAAGGCTAATGATTAAACAACCTCAACTCTCTGTCAACCTCAAGAAGTGGCCAACAAAACCACAATTACATATCTCATCAGTGCATTCCAATAGACATTAGAGCCATTCCTAAGTCCTCAGACTCCTCACATGCCAACATGGTGCATAACTGCATACATCACCCCAAAAAATCTCATCAATCCATGCCTTGTGCGAGCAAGGCCTAGAAGAATCATATTATGCAGAAAATCACTCTAATACCCTTAGTAAAGAGAGAGCAAAACAGAACAAACCACAAAAAAAATCTCCACATTTAGTGTCCCACGTCAAAAACTCATAGCTATACCTCCGCCAGGCTCCAGAAGGAGGAAGACAAACCAGGCCCTAGAGCCTCGGCTTCGAGATGGCCCTAGAATGAAAATCCTCAAAAACTGCACCATAATCTCCTGAAGGGAAAAACACGGTCAGCAGAAACTCTAAGCAAAGTTTTTCTAGTGTGACTTCTCACCTCCCTGTCACAAAACCTTTCACATTTCAACTACTCGCAGGGAAATAGATCCTTCCAAATCCCTCCATTTCCTTTCCCTTCCGGTAAAAAATGCTATTCAAACAAAATCTAAAAGTCATCCTTCGCTTACTCAAGCACACGATATAACCTTTGATACCACAACTTTTAGATCTATAATCCTATTTGTTATTCTTTTTTTTTTTGATAGGTAAAATATTTTTTATAAATAGAGAGGAAGACAAACACAACAGAACATTGAGGGCAGAAGCCCAACCACAGCCCACAAAAAGGACCAACACCCCTAGCTAAAAAGCCCCTCTTCAAGCCACCATCATAACTAAAAGTGGCTTTCAGATAGTGGACTTCTTCTTTTTCCTAGAATACACTAGAGTTGGCTTAGTCCGCTTAGGAAAGCTAAGACCCGAGACCTCTAGGAAAAAAGCTAAAGTTTCAATGGGGATTGGTTTCCCACCACAGCCCGGCTGTATGACCTCCAAAATAAATTTGGCGCTCTCCACTTGGCCCTCTGGAATCACCTTTGCAGCTACCAAATCATCCACAGTGTATTCCTTCTCTAAAGAGCGAAAAAGGGCACTCTGAGCTTCCATGACTTGAGGCTCCTCAGGGACAACACCCATGGGGAAATCCTATTTGTTATTCTTCCTCAGAGATAAACATCAACCACTAACCTTCATTCTGCTAAAGTCTCTTTTTCTGAAAAGCCTTTCCAGCTCAGTGGTTGCAGCAGCTAAAGACCTAGATTTCCACTCCTCGCTGTCAACTTGCGAAAGGGCCAGTGTCGCAGCAGCATAGCACCTGTATACAACACACTATGCCTATCAAAGAAGTGAACCAAATAATAGAATTAAAAACCAAAGCAGTGTCACTATTCTCCCCATCTAAGCTATACTGACCTTTTACTTGTTGACCTGGTAGAAGCATTGGAAGTTGAACACAATATTGAGGACTTCTGCTTCCTCCTTTCCATGAGGTCTTTGATGTGAAACTGTAAAGTGGACAATGCCTTGGGGGCAGAAGATATAGGTGTATCTTGTACTGGACATGTTTCAAATGATTGATCAGGGAGTTTATTTTTCAAGTTTACTGTGGATACATCACTTGATATGCCTTCTTGTGGTAGGGACACTTCAGTTTCCATGTCCTGAAAATGAAGGCAAGACACAGAAAAATAGAAGAAGTCACAAATGTTTGTTTATATGACTCGACAGGTCCCAGAAAGACCATTATAATCTTTTCTGACAAGGCAAAAAAAAAAGCAACTTATTAAAACCTAACGCCTTAGCTCCAAATTAGGTGTTTAAAACCACGATCCTAACTGATAGTATTTTGAGGTTTCTAACTCCCTACAGACCTTGCTCTTCCTACTAAACACTTAGTTTTCTGCTTCCGGTCTTCTCCTACCAGCGTGTGATAAGTTACACCCATCTGCCTTTTAAATTGTTTCACTTGTACATACAATCATGGCTTTTATTGTTGGGGTTTTCTTTTTAAGAAAATAACAAAAATAAAATAAAATAATGCCTAGCTATCTTGTCTTCCAGCATGTATGGGAAAGATCTCCTTTCAAAATTCAAATTCAGTGATTATTTTATGCCACCATATAGAATCAATATCTCAATACATGTTTAGAATACACACATACCTCTCCCAACTCCACAATGTCACCATCACTCAGAAGAGGACCACTTGCTTGAGTCAAATGTCTATCCATTTTCAGATGTTTGGATGGTTTACTCTTATCAAGATCAGAAGAGCATAAGTCCACCACATTTCTCTCTGAGTCACGATTTACTGATATATTTCTCAGGATAGGTGCTTCAGATAATGGAGCCGACAAAACCTCAAGTTTCCGCTTTTGAACATCAGCAAACTTCGTTATTGATGATTGAATGGAGGCCGACTTATAAGTTGATGTAGTATTTACTGAAACCTTATTTTCAGCCTCTTTATTCGTTTGTGGGTTATCGCTAATACTACTTGTTAATTTGTCATCCCTGCCTCCTGAATATCTGTAAGCCTTCTTAATGCTGTGAGCTCTCAGAGTAAAGTCCTTGGCCAGTGACTTTTGTGTGTCCTTGCTAAGAGAATTAGCCGGCGATGAAAGATGGCTGACCTTTTCGATAGCATCTACAGTCATGGTAGCTTCTGAAGCCTGCTTCTCACCACATACTACTGTAGGTTGAGCCCTTACAGAAGACCGGCGCTCCAGGCCCCGCTGCAATCCCACAGGTAATGTAGACAAGCCATCAACTCTTTTCTCACATGCCTCTAAGTTCTGAACACTGTAACTGACAGAACTGGATGAGTATATCATTCCTAAAGCTTCTCTTAAAGAATGCAAAATAGACATCTCATCTGAGAAAAATATCTTCCTCTTATCGGGCGTCACATTCACATCATATGCCATTGATGGAACAATGAAGTTCAGAATTGCAATAGGATACTGTCGTGAGTTTGCACTCCTATATAACTCATTCACAAGTTTACTGACCTTTGGCATATCAACAGGTCGACCATTTACAAAAAAAAATTGCCTGTCACCCATATTTCTCCCACTGCCGTTGCCAGCTTTTGAGATGAAACCCTCCACTTTGCAGTTCTCTGAAATAGACATACTCACAGGCTCCAAACCAGTAAAAGTACTTGAACCAAACAGCGTTATGATGTTATCCTTCAGTGATCCACTTCCTTGGGTTTTGAGGACTACAGACCTAGTGTTTTTCCCAGACATATTTGTACACACTAGCCGAACTCCTTTTGCAATAAGAGCATAAGCCTGAAAATTTAATAAGTCAACTGAAATCAATCACATTTATGGAAATTTTAAAAGTCATGTGTCAGCCCCTACATAGATGGCCTATTCTTACTTAAAATGCTTCCACAGAATAAGGAAGCTAATCAGTCCCTTTTCTAAAGATAGCTTTCAGGGGGAAACAGAAACAAACAGTAACTGTGAGTTTTATACTGGTTGAAGTGCATTATCTCCAATTAGCCAATGAACGATAGACGGATTAATAAAGGGCAACATGATCAGACGTGTAAACTCACGTTCAATAAAGATATAAGTCTCCCATATTCCTTCCTAATATTACGTTTGAATTCTTTGCTTCGCACGGGCAGGCTCGAGAATAACTTCTTAACTGTTACAGTGGTACCAACTTTCCGGGCTGTCTTCTTTTCTTCTACCAACAGCCCTGAGTGGTCAAAGCTCAAGTGCGTCGCAACTGACTCATTTTTTGTCCTAGTTTCAACAGTCAAATCTCCTAATGCACAAAGTGAACTCAGTGCCTCCCCTCTGAAGCCAAAAGTCACAAGAGACTGAAGGTCGGGAAAATCTGCCAGTTTGGAAGTATGATGTTTGAGGGCAAGAACCTGCAACAAAGCAGAGAATGAATCAACTTCTCAACAGGAACTTGAGATCAAGGTCAAAAATGTCACCCGAGCATTGAAACAACTTTTTAAACAGAAAATAGTCAAAATACCATATATCAGCAAGCATCAGCTACCCATACCATATGCAAGTAATAAACCAACAAAATTCTGAAACTTTACAAAAAATGAAAATAGTTACACGGATCTGTGTAACCCAGCCATTCCCTTTCATCATTTAAAAAAAAAAGAATAAATCTAAGACTGACGTGGATAATTGAAGAGTAAGCCACCATTTTCCAATCTTATGGAGTTTCCAACATAAGCGGAACAGAACTACATCAGAAACTTCAAAAAGTTCAACGAGCTGGAAGAAATCTTTCCAATTTTACTTGCCATCAACATTGCTAGGAATAGCGAGATAGTATTAGACTAATCCAATAGACTCCAAAGGTGAAGTCTTTCATGCATCAACAAGCCTCATTGCCACCAAAAGCACCAGAAATCGCCACATTTTTCCCAGATAATCATTATTACCATGTACGAACTTTAAAACAATCGAAAAGGCTCTAAATTCCTTTCCAATTGTTCGGTTTTTGTCGAACCATCTCCTTATGGCTCACCGTGAGCTCACATACCTGAACAAAAATCGATTTTTTGTAGTGATAAAAGACCTAATTTCCAACTCACTACCAGATTCAAGTATTGAATTTAAGGCAAAATTCACTGCCCCAAATCGCTACGATACAAACCCTAGATTATCACAACAATCCACATAACTTATTACATACAATTTCATCAAAAAATTAACAAAAATCATGTAAATAAGGAGGAAGAATGAAATTATCAGACCTTGAAATTGGTAGGAGCAATGCCGCAACCATTATCAATGACTTGGAACCAATCTTCACCGTAATCCTTGAGCGCAATCTCGATACTCGTAGCGCCGGCATCCAAGCTATTCTCAACCAGCTCTTTGACGGCAGAAGAAAGGTCCAATATTACTTGTCCCGCACAAATCTTGTGGACCACGCCCTTATTTATCGGCTTAATTGTCGGTGAATCAACCGCTTCCGCCATTTCCGACGTCGTAGAGTGAGTCAGGCGAGCATATGAGGAGTTCAATCGCCGGAGATTTGAGGAGAGAGAGTGGGATTTTGAGGGAAATGAGTGAGGGTTTGAATGTCTGAACCCTAGAAATTGACTGACACCAACTTCTAACTAAATTTTGGTTTTGCCGCCAAAAAAAGAACGAAAAAAGGGAAAAGGAGAGGAGAAAAAAGATGAGCAATTCTTGGAAAATTGTGTATATTGCGTTTTTTTTTACCCTAGGATGGGCGGAGTAAACCCCTCGACCCTAATTTTTTTTTTTTTAAGAAAGACGAATCATAAAAGGTAACCGAAAAAGGGTTTTCGAATATGAGTGAACGCCATGATATTCGAATATGAGGTATCCTCTCTCAGAGTTTAGAAACGCTGAAACCTCGAGTATTTGTATTGGATCCGGGAAAAAAATTTTGAACCAAATACTCCGTTTCAGTCAATGCAAAACATGATGCGCTTAAGTTCTATAAAAGGTATAGTAAACATTAAGCAATGCTTTTACCAGGGCAACAACAATGGCATCGTACATCCATGAAAAATAATGTGAGACAGGTGTGTGCATCTCAGTATATCTAGAATTGGTGGTATACTTCATTGTGAAATATGGCTAACTAACAAATGACAATGATATTGTTACTTGAACATCCAAAAGTTCCGAAAAAAAAGGTAACAATGCTCGTACAAATGTAAGTGTATCCTATATATGAAATTTTATACTGCAACGACTGCCTGCTACAGCCTACAGGGTAATAATCTGTGTAATTATATTTTGACTGCACAGCGAAGACGTTGGCCGTGGGCATCGGATATATAGTACATGTGATCCTGAAAAAAGAAGATCTTCCCACCAAGTTTAGCTAAAAGGTAAGTTCCTGTTGATAAATATACCAGACAGAAATGATTAACTCTTGCCACTTTTGATTGATATCGTCCAGACAAGGTCGGTATCAGACTTCACAGTTACTTCATCTCCTGTCACTAAGTTGGATGTACTGACTAAACCTCCGAACTTCATCTCTGTGCCGGCTGACAAATTAAAAAAAGACAAATAAATCACAGCATACTAAAACGGCAATAACAAAGTTAAGATGTACAAGAACAGTAAGCACAAAGAAAAGCTGTGAGCCGTCAACTTCCCGATCTGAAGCAATACATGGAGCAATCAGCAAAAAACAGATTGAATGATTGGTTCAAAATACATGTGACCGAGTGGCTCATATGCAAAATAAGCCGTAATGAGTTCCTCATATAAGAAATGAAACAAAAGAAGAAAAGATGTGTGCAAAACGAATTGTCATCTGGGTGAAAACAACACTAGGCAAACTGGAATGCATACTACATTCAAAGTTTCCAACACAATTTCAAAAAATTCCATACTAGGTGACCCCAAAATCACAAATATTACTTCTTCTTTGTCGTGATTGTTCCTCATAAGGCAAGTATCAAGTAAATCAGAATAAAAAAACAGGGAGTTCCCTTAAACTACAAATCATAAGCTCAAAAAGCATTCATGAATTTAGGTTATTGTTCCACTTAAATTTAACCAGTTTTACACCAATTCACGATTGTAAGGATTATCCGGGCCTAGTTTGAAATATTCAATTAATAATCAAGCATGATCAACGACCATGATCTAGTCACCAACTAAAGTCCTGAAACATAAGGTGGCATCAACTATCTTGTTGCACGCCACTCAATACACGCCTACTCGACATCAGTATGTTCATTACTCTTGCAACCATATCAGAATCGAATCCTAACAACATTTTTTGCTTCTCTTTATTACAGTTACCCACACCAATGAAAAATCTGGCTTTGAGTAAGCCTAAGAAGAGCAAAATTTATCATTCCAACATGCCCATGAACATCAGACATTAGCTCAAATGTCATCTGTCAAGTTTTACGTTACCAAACATGACTGACCCCTCCATGATTCACACATTTAACAAGTGATGGACTTTGTACCCCAGAAAAAAAAAAAACAAATGACTGATTGATCATTTCACTTGCTTATACCAAGCTTGCGATGGTGCAATTGAATTGCTTTTCTTTACAAAATTTCACAAACCATTAGAAAGCTGGCTTTGAGCGCCCTAAGACATGCAAAACTATCATTCATAAAGTCACACACTGACAAACCTATACTTTAGCGCCAGAATAAATTTTCTTTGCAAAATGATGCGTGCAATACAAGTAACTAATGTCTTATAGGCAATTACTGGCTTTCCGGCGACAAGATAATAAAAGTTTTAAACTTGTTTATAGGAAGAGAGTTTAGCTTTTAATTGTCAATACAATTAATTAATGTCTTATAGGGCAATTACTGGCTTTCTGGCGACAAGATGATTAAAGTTTTTAACTTCTTTTTAAAAAGAGAGTTTAGCTTTTAATTGTCAATATGCTGAGGAAACGAGAAAGAAAGAGAAATAGAGGCTTATTTAGTAGAATCACTGTGTGTTAGGCAATACAAAGGAACAGTACATATGATATAATATACTTACCAAGGTTCCATTTCAGCCCAGAGGTTGAGCTGCAAGCAGAGGGCATTCCAATTGGTATTAGTCCACAATGAGGACCAACAATAGAAGACTGAATATGAATTTTGTGATGATGAGTTTTTGGGAGAACTTGAATCAGGCAATCATCTGAAAGAAGGATTATCCGCACGCTAGAGAACCGGTAAAGAACATTAATGTTCCCAGCTTCATGATCGAAGCGGCCACCAAGTGCACCAGTGACAAGTATACACAGCTGCAAGGTACATAATTATCAATTAATGAAATTAATGTTAACCGCCATACAGCTATTTAGATATTGAAGATAAGTTGGTGATGCTGGCCACGACCATAACTATTCGAAGAGAAAGTAAAGGATGTCGGATACTGGAATAGTCTAATATCAAATGAAGCAGCTTACATTGGGTTTCTCAGAGTCTGGCGTTAAGTTACTGATATGTGCTATACACTTATTGAGGTCTGTAGTATCTTGATCTTGAGATTCATCTATTGTGTTGCATCCCTGCCATCAAACAACCAAAAACACAGTAAAAGAAGAGAATAAACGGTTCTTGACCACAGTCAACACCCACGATTTAGATAATTCATTATGAGAAACCAGCAAAAATGTCATCTGCTAAAAGAAAAAAAAAAAGAAACTTGAGGTTCAAAATTAACATCAAACACCAAAAAAAGGATAAAATCATATTCAGAAACATGCCAGTCACTACAGTGGATCTCTATGAAGCTTTAACCAGGCCAAGCAGAAACGAGATGTCCAACAGAACCAAGTTTCCTTAAAGATCTAATGCCAACAAGTAGCCCTTACATCACCTTAAAAATCTATTTATTAAATCTAAGAATCAGAAGACAAGCGGCTTCAGAAAGGTGAGCTATGTAGCTCTATTTATTTTCTAGATACATCCATTTAATGCCAGATTTCCACTATACAACGGACTATTCCAAACAGAAGCTAAATCCCCCACGGATCACAGAATATCGAACCAGCTATATTTTGTTAACCATATCCCTCGAAAAGCTCTACTGCCACCATAAATGCAAATTTTATATAAAGGCCCAAATACAAAGGAGATACTCCATATCACAGTTCAAGCATTTCTTAGTTTCATAAAGTCATCTACAACATACTATTTTATGGTTAGTAACGTCAGCCAAGTCACGGATGGGTAAGTAACAAGTATTTCCAAGCTCCAGAACCAACATTGACTAAGGGTTCAAAGTGTAAAACTTGGATTTAGCTTACTAAAGCAAACAAACAGCAAAATGAAAAAAAAAAAAAGAAAAAGAAAAAGAAGGAATACCATATATTTACGAGCATGCATGGAAAAGGAAAGAAATTAGCCAGTACACAGTATTAATCCAATTAATAAGTGACAATGCTAAAACGTTCCTATGCCCTCACCCCCCGGGCCCCCAATATACATGAGTTGCTATCATTATCACACTATTGACTATCCAAACCAGACATACCATATATTACATCTCTAGATTCCTTCACTTATAGTATACATTTATACATATTACTCTCGTCTTGTTGAGATTTGGAATTAGCAACAGTCCACTATGTCTGTAAATGAGTTCATTGAATCATACGAACTACATACGAATATAATGTAAGCAAAATTTCCTTTAGCAAGAAAAGGAAACACATATGACCCTTCTCTTTCTCAATAGCCAAAAAAGCTTCCATTTGCCCCATAACTTGAAAGAGAACGGCCTTTTTTCTTTGCTTACAAACGTTCGCCTCACTAAGGAAGGTACACAGTGACAGAGGACAGATTGCCAGGGATTCATAACGTTCCCATATAGAGGTACAGTAGACGGAGAAAGGAATCAATACATCAGTGAGCTCAAGTTTAAGATTTTCAACTTATCACTCTTCTTATATGATATATCTTCAAAACCTACACTAATTCCTAAAAGGCGAAGCAAAAGCACATATAGCTAGCACCAACATCAACACTGACAATGTTAACAAGCTTCCATCTTTGTTCATATGTGTGCAAGTGTGCAACCTTAATCTAATCAGCAATTGCAAAGAGCTTATGCCATTTGTGTTAAGAACCTTTTGTACTCTACACACTAAAAGTACAACGGCTAGAGAACGAAATACCCTGTTAAATAGATAGTTGCCGAGACTAATGATAACAGCAAAGTATGATGGAGATTTTAAACTCATGAAACTACTCACTTGCTTTGAGTAATAATCCAACACGTCTCCTCTGATAGAATCCATGTCACCTTTAATCACATCAGGTTTATACCTGAGACAATTACACACCATATGCATTATGAATATGTAGCAGCCAGCAAAAAGTATATAAAGATGACATGCTGATGATTCCAGGGAATGAAGTAGCATTAAGTTCAAAAGGTCAGACAAGATGCCAATAAATTGTAACGCACGGACACGCACACACACACACGAGGGAATTTACTTGAGATATCCACGCTCACTTCCTCAAATAGGTGTGCAACATCTCAAAAGCACAAATGATCCAAATTCATCGGTACACCAACGGCCATTATTCAGTCCTTTGAAGTGAGCTTATCATAGACAAGCAAAGAAGATGCCCCATTATTAACCCTTTCAAAGGATCCTACAACTAGAGCGCACGCCCTTACATTCTTGTGTCTCACTCTCTCTAACAAAGGAAAATCTACTTCTCTGAGTAACTTCAACCTGATTCTGAACAGCCAGAGCTATCGAGAACTTCCAACCAAAAATTATCCACTCATAAGATTCCTCAAACAACATACTTACGCAGCACGCAACCTTCACCATTAATTAGTACATTACTTCATACCTACTAATATCCCTAAGTGACCTAAGTATTCTCACACTTTCCCGAATAGAGCTACTACCACATTTATCACGACAGCAGTAGATATATCCCACTTCCGCCAATCTCTAATGAATGACCTCTGGGAGTTCATTTGACAAACATTCTTAAAGTTCAATTTGGCTGGCAACATCACACAACATTCTTGAAACTTAATCCACTTTACCGGCGCATACACTCACACCTTCAAATTCGCAATACAAACACCTCTACGAATAAATTACAGTTATTACACAACGTTCTTGATATTTAATCCAATTTATAAACACTCACACCTTGGCAATAAAAAGACATATACGATTTCAATTAAATCCAATTTACGGGCCGAAACACTAACACCTTGGCAAATCACAAATTCAAAGAATTCTACGAATTCATCACGCAACATTCTTGAAACTTAATGACAAAATAAATAAACAAGTATAATTATCAAACACGATTCCAAATTCAAGCAACAGAAGCATACTTTTCAAAATTAAACAACAAAGAAAAATTAAACATTAAAAAGCAATCAATAAATGCTTAATTATCAAGTAATTGCGAAAATTCAACATTAAATTTCAAAAATAAAATAAAAAACAACCTTTGACGAACATCGTGAGGATTAAGGTCGGGAAAAAACAGAGGCATCTCATCAAATAAACGATTAGCTCCTCCATCAGCACACACTCGAATCTTCGCTGCCCGAATTATTAATCAATTATAAATAATACAAAAAAAAAACATGAAATTACAGTTAAAAAAAAGAGAGAGAGGAGAGAGAAAAAGAGTACAGTGGTTCCAGAGAAGAGGAGCGAAGCGAGGGAGGCGTTGGTTAAGGATAACCAAGGCGTAATTTAGCGAAGAACATTGATCAGATGGAAGTTTCGGGAGTAGGAATCCTGCTGTGTGCTGCATTACTTCCATTTTTTTCGCTGTTGTTCTTATTCAACTTTGATTACAGTGGTAGCTTGTAGAGGAAGCTGGAGGAGGAGAGAGAGAGAGAGAGAGAGAGAATGGAAGTGTCGGAGTCGTTGGAATTATGTTTGGAGGAAAACCAAGAAGAATCGTAGATGATGATTGATTGATGGGGTTGTTGGTTGCCGGAAGTAGTAGTTTACTACAAGTACGGAGTTATTGACTTTGGAAGTTGTTGCCGTGTTGGTTGAATTTTACACCATTTATTTAATTGTTTTTTTTTTTTTTTTTTTTTTTTTGTGATTGTTGTTTGATAATTTGACAGCGTGAAATTAATGCAATGGTTGTGATCTTATCAAGTGTGTCGGTGTCACCACTCACCACCGTTACGTTTTCCTATTATGTAGGGGATTTGGTGTTTGAGTAGACATCTGTAATCACAAATTTTGTACTTACATCTGAATTTATCAGGATTTCGTGTATAATCTTGTAAATTTCTCTAAAATAGATATGAAATCCTCTGATTCGATCTTCACGCCGATCTACAATTTGAGGACGTGATGACTTGAAAATAACATTATACCTGTAAGTCTTCCTAATCCAACCACAATACAGCTACCCAAGTCCCACCATAGAAAGAAAATCAAATCATTTTGTGATTTTGAATGGTGTAAGGTAAGGTCGTTGTGTACTTGAATGCTCATGTCTCAAAAGATTTTGGTTATCAGCATTTACATTCTTGTGTGCATCTCTTTCTCGTTCACAATGCAGGGCAACCACTCTTCTTGTATACTAGTATGATTTAGGTCATCAGCTTCCTTTCACGAGTCAAGATCCACGAAACTCTGCATGAGCGAGTAGGGTTCAATTAGGCAATCTAGGGTCAATAAAAGAGCATTACAAACGCCCACAAAGGAGCTAAGTTGTCAGGAATCGGGATCAACAAAATATCCGATAACCTACAAAGTCTCTAAACCTGTGAAAATCTCAATTTCAATTCAAGGTTCCTCTATTCCTAATGCTCTCGTAACTGGAAAAGTGTACGGATTAACATCTGATACCGGACTTCCTAGACCTATCAAGGATTCAAGGACCACCAACGGACACTGAAATTCGATATCATATACTCTCCTACTGTCATACAAAAGAAAAAGACCGAAACAACAAAAGTAAGCTATCAAGGTCCAATCAACTGCGGCCGACATTTTGTTGTATAATTAGAATTGAATATGAATTTACTGTACAAACTCGATGAAATAGTTGCTTATTTCAATAGTTCCTCAGAATACAATTTACAGTAAATAAAAGGTGTGGCTTCAGAACCAAAAACAAGGAATCTATAAGCTGTGATCCTATACAATTGAGCTAAAAGATTGGGCGGGGAGAGAAAGAGTCTGGGACTAAATCAATGATACAACGAGGGCTCTGGGACGGGGGCTGCCACCATATCGTATCATTTAGGCAGGGAAGTAATGATGGGAAAATTTGAAAGGGGTGCTCGGACTAGTAAAAAGGATCTCACTATACAAACCCGGGTGCTTCCTTTACATGAAATAGCTGAGGGGGCTCTTCTTCCTCGAACCGCCTTCACCATATAGATCATTCCACTGCATGAGCTCATTCATATTGGTCGACTCTGATGAGAAGCTCGCACATACCTGCATATCACACATCTGTCAGCTAAGCACTAAAACACAATATCATCTCTGCGTGGTTGTCCCCTTTGAAACAAAATTTGAAAAGGACCACACTTCTGGGCCAATGAGAGTTTAAACTCGAACATTGTGATCTGCTATAAACAACTAAGCCTAGGAATGCTTCAGAGTATATGAGACTATACCTGTTCTTGGGCATATTTGAAGTCGCTCATATTTAAAGACCGTACATCCTCACCACTGAATAATACAGGCGATCTACTTTCAGCTAATGCCGAAGCTTTCTCCTGCACAACACCACATTTCAAACAGTTCTGTCAGACACCACGACTTTTGCATACAAGCAGAACACAAATGAGTCGGTTAATTAAACCACAATTTAAAACAATAATGACACTGTGCCACAGTTTGCTGATCACATAACGAAGGAAATGATAGAAAGTCGGGGTCCTTGAGTAAAATGTTTTCTATTTCAGACCCCGAGGCTGGGCAACTTACTGATTGTGACATTAGCACACTAACAGCTTAGAAATATGATACATAGCTCATAATCAGTAATAGCGCACTCTAAATGACACCGCCCCATAAGTACTTTGAGGAGATATTATCTCTGGGTTTGACATCACTAATTTAGATCCAAAGGCAGACCAAATGACTTGATTTGCTGTGGGAGTAACACAATAAGTGCTTTGAAGATATAATATATGTTAAACAATTTTCAGCAGGAACAATAAAGGGCCTTGAAGGCAATGACAGATGAAAATTCAAGTGCCCAAGCAAAAGCAAACATTATCAAATACATTAACTCCATAGTTAGGAGAAGGACTGGCACTTTTCGGAGGCCTTAACAAAAAAGACCTTAGCAATCAAACAGCTTGGTTTTCTTTTGAATAAATCGATGTTCCACGCTTGTAAACATATATGTTAAAGCCAACTGTCTCAAACAAGGAATTTGAACAAGTGATTTACCTTCTTCTCCTTCTCTAAAATTTCTCTGATAGGACAATATGCGGCAGTTACGCAAAGATTCTGCACAAAACCACATTAAAAAAAGTCATAAGAAGATCATTCCACTTGAAACTTCAAATTGAAAAGGGAAAAAAAATAAAAAATAAAAAAACTAGAAGCTGGAGGAGGTCAAAGCAAAGAAGTCAAAACCTTTAAGTCACTTCCAGAGAATCCATCTGTCATACTGGCTACTATAGCAAGATCAACATCAGGTGACAGTTCCTCCTTAGCCAAAATTACTCGCAAAATTTTTTCTCGGTTTGGTGCATCCGGCAAGCCTACCATCAATCTGCAGCATTTATTTTGAAAATTAGACACTGAGGCTTCAAACATACCCTCTTGACTCCAAATTACTTCTTACTCTACCCACATTTCCACATGTATAAAGTTGGTTCATTTCAAATTTTCAATTCACGTCGCATTGGCAGTGAAAGGTTTCACTGTATTTGTTTACACTGATATTGCACAACTTACAAACTATCAATGAACCATAATGTGATAGATAGTTTGGGACATAACCAAACACAGTAGTGACAAGGAATATGGAAAATTAAGTACTAGAAATGCTGAGTGAAGAGAATGACCTGCGAGGTAGCCTTCTGATAACAGCTTCATCCAGATCAAAAGGCCTATTTGTTGCAGCCAACACAAGGACCCGTTCTCGATCCTTAGTACGCAAACCATCCCAGTTAACCATGAACTCATTCTTCATCTTTCTCATAGCTTCATGTTCTCCTGGATTTTCACGCCTTCCTAACATGCTGTCAACCTATTATCCATGAGGCAAAATACAAAAGTTAGAGAGAGAGGGAGAGCAAATGATGTTATTCATTTCACGGTCTCAGCTTACAGAACCTCAGAAACGTGCGAAAAACATAAGCTGTGCGCCAGTGCCACAATGCAAGCAATTAAACCTACCTCATCAACAAAGATGACACTAGGAGCAATCTTACTGGCTAGAGAGAACACTGCTTTCACGTATTTTTCTCCTTCACCAAACCACTATAAGCAAACAAGACATAGAAAAGGATTAGAAAAAGGAATAACAGGACAAAAAAAATTAAAGCGGGAATAGGTTGCACCTTTGAAGTGATGCTCGACATTGATATGTTGATGAAATTTGCGCCAGCCTCGGTTGCAACAGCTTTTGCAAGCATAGTTTTACCGGTACCAGGGGGACCGAAAAGAAGTATTCCTTTGCAAGGCTAGGGAAGGGAGAAAAAATGGTTTTAGCTACTTGAATAAAAGAAAAACAACAAAGCAAACATGAGAGGATGTAGAAAGTGAAAGACCTTCGTTAATTGGCCTTTTGCAAACAACTCAGGCCTTTGAAGCGGTAGCATTACTAATTCCTTTAATGTGTCTTTAACGTTTTCCAGGGCACCAATGTCATCAAAAGTTACTCCAATCTCATTAGCTGGAATCACATCCACAAGAAGCTTCTTTTCAAATTCATTCTCAGTGACGACATCCTGAAAAGAATAAACCAAAATTGCTTCATTGGAGGAGAAATTCAAAATACCAAGCCGCCATCAACTCTCGAGAGTAGATAATGTTACTATTACGATTTCTCTATTACTTGGCTCTTCACCCAGCATGCAATCATTCTAGTCTTAGTTTCAGGAGGCGCGAGGCAATGGGGGACGTTGCAATGAGGCGAAGGCGCACTCATTTAGCAAACAATATTCTAATTTTCAAAACCATATTTTGCAAAAAATTACCCTTTTTTTAATATTCAAAAAGGGGAAAATGGGTAAAGAAGTATAAACAAGGGATTAAGGGGCGAAGGGAAGGGTAGAAATAAGGTTACAATAGAAAGAAATTTGGAAATTGCAGGGTCATCGCCTCAGGGCCTGCGCCTTGGTGAGCCTCAGGTGCGCCTCATGCCCACTTGTGAGCCTCAGGCTTCTGAGGCGATGGCAGCTGTGCCTCATGGCACCTTGCTCCTGAGGCGCGCCATTTCAAACTAAGATTCTAATTAATTAAAGAGCATCATACAGTGACACACCTTCAATGACTTTTTTGAGCTCTTGTTTTCATTTTGCATGCCCTGCAATATATTCAGTCCATGCCTAATACTGCAAAAAAAAAAGTCAATCGATCTAGTCAGACACCATGCACATCTCTCTAGTGCAGCACTCACTTATAGGTTCAATAAATTAGGATGATTATTAAAGACTTTTCAAAGGGTGTGGACCTTTCACTAGACAGCAATACTTTAGAATCATTTACGGGAGGTTCAGCACAATTCATAAAGTGGTGAGCTAATGCCCAGCCAATCACTTTTTCCACACCTGCGATAACAGAAAGAATTAAAATATATTAGCACAAAAAATATCACGTGACAAACTGTGTGCAAGTGCAAGCGGAAAGATCAAATGGACTAACTTTCAGAGGTAAGTGCCTCATCCTTAACGGACAGCGTCTCAATATCAGAACATTCAATCCCTATCCGGTTCAAAACCTTCAAAAAGCAACATATTAATGTTAATAGTCTTCATTAGAAGCAGAACCAGAACTCCTAGAAAACAACGCATGCATGAGACAACTATTCCACCTTTCTAATGTCACATTGTTCCAGCTAACACTTGAATTATCATTAAACATGGGACATGTTACCATGGAATTAGACACAATTCAGCCCATTCCAAAACTTGAAAACCAATGTCACACTCACCGGACATGGTATATGTATAAAGAAAGTGCAAGAGGAAAGCACGATTACGGAAAAGAGACAAACCACCTCAATACGAGTTAACTGTCCGTGATTCCTACAAAATCCTACTTAAAAGTCTCAACTGAATGGTGTTGAAAATTCGTAGTGTATTAGTTGGAGCGACTGAACTGTTTCATGAGAGTCTGGCCCAAACCTCTTTAGAAGTCAAAATATTTTAATGAAAAAAATTCATGTTTGAAGGATTCAAGGGCTGCTCATAGAATAACAGCGGCACAACTTCCTATCACAAACAGATTACAGGGAGGTTACTTGATCATCCCAACCTTTTAGCAAAGAAATGTCTAAACATCTTTTTCCTTTCTCTGCATGAGGATGAGTAATAGATGCAAAATATATCCATCATACACATAGCTATAACTTGTTATTACAGAGAAAAAGTTAACTACTGTTAAAAACAGAAAAAAGATCAAACCATAAATAAAAAAATGCAGATGTCTTACAGAACGAATGCTGATTAGGTTTGACTGTGCCTTCATGGTTTCCATATCACGTTCCAACTTTTGTTTCCAATCCGACAACTGATCTTCATCCTGTTTGAATAGGGAAAACAAGATTGTCACAACTACAGCACTACACAGGAAAAGGCTGGCAACAGAGAAGACCTTTCACTACCTGAGGAATCTGTATGGTGATTTTGTTTGTGAAAAGGCGATTCAGCTGCTTCATCGTCTTTGAGCCATCTTTGTTATTTCTATCACTCAACCTACCAATATTGTCCTGTTCCAATGTAACCAATCGGTTTAGCAGATTTCTCAAGGCCGTTTCGCACTACCTACTTGCCCAGAGACTAAATCATGAATTAGTAGCAACTAACTACACACAAATCAACCTGACCTTGCAAGTGAGGTAAAAAGTCTCAAAACTATAACAAAATCCCTTTTAAGGCATCCTCCACACAACAAAAGGGTGTTAATGAAGTCAAACATGTTGAAAATGAAAATATAATCCGTACCGGGAAAGCAAGATCAAGGAAAGCTGTGCTGCTTCCAAACTTCGTAAACAAAAGACCTCCTGGATGTGACTGCAAAAGTTTGAACATTACACGAGCTTGTGAGAATTCTTCTCAAAACACTGGCCTCTATAAAAACTGAGCATGAAAGACTCGATCAAACACCTTTTCTTTCCTGCTGTCAGCTTGTGTATGGGAGGCAATGACCACCATATTACCAGGCATATTTTCAAGCTTACTTTTCAGTTCGGGATATGCCTCCGGATTGCCTGTCATGCATTTCTCCATGTCTTTTAATAGCAAAATAAGTGGACCATTTCTACATTCATCTTGTGCAACCTATTAAGAGAGACCACAAAGAGAAAATTAAGGACAAAGAGACGAACAAAAGGAAAAGGGGCAAAAGTGAAAATGTATTCACCTCAAAAATCTCATTTGTGGCGAACTTGTGACAATCATCACCAGCAGAATTTTCCAAGCATAATCCTTCGGCTACAAATAGATAACAAACAACCATTCAGTCAACAACAAATGAGAAGCAAGACGAGCAAGTTTATATCAAAAAAAAAGAAAAACGCGATACACGGACAGAACGATTATAAGAGACAAAAAAAAAGCACATAGAATTGAAATCACCTGTACAAAAGAACCCATGTCCAGTTTCGCAACTGCCTCCAAGATTGCATCCATCTGGAACAGACTCATCAAATCTGACACCAATCTTTGATGCCTTATTTCCTTTAAAAACAAGGACAACTTTTCCTCGAGTGCCGTATGAAGGCCCTTTGCTACAGAATACAAGAATTAACCAGAGGGAGGACTTAGCAACTAAACTTTAACATTAACACCAAACATGTACCCTTTCTAGTAAAAAGATCTTCCTTACTTTCTCGCACCCAGTTTTCTCAAAGTTCCTTTGAAGGGCGATCTTGACGAATTCCTATCATAAATATCGTTGCAATAAACATGTTAGTGCACACAAAATATGCAGCTTTACTTGCACAAAATAAAACCATATAAATTAAAAGATGTGAGTCTTGCTTTCACCAACACAAGCACAGAACAACAGTGAAAGCATCAATCTTAACGTCAAAGCATCAAACTAGGGACGATTTCATCAAAGAATTCACAAATAACATGAAATTCTAAGCACGAAGTTTGGACACCTACTAAGGGTCTGTTTAGCCAAGCTCCGAATTCTCCATTAGTATCTCTGAGAAACATTTCTGGAGGAGCTCCAAACTGGAGCTTCTTGAACATATTCACACTAGAAGTGCTTCGGAGAAACTAGAAACTGTTTCACAGTTTTGTGTGTTTGGCCAGTTTTCAACTTCTAGGATCCAAAAATAGTCCAGAAGCTTGGCCAAACACACCCTAAAGGAAAGTAAGAAGTTTATTGGGGTACATTGTTTCATGAAACAGATACATAGTTTCAGAGAAGTTGCATAGTTGAAGTTAAGTGTTATATTCACACCGACACTTGACTTTCATTCTTTTGCGGATAAAATTTCTCATGATAGTCCTAGAGCTTGATTAGCTCTCTTTTGTTTATGGGTGTCACCCCTTTAGGTGTATTTTTCATTTTTGTATATGGGAGTCACCCCCTTGGTGTCTTTTTGAATATTTTGATATCCTATCTTACTTATCAAAACAAAATTAGTTTCAGAGAAGTTTAAGTGATAAGCAAAGAGCCCCACATCGCAAAATTAACACACTCGGAAAGGAGACAGCAAAATAATCCAACATAAGGTATGCTTCACACCTCCCGCGAGAAGTGAAAAAGAAGCAAATTACAAAATCAAATGTGTCGGTTTTTCTATCCAAAGCTACCTGATAATAAATAAATAGAATTAGGAAAAACATGACAGTCACAGGCCATAGAAGCTGACACAACATACATGCAAATAATCCAACTGTCAGGAACATACCTCGGTGGCATTGGAGAAGCCGCAGAAGAATGCAATGAATTTGAACCTATAAATTTCACTCTATCACCTGCGCAGAAAAGAATGTTAATAATAAATAAAACTTAAATCCGCAGGCCTCATCCTATAGACCACGTCATCATTCATAAAATAAAAGTAGAATGACAAACTATCAGATTCTGAATCGTAAGATGCAATTCACATAAAAAAATGACTGAAGGATTGTAGAGAACGGACTGGTAAGCTCCCCACCCCCTTTCAGCCTCCACTTCCTACACCTCCCCCAACCAAAGAGATGGAAAGACTAATGGCAGAGAGGAAGACTAAAAGAAAACCCCAGGCCATTACATTAGCTCGGGATTGCCTGAGGAAGGAAAATCAGCAAGTATGTGCTCAAGCCTCAAAAGGACTATTGAGTGTAGTGAGAATATCATAAAGCACGTTTGAAGTTCAGAACTTCTGACACAGTAGATAGAAAAGCAAGGATGTAAGAGAAAATCCAGGGACAGGAAGACAGGTCCAAACAAAATACACACACCCTCTTTAAAACTGTACTGCTTTGAAGATGCAGTGGATGCTTCATTTTTTGGCAGACGCTGAGCAGTTCCTGCAGATCCAATAGTGATGTCAGCCTCAACACTTGAGGCTGGTTTCTTCTGTCGTGAGGCTGTAGATGCTGCACGTTTTGCATGAATGCTAGCCTTTTCGGGTCTAGAGTTTTCTTTGGAAGTATCAGGTTCTTTTACAGTTGCTCCCTGAAACAACAAGCATCTCATCAAGATGATCATGCCAATGAAAAACTGATCTCAGCTTGATGCATAGTATGCAAAATTTTCATTCACATTTCACAAAGCAAATGACAAAAAGGCAGCCAGTTGCAAAAGACAGTATGTACAGAAGCTCACCCCAGGCAATAGAAGACCCTCGACTATCAAAAGCTTAGCACTAAAATGTTTAGCCAAAGCCTTGGCTAAAGTTTCTTGATATATCTCGGACCCTGAAGCATAAGACTCCAATATAAACTCAAGTCCCAAGATATCAAATTCAGGTACGGAACATATAACAAACAAGGTGGAAAATATGTGATACCTGCTGGTCCAGACAAGAGTATCCTAGGGCAGATGGTAGGAAGGTCAGACGCATATTTCAACAAGCTGCTGCTCTTCAAAGGTATGTATACAGCAGCGTTGAGGATACTCTTGGTGGTTTCACTGTTCACAGTGCAAAACAAATATAAGGGGATAAAATCTGAGAGGTTGAACAGAAAAAAAAAAATTATACATATATACATATACGTGGAGAGCCCTCCTGGTAATCTGCTGAATTAAGTCATCTGACTTTTAAGAAGTATCAGTTACCCATACAATGAGCACGGAGTAAAAAGCACAGCAATTGATCATTAGGATACTGATACCACCATATAGAAACTCAATAATATGAGAAGATGAAATTCAAGCATTAATACCCGGGACCACCTACCAGAAACCTGTCGGCTTTTATATCACCTACCAGTCATATTCTTCATTATATCAGTAAATTTAGCAGTCATTCTTCAATACAACAACAACAACAACCAAGCCTTATTCCCAAAATGATTTGGGGTCGGCTAACATGAATCGTCATCCAGTAACCGTCTTGTGTACGCCAAGAAATTTCGAAAACGTTATAAACCTTTTAGAAGTATTTAAACACTTTCAAAGGAAATTTAGAAAGTCGTCAAAATAAATAAAAAGGTTTAAAAAATATTGCAAAAAACATATGAACTTTGAACACAAGTTAAAAAAGTTTTGGAAAAAAATAGTCTATCAGAAAATCTAACAACATTCTTCAAGCAATAACTACATATAAAGTTTCACCTGACCTATATATTACACAGAACCAACTCATAGTTAGAATCAGCAGTACAAACGAACTGAAATTATAGACTACAATACATACAAATATAGTACCTAAATGTGGGGGTAAAAAAACAAGAATTTCAACAAGATGGTCAGCAAATAAATGGCAAAACGTGCTCAAAATAACAACACTTTCAGCATAATAAAACAACAAAAGAAAAGAAACATGTATGACAACATTTCAAAGTAAAAGAGAAGACCAAAGACAGCAATCAACTATCCAACACAAGACTCATTGAACAGAAAGATCTAGCGGAAAGGGACTGCTTCATATAAGCAGGTAAGGAGATCTGGTGCAATGTCATTGACACAAAGGAAACAAAGGAGCTAAATTTCCCCAACAGCAACTCGAACTCGGATGCAAAACATGTAAGAAACGCCAATGAGATTTGCATTCTTAAAGCCTAGTGACTAGTAATAGCGACATCCGACTAAATACACAATACTTAATATATTTTGAATAGTATTGGAATAGAAGCACAGAGAACGCCGCTATATCCACCAGAAGTGAAAATTAGAGCAGCTTTCTCCATAATAACTGAATATGGCAGGGGACAACAAATGCAGTGCGTCAAAACTCGAAAGAAGGAAACTCAACTACACACCTCAAAAAATAGGGAAAGGTCTCCAAAGAAACATCAATTTCATTAGAGGATAGCATAGCCTTGCGTAAGGTGTCTTTGTATACTTGTCGCCGGGTTGATACAAGCATTGGTCGTCCAAGATCCTTGAGTAATTCCCTCAGTTGCTTTTGTTCTTCCAGCAATTTAGTAACTTGACCATCTTCCATCAACTTTGAAAAAGTTCTACTTAAATCAATATCAGCAGGAGGAGACCCTCCAAGCAGCTGCAAAAATGGTCCCAGCTCATTATTGGAGCCAGCTATTGCACCTTCATCAGTATCCAGGCCAGTATCCTTTTCAATATCATCGATATTCATATTCTCATCAGACAAAGGGACAACATCTTTATGAGTCAGTGCGGGACTACTATAGTCCTCCAAATCACTCATGTCAACATTACAGATACCATTATCTGAAGCACCAGACAGCGAACCTGGAGCAGAATCCTCATCGTTCCCTCTTGATGGAACACGTGAAAACCATTTACTATTGTTGGCCAGGGAAGTCATGGCTCCAGCTACACCAGATGCGTCTCTTTCTCTTGTCAAAAAGTCTCTGCTTGTAGGTGGCGCACTCTGGGCTTCCAAGATGGCCATTGGAGGTGGTAAGCCCGAAGTAGCCAGAGTATCCTCAGAGAGTTGCTGAAAAATCTGTTCACTTGTTAAGGAAATCTACCACTCAATAATCCCAAGTACACAACCTAAATCCTAGGTTTGCTTCCTTTAAATATATAACACTCACAGCTTTCCTGGACAGCAGACACAAAATGTAACAAAGACTACCCTGAAGCATGACACATAAGGGCATAAGAAGTATAATAACGTAATAGCACAAAATCCAAACTCAGAATATGAATAAACTGCAGATGTAAAGCTAAAAATAGATCTGAAGGATACATAAGGATATTTTCCATCAAAGATCAACTCATCACCGCCAATTACAGTCAGAGGAGATGAACTTTTCTGATGGGTCACGTTGTTAACCTGGATTTTTGTCCCTATATTTTCTAGACGGATTATGGATGAACCTCCTTGCTACAAGATAGAAATAGAAAATTGTGAGTCCAGATAAAAAATAATATACCAAAAAATAGAAAAAACAAAGCATGAATCAATATTCTATGCTTATCACACATTCACCAACAGATAATAAGAGTGCTCACCTCTATGCGCTGAAGCTTGCATATCATTTTGTTAGCTGAGGCCTCTTTTAAGCAGAGGTCATTCTGACGACCATAACCTATAGTGAATTCGGATTTGTATATGGACATAGTAGGATTCTGCAAAAAGAAAAACAAAAGAAAGGTTACTAATGAGTCATACGAACGCGAATGAAAAGAAAGAAATACAACATGCTAGCAGAAGTAGAGTAGTCAATATAGCTCCAGCTGCCGCATGGCGCTGGAAGCAGAGTACGGACAAGACCGTTCCCCATAAGTACTGAACTTCAGAGCAACAGAACCAGAATCAATGCTCAAACAAAATTTTTTGGCAGGTTATAAACCTTTTTTCCTCAGTTTCATACAAGATATAACATTTAAAATCATATACAGCCAAAAATCAAGAGATGAAGAACCCACTTATCAACAGGTACGAAGGACATTATGTAAGGATTATAACAAAACCACCAGTTTTCAGAGAGAGAGAGTTGCTTATCCATGAAGGAAGAAAAACCACATAGAAATAAGATCTGTTAAGAGGTTGCTGAACAATGAGGGCAATGACCCATAATGAAGATTGAGTCAAGAATCACACCTACCGACTGCTACTTCACAATACAAGAAGTGCAGACAGCTGAACAATTGACAAGAGATTTCTACTGAATCTTATGCTGATAGATTTGTGATTTGTCTCATGCAACGCAGCAACTGCAAGATATTATATCACTTACATGGAAGCCAACCATATCGGATCTACGGACAACTTGACATGATTGGGGCCCAATTACTGAGGTACTATTTCGATATTCAAAGATGTGCAAGCAATTATCTGTTGCACTTGGAATTTTACAGTGAACAATATGACATCTAAACTGGTAAGAGAAGCTGGAAATATTTAGAAACTTTATAGGCAAGCCGACATTTGGAAATTTCAATCACTAGCAGACCTAAGAATGTTAAAATCAACAGTCTAATAGAGCCACCCTCCCCCACCAAAACATAAGTGGAGGAGCAAATGTTGCATAGCAAACGTATTTCAGAATGGCGTGAAATAGTGGAGTAAAAACTTCAATCAACATGTTCTTGAGTAAACATCTCAACATAAAGCCAAAATCTTTGTTCTATAAGTCGCGAGGTGCACAGAGCCGATGAGGCTCTGTGGCAACGAGGCGAAACCGCGCACCTCATTGCCCTTTTGTGGTATGGAAGCGAGGCGCACTATTTAGCAAACAAACTTCTATATTCAAAACAATATTTTGCATAAAGTTGCCCTTTTGTGGTAGTTAAAGAGGGTCATTGGCCAATGTGTAAAGAAGTAGAAACTAGGGACTATGGGGTAAAGGGAAGGGTAGAAGTAAAGATATATGAGAAAAAAAAAAAGTTAGAATTACTATCATGAGTCACTCAAGCCCTTACTTTATTCTATGCTCATTGGGATCGCACTTCTGCTGGGCAAAAACCTTAAATTGAAGAATTAACATCTTCAACCTACATCTACAACATTTGGTCTCTCTCCCTCTCATTCCATATCTTCATAACCTTGTCACTTCAATTATAGAAGTTACAGCAATATCAGCCCAGAAAAAGATCTGATAACCTTACAAATTGAAGTAAACCATCTCTGTGCACACTGAGATCCCATAATAGTGGAATAATTTACATCCATTCCTTCCAAATGTTGGCAGCCCTCTTCTTGTATCGTGAGGGGGTTGTGAATAATGGTCAAATTCTTAGTCTAAAGGTCATGTTATTTTCATTTCATTTGGTCAAAACTGGATAGGTAAACAATGCGAGATTTTGGGACTTGTGAGATAATCTAATTGATGGAACTGCATTGTGTTAATCTATCCCCTTTCGCAGGACCATCAAGCACCACACATCACCTATCCGTACCTGCCCCCCACCTAAAACCCTAACCAACAACAAATTGAACTCAACCAAGAACAACCCTTAATTACAATTCATTAAAGATCACTGAGCAACTTAGGCAGGATTTAGAATCCCAGTCACAAAGCGGTATTTTCTTGCTACTCTCTAAACTTTATAATTCTCGAATTAAACTCAGAAACTAAATTCCTTCAGAAAAAATCAGATCTTTACAATAACACTCTATTCAAATAATATACAGAAACTAAACCACAACAACAAAGTTCACAGAAACCCACCTCAGCACACTCCGAAATAAGCCGTCCCCACGCAGCGGGCTGCATCCTAACATTCCGCTTAACTCGCTGTCGCTTCCCGGCCGCCTTTGCCTCCTTCTCCTCAGCCGCAGCAGCCAAGGCCACCGAATCCCCTACTCCCAACCAATTATAAAACAAAACCAACTTCAATTCTCCATAGTATAATAATCAACTTAAAACACTACACAATTCAATTCAATCAAACAAGAAAACAACACATGCAACTTAAAAGAAAACGTAAACTTAAAGCTACACACTTGTCTTACCATTCACAGGGGATTTATCCAAATCTGAGGGTTTAGAAGAAGCGGTGGGACGCGGATCAGCGGATCCAACCTCCACATCAATCTCCACGTCAGCAGGGTCACGTGACTCACCACCACCACCACCACCACCAACCGCCGCCGCAGCCGCCGCCGCAACAGATTCCTCAACTGGTTGTTGTTGTTGCTGCTGCTGCTGCTTGCCGTCGGTCGACGACGACGCTTCCGATTCCTAATAATTCAATCAAAATCAATCAAAAAAACAATCAATCAATAAAAATAAAAGAGACCCATGATTCAAAATCAAAAAATAAATAAAGGGTAGTCAAAAAGATTGAACCTTTGAACGCTTAGAAGGTGGTAGAGTTGAGTCAAGAGGACGCTTTGATGATGAAGAACTTCTCCGAGTTTCCACCATGGCTGGTAAAACCAAACAAGAAAACTTGAAATTGAAGCTTTGTTTCTTTTGGGTTTCTTTCTCTCTCTCTCAAATCAAATCTACAGAGTTTATGAAGAATTTGATTTGATTATGATTTTTTTGGTTGAGAGAGAAAATGAAGGGAAGAAATGGTTGCGGAAGATCAGTTTAAGAGAGAGAGAGAGAGAGATGAGCTGATTATGCGTTCTTTTTAGGTGAACGTTTGAATTTTCCTTTATTTTTTCTTTATATTAAAAGAAATATAATTATTATGATATGAAAATCATGATATTGTGATTATGATGATTAATGAAATAATGTATGATGATGTTAATGAAGAAGTTTTATAATGTGCAATGAAATGAATGGATTTGAGATGAGGAAGATGGAGGTATGGGGTTAATGGGTGTGTATATGAATGGGATTCAATGGGGTCGAAAGTAGGAAGATCGATCTGAATTCGGGGGATTAAAAATGGAAACCTGGTATGGTTGTAACCGTGTAAGCTTGACAATTTAATTTCGCGGATTTTTTCGTATTGTTTTCAGCCGTTATGGTATTTAATGAGTTTTGAGTTTGTTAAGTTACTCGTATCTAGAACCGACTTATATCTTGTGTTTCGTATAAGAAAGTGATCGGCTAAGATATTTTACCGATGTGGGTTTGGAATATCATATTTTCTATCAATCAATTATTGTATTTTCTTGTTGTGTAAGTTGTTAAAAAAATTTATTATTTTCTAAAAACTACAAATTCATGATCCATGTGACCTAAAATAAAAATCTTGATCCAAAATTAATTGTAGAGATAAATTAAAAAAGTGGAAAGTCGGGGTGAATTTGGAAACGAACTTTGTATGAATTTTTGCCGTTATGGGATTCTGATAGTTTGAATTTGTAACAAATTCTTCTTTCTCCTTTTTCTTCAAAAGCATATCTTGTTCGTGTTGCATGTGAAACCGACTTATATTTAAATAAAATATAAATAAGTGTCATTGACTTATTTAAACAAAACCAACTTCAATTCTCCATTTATAATAAAAATCAACTTAAAACACTACACAATTCAATCCAACTTAAAAATGGAAACCTGGTATGGGTGCAACCGTGTAAGCTTGGCAATTGATTTCGCGGATTTATTTTGTATTGTTTTCAGCCGTTATGGTATTTAAAGAGTTTTGAGTTTGTTAAGTTACTCGTATCTAGAACCAACTTATATATCTTGTGTTTCGTATAAGAAAGTGATCGGTTAAGATATTTTACCGATGTGGGTTTGGAATATCATATTTTTTATCAATTATTATATTGTATTTTCTTGTAGTGTAAGTTGTTAAAGTTTTTTATTATTTTCTAAAAACTACAAATTCGTGATCCATGTGACCAAAAATAAAAATCTTGATCCAAAATTAATTGTAGAGATAAATTAAAAAAGCAATTGGTATAGGGTACCCCGGGGGTACGTAGCGCTCTACGTACCCCCCGTTTTACTGTTCATGCATCTCCAAAAAAAAAAAGTTCTATTTCCAAAGCCCAATAAAATGATCAGATTTCAAGCCCAGCCCAATAACAACAAACATAATAAAAGCCTTAAAAAAACATAATAAAGGAAAAGAAAAGAAAAAACAGAATCCCAAATCTCATTCTCTCTCATTCCTCTTTCACCTCCCCGACCACCCCAGCCCTGCCACAGCTTCGGCCAAATCCCCTCGCCCTCCGCCCATAACCACCGCCGCCCTCCAACCCTGACCACCGCCGACACTACCATTTTCCCGACGTAATCGGCGAGCTCAACTCATTTAACCACCATACACTACACCCATTCTTTCTCCGCCATGTCCTCTTCTCTCTCTCCTCACGTGTTCTCCTTGCCGTCAACCACCACATCCCTTCGCGGCCTCGCCATTGTCCCCTCTTTCGCGCGCAGCCGTCCAAACCACATTGGAGGTGGCCAAACTAGAGGAGAGAGAAGGAGAAAAGAGTGGATAAATGGGGAGAATGGGGGGAAGCGTGGAGTTCGTGGTCATCAAGGAAAGACCGCGTGGTGGCTGGAAGTAAGTGGGGCGCGCGACGGCGGGGGCTGGGCGGCGGCACAGTTGTCTAAGAGGAGAGGAGGGAGAAATGGAGTTGGAGTTGGTTGTTATTTTTTAAATTATTCATATTATTTTGGACCATAAGATCATTTTTTTTTATCATTATTACTAGATAATGACTAGAATGTGATAAATAATGACTTTAAATTGTTTGGGAAACAATGATTAAAAATAAGGGTGCTGATTTTGCCAAGACAATAATTACAGTTGTCAAGGCAAAATTAAGTAACTCCCTATCTTGCCCTTCGTAATTCCAAATTTACATCCCAAATTTGTTAATCTTTATATTTTTACTGTACAATAATAATTTTTTATTCTCCAAAAAAAAATATGAACCACCATCATCTTGCATTGTCGGCAATCTACCACCACTCCTAACCCACCGCCACCCTTGTGCGTTTTTCCACCCGTCGCCGCCGACTGCTACCCCTAGTACCACCACCCGATCTGAATCACACAAGCGTGCATCAACAAAGCTGATACTAGCTCAAAATCTGAAATTCGAATCCACTACCACAATAAGGCTGTGTTGGTACACATTTATAATTGGGCCACAGCCCTTCGAAATGGAGGCCCAATGCCCTTGATAAAGCCCAAATGATGTCTTCCAAGCCCAATGCACCACATCCGTTGGATGTCCAAAGGAATGAGGGGTCAAGATGAAGGGGGGACCTCTAATGGTATCCTTTAGGGTTACCTCATCCACTATAAATACCCCCTCATTTCCTCCCTTTAAGATGATCTAAGGACTCATTTATTACAACATTCATTACAATTCCCTCATTTATTGCTATCATTTACTGCGACCGCACCCGACTGACTTAAGCATCGGAGGGGCGTCGCCTGGGTAGAGCCCGGGCCTCCCTTGATCGTTTGTTCTTGGTTGCAGGTTGAGAATATAGACCCCATCTATCCCAAAGTAGAACTCACACCAACATTTGGTGCCGTCTGTGGGGATAGATTGGAGCAGTCTGAATTCTTTACCGCGACTTGGATACTTCGAGCGCAGTAGAGATGGTAGCTGAGACGAGAAAGAAACCTAGTAAGCCGACTGCGGTCACCCACCATCCGGGTGCGCCGCCCCCAAATGACAACAACCCCATCCTTGGCCCTTGCGATCCGACGACGGGGGAGCTGTTGCGACCGACTACTTCCGCCGCGGTTGACCCAGCTCGACCGGCGGAGCAGCCAAGGTCGACAGATCCGGTCAGGCCACTTCCGCCTGCGACCGTAGAAGATGAACGCAACCGGAGGGGTTACGTCCAGGTAGACGACTATGAGTGTAACAACCCTAAATTTTGACCGAACTATAAATGGAAATAAACTTAGAATTGTTATGCCGCAATCGACTACCAAGTCAATTGCAAGGCTATTTATTCAATTACAACATTATCTAGAAACGTAACAGCGGAAGTCTTAAACAATATCGAATCTAAGTTCTCAAAACCAAACTCAAATTACATAATCAAACTATAATAAATGTCTAATGATAGTTATAAAAATCCCCAACATGCACTTGACTCTCCTAACAAGCATCCACATCAGCAAGACCTGTCAAACTATGCCATCAAAGAATGACATAGGCCCCAGAACATGGTAGGGAACAAACCAGAAGAAAGAACGTCAGCATACAGGCTGAGTAAGAACCACAAAACAATTCAGGAAACAAAAGATACGCGCCTTGAGGCGCGTAGCTAACAAATAATAAGCAATCGATACAATAACAATTCAAAAGGTGCGACATTCGCCATATCGCTACAAGAGCCAAAAGTCTTGTCATAACATTACGTCAACGGCTGGGCTCCTACCCCACAACCACCACAATCTCGAACCAACGCGAGCTAGAGTACTAGAAAACAGATCCTAACGTCTTGAAGTGTGCACACCCCTCACTAGAGGGCCAGGTAGGATGCGAAGCCTCTAGGAGGTAAGCCGATTAGGAAGTCGGTAGCTACTCCGACCTAAATAACCTTGATCAGAGGTTAGAGGTGACCGATCCGGGCCGCGTCACCTTACTCTAGGTGGTAAACATCATCAACAATATCATTATCATAAACATTAGTGTACACAATCATACGCGCGCAAACAATACATAACATACAATCGTTAATGCAACATAAATTATACGAATCACAACAAATCAACAAAAACACAAGAACAACACACGACACACACACGGCCGGGTGGCCGAGACAACCGAGAGGGCCGAAAGGCCGAACCGGCGAAATCAATGGAGGCCGAAGGGCCGGTTCTTTGAGCCGTTTGGCGGGGAAAGCTGCATGGTTATTTCAAAAGGTATTGATACGAAAACGGTAGGACAATGATAGGTATAGTATGAAGCACAGATCAATGGAAAACAAGGTTAGTATCAAGGTGAGATATTCTTTAGAGTTTAGATATTGTGGTTGAGATTTGTAACCAACGTTCTTACCTTTCAACGCTAATCCTTAAACCAAACTTTTCAAACCAAGTTAATGAACAACACCTGCTCGAATCCACAATCTAGATGCCCAAACAAACATAATCTCAATCAATGATCCTCTAATTTACAAGGTATAACTATAAACCATAAGCTCACAAATCAACTAATATATATCACGAAACTAAAAGAAATCAATGGTATTCAAACATGGATAACTTCTACCTCTGACATCGTATGATCACCAAAATTGAGTATGACGTAAAGGGTAATGTCAAAAACATTTCCTCCAAATTTCGTCCACAGATCTCGCACTGAACCATAAACATGAATTAGGGTTTACCCACGAAATCTAATATAACTTTTTATCTACAGATCTAGGTCTTACCAATTTTTGATATGTTGTCAATGATAGAGTAAGGAACAACTCCACAAAATATCATCCCCAAATATCTTAGGAGTCGACAGGAATTATCAAACTACCGAGGGGCGGAACAGATTCTCGGGTAGATAGACACAGCTTCACTAAAACATCTCCACAAGTATCATCCGAGGGAATCTTGGCATGATCTACATGTTCCTAGATTTGTATCGAAAGCACGGTTTTAACGCCACCAACCATGCTCTAATCAGAGATCATATGAGAGAATTATGTGTGTTTGAAGTTGACACAGTAATGCTAGGAATCTTCTGCGGGTGGAGGCTACGAGAATAAGGTGAGAGGGAGAGAGAGAGAGCCGACTATTTATAGTATAAGCTAGGGTTTATCTCTTTTAATTTGTGTGAATGGGTTTGAGGGTAGACTCGGGTTCGGGCTTAATTAGTCGGGTGAGATGAGTGATCCATAAATCCGATCCAAGTCCAATAATCTAATTTTACAACTTCCAAAAATAGAATTACCCAATTACTAAAATAGTCCATAATTCACCAAACTCCCAAAATAACTCTTATTAATTCCCTCAAAATAATTAATAAACGTAACACCCTAATTAAATAAAGTCCCAAAAATACGGGGTGTTACAGTCTTCCCTCCTTAAAACAAAGATTCGTCCCGAATCTTTAAACTCATCCTTAAAAAGTCAAGCTCCTCTCTAGAAACGTCGATCACAAGGTAACAAAGGTATTCGAAATGATAGAACAAGAACATAAGAATATGCTCAGGTCGAAATAACAATAAGAGTATGAATGAGGATAAAATTGTGTCAAATCATTGCAACTGTGGTTTGAAGCAGTCAACCATAGAAAGAGGAAATGGTACTCACATAAATCACATGTATCAGAATATAAATCACATCATGCAAGCAATTAAAACAGAGCGCACGAGGCCCTCATCCCCCTTAAAACAAAGGTTCGTCCCGAACCGAAGTACCTTAAGCAATCAAATGAGGATACTTCTCACGCATAACCGATTCCACTTCCCAAGTAGCTTCCTCAACATTATTGTTACGCCACAAAACTTTCACCATACTCGTCTCAGACCGTCTAGTTTTCCGTACTTTAGTGTCCAAAATTCTCAGTGGTGTCTCTTCATAGGTCATAGTTTCATCCAACTCTATGGTCTCTGGTTTAAAACATGCGACGATTCGCTGACGTAACGTCTAAGTTGAGAAACATGAAAAACGTTGTGAACCTTATCAATATTTGCAGGCAAATCCAACTCATATGCAACTTCTCCTACTCGTTTAATCACCTTGTATGGTCCAATGAACTTAGGACTCAATTTCCTTTTCTTTCCAAACCTTATAACACCTTTGGTAGGTGAAACTCTTAACAACACCATGTCACCTTCAGCAAACTCTATATGACTGCGAGTTTTATCAGCATAACTCTTTTGTCGGTCCTGTGCAGCCTTGAGTCTCTCCTGAATCAACTTTACTTGCTTGTTCTGTCATCTCCTCAATATAGTCTAAACCTAAGACCACTGTCTCACTTATGTCATTCCAACAAATTGGACTTCTGCATTTTCTTCCATACAGAGCCTCATATGGTGCCATCTTTATCGAAGCTTGATAACTGTTGTTATAGGAAAACTCAACTAAATCTAGCTTGTCCTCCCATCCACCTTGGTATTGCAAGGCACAAGCTCTCAACATGTCCTCTAAGACTTGGTTTGTCCTTTCTGTTTGACCATCTGTCGCTGGGTGGAATGCTGTACTCATAAGAAGTTCTGTACCTAAAGCTTCTTGCAACTTCTTCCAAAATCGAGAAACAAAACGCGCATCACGATCAGACACAATCTCCTTTGGTGTACCGTGTAGTCTCAACACATTGTGTATTAAGCATGAGCCAACTGTTTCTTCTTCCATGTGTCCTTCATGGGTATGAAATGTGCGCATTTCGTCAATCTATCTACTATTACCCAAATCATATTGTTGCCCTTAGGCGTCCTAGGTAATCCGGCAATGAAATACATGGATATGGAACTCCATTTCCATTCCGGTACTGGTAAGGGTTGTAATTTACCTTGAGGTCTCTTGTGTTCACTCTTAACCTTTTGGCAAACTAAACACCTAGAAACAAAGTCAGCCACATACTTCTTCATTCCTGACCACCAAAACACCTTTCTCAAATCTTGGTACATCTTATCTCCACCTGGGTGTACTGAGTATTTGCTGGCATGAGCTTCTGTCAAAATCTTCTCTCTCAACGTTCCATTATTAGGTATACAAATCCTATCCTGGAACCGAATTATCCCATCTTCACCTCTTTTGAACAATTCAGGCTCCTTTGCCATCTTGTCCATTATCACCTTGTCAGTCTCTTGTAAACCTTTGATCTCTTCAAATAAGTCATTCTCAATCGTGGTTGTTCCTGGTGTTAATCCTGGTTCTGTCAACTGAACTCCAAAGTTGACGAATTCATGCCTTAGCTCCTCTCTTTGAACAACCAACTGCACTGTATGTAGGGACTTCCTGCTCAGTGCGTCAGCTACAACATTGGCTTTCCCTTCATGATACTGTATTTCCATGTCGTAGTCTTTGATCAATTCCAACCATCTCCTTTGTCTCATATTTAACTCCTTCTGAGTGAATATGTACTTCAAACTCTTATGGTCAGAGAAAATCTTAAAAGTCACTCCAAACAAGTAGTGCCTCCACAACTTCAATGCAAAAATCACTGCAGCTAGCTCCAAATCATGGGTCGGATAGTTTTCCTCATAACTTTTGAGTTGCCTAGACGCATAGGCGATTACTCTCATGTTCTGCATAAGGACACATCCCAAACCATTCTTTGAAGCGTCAGTGTACACCTTGTACGGTATGTCCTCATCAGGTAATGCTAACACTGGAGTTGTGGTTAACCGTTTCTTTAGAGTCTGAAAGGCTTTCTCACAGTTCTCATCCCATTTATACTGTGGTTTTCTTCATCAGAGTTGTCATTGGTTTAGCAATCTTGGAGAAATCCTTCACAAATCTCCTGTAATAGCCTGCAAGTCCCAAAAAGCTCCTAATCTCAGACACATTCTTTGGGGCTGGCCAGTCCTTGACCGCCTTGATCTTAGCTGGATCCACTGCAACTCCTTCCTTAGATATCACATGTCCAAAAAATGCTACTTTATCCAGCCAACATTCACACTTTGAAAATTTACCGTAGAGTTGCTTTTCTCTTAAAATCTCCAAAAACTGTCCTCAAGTGTTCCTTATGTTCCTCCTTGTCCTTGGAGTAAATCAAATTGTCATCAATAAATACTACCACAAATTATCCAGGTAAGGTCTAAAGGTACGATTCATGAGGTCCATGAATACTGCTGGTGCATTGGTTAACCCAAAGGGCATTACTATAACCTCATAGTGCCCATGTCTAGTCGGAAACGCAGTCTTTGGTACGTCCTCATCAGCCACTTTAAGTTTGTAGTACCCAGACCTTAAATCAATCTTTGAAACACACTAGCACCCTTAAGTTGGTCGAATAAATCATCAATTCTGGGTAAGGGGTATCTATTCTTGACAGTCACATTATTCAACTTCCTGTAGTCAATACACAGTCTCATTGATCCATCTTTCTGCCTTACAAATAAAACAGGGGCTCCCCAAGGTGAAATACTTGGTCAGACATAACCTTGCCCACCAACTCGTCAAGTTGTTTCTTCAATTCCTGCATTTCTATCGGTGCCATTCGGTAGGGTGATTTAGCAATAGGACCTGTTCTTGGTACCAACTCAATCTTGAACTCCACCTCTCTCTTCGGAGGCATCTCTGGAATTTTCTCAGGAAACACATCAGGATACTCACTTACTACCTCGACATCTCCTATTTCAGAGTATTCCACTCTGTTATCCCGTACATGACATAAGAATAGGGGTTCACCCTTGGTTATTTGTCTCTTCAAGTTCATGGCAGACACCAGTCTTATCCTTGGTCGTTTAGAGAGTATGCGATAGGTAACATGAGCATTTCTCTGTCCTCGGAGAGAAATCTTCCTTATCCAGCAGTCCAACCTCGCCTTATATCGACGCATCCAATCCATTCCCAATATTACATCAAAAATTCGTTAGGGGAAAAGCTATCAAGTCTGATTTGAACTCATGACCACAAATTACTATGGGTACGTCCTTAAACTGACTCTTACATGCCACATTAGACCCATTAGTCATCGAAAATTAAAAGTCTACTGCTGAACTATCACTAAGTCCACATTTCTCCACAATTTTATCTGCAATAAATGAATGGGACTCACCGCTATCAAATAAAACTGTCCAATCCCTATAATGCTCAACCATAGTTCCATCAGCCAGTTTCTCCTGTACTGGTTTGAAGAATAGGATCTTCATCTACCAACGTCCACCTACTTCCTTAAGGTAAAACACAGCAACCTTAACTTTGCAATTGTCGGGACAACCGACTGTTAAGAAAATCCTCTCCATATCTTCCAACCAATCCAAAAGTACACTGGGTTCTCCTTTTCCAGTGAAATTGTTAGGCCTTTTCTTGTGTACGGCGTCTGACATCTTTGCCAACAGCATTTCATCATCGTTTCCTGCATTATTGTTGTTATTCACATATCCGTTTCCGCCATTATTGGCCATCTGAACCATAACCTGAGTCATTGTGTCCTGGTTTTGTGCCAACTGAGCCAGGATAGCTGACAGATTAGGAACGTTGTTTCGCACCATTGTCTATAACGCATCAACATTCGTCTTAGTTGTAACCACTTCAATCAATTCTCAAATCATTTCATACATTTATAAACATAAAACAAGATATATCAATCAGTAATCAAACGCATAATCGCAAAATCAGTAAATCATGTAAAGAATTCACTACAGAATTAGATATACATGATAATCAACATCCAGCTACTCGTCTCGTACGAGTTTAACTTTTCAGAACTTTTCGATTTTTTTTTTTTTTTTTTTGGAACACGACCCGTGTTCACTGTAGCACGAGTCGTGCCGGCATCAGAAACAAACGGCCGAATCTGAACTTCAATCACAACAACAAACACATGCATTAGAACTTCAAATAGCACTTAATCACATCGACCTTTATTAATCAAGCATACTTCATAATAATATTGGGGTATGATCCCCTCTTATGACTCATGCAACTCATACTTTGTCTACAAGTTTCACATCACACATTATTTGACGAATAAAAGCAATAATAATAAATTTCTAGCATATAGTCTCCCAATAGTTTCGGGTTATGACTTCCAGCATTTCTCTCGTGGCTTCCTACTTCATTCGATCATTCACCTTCTTGTTGAGCAGCCCATTCACTAGAGGTTAGTGGTCTATACTCGCTTCCACTCTCTTCCTCTGTCTCCCTCTTATAAGGTTCAGGGTTAGCTCTACGCAAGATATATGGCCGTACACTCTTTCGAACAGTACGCCTGAATAAGGCTCCTCCTCTAATTAACACAGGTGATTCGGGTGGGGAAGGTATGAAGTAGCGTTTCCCAGGCTTAATGTTCTTACTGGCAAGGTGAGTAACCAATACATTCCTCCTTCTCTCCTCAGCTTTATCCTTATAGATTTTATAGGGGTCTGGATGAGGGTAGTTAGGGTGAATAGTGGCTTCCACCAAGTATTCTGGCAGCTTCTCCAAATCATCCACCATATTCCTGTAAAGCAAGTCCTCTTACTTCAATACAGGCTTCAAATCTTCCACTGTCAAAGGCTCTCCTGAATCAGTTATCAAGTATTTCAGGTCTCCATGGTGACAGGCAAAGTAGGTCATTCTTTCCAGGCGTTTGTGCACGTGATCCCAACACGCCTCATTCTTCAGATTAACCATAACCACAAACATTATCATCTCTTCGTTCAAAGCTCAGTCATACTTCTCTCTAGCCACTTCAAGTTTAGCTACCACTCTATCAACGAAATCTGCAACTGTCTCTCCCCATCCTATAGGTATGTAAAACAGTCCTGGGTTCATGGCTATTGAATCAGTCTTTGCCTCGATTGATGGGTCTCCAATCACTCCATCAACTCCGAAATTCCAAGCAAATATAAGAGGGTCAGTAATCATCTGTCAAATCATCAAGGTTAGGAATCCCAAAAGAAATCATTAAATCGAATGGTTAGGCTCTAAATGACACATAACATTTAGCAATCAACATGCGTATGAATGCACCCATCCCATTCCCAGTTTGAAAATTTCTTTAAAACAAGTTTTGAAAACATTTATAGACTCGACGAATCAGAACCTGGCTCTGATACCAACTGTAACAACCCTAAATTTTGACTGAACTATAAATGGAAATAAACTTAGAATTGTTATGCCGCAATCGACTACCAAGTCAATTACAAGGCTATTTATTCAATTACAACATTATCTAGAAACGTAACAGCGGAAGTCTTAAACAATATCGAATCTAAGTTCTCAAAACCAAACTCAAATTACATAATCAAACTATAATAAATGTCTAATGATAGTTATAAAAATCCCCAACATGCACTTGACTCTCCTAGCAAGCATCCACATCAGCAAGACCTGTCAAACTATGCCATCAAAGAATGACATAGGCCCCAGAACATGGTAGGGAACAAACCAGAAGAAAGAACGTCAGCATACAGGCTGAGTAAGAACCACAAAACAATTCAGGAAACAAAAGATACGCGCCTTGAGGCGCGTAGCTAACAAATAATAAGCAATCGATACAATAACAATTCAAAAGGTGCGACATTCGCCATATCGCTACAAGAGCCAAAAGTCTTGTCATAACATTACGTCAACGGCTGGGCTCCTACCCCACAACCACCACAATCTCGAACCAACGCGAGCTAGAGTACTAGAAAACAGATCCTAACGTCTTGAAGTGTGCACACCCCTCACTAGAGGGCCAGGTAGGATGCGAAGCCTCTAGGAGGTAAGCCGATTAGGAAGTCGGTAGCTACTCCGACCTAAACAACCTTGATCAGAGGTTAGAGGTGACCGATCCGGGCCGCGTCACCTTACTCTAGGTGGTAAACATCATCAACAATATCATTATCATAAACATTAGTGTACACAATCATACGCGCGCAAACAATACATAACATACAATCGTTAATGCAACATAAATTATACGAATCACAACAAATCAACAAAAACACAAGAACAACACACGACACACACACGGCCGGGTGGCCGAGACAACCGAGAGGGCCGAAAGGCCGAACCGGCGAAATCAATGGAGGCCGAAGGGCCGGTTCTTTGAGCCGTTTGGCGGGGAAAGCTGCATGGTTATTTCAAAAGGTATTGATACGAAAACGGTAGGACAATGATAGGTATAGTATGAAGCACAGATCAATGGAAAACAAGGTTAGTATCAAGGTGAGATATTCTTTAGAGTTTAGATATTGTGGTTGAGATTTGTAACCAACGTTCTTACCTTTCAACGCTAATCCTTAAACCAAACTTTTCAAACCAAGTTAATGAACAACACCTGCTCGAATCCACAATCTAGATGCCCAAACAAACATAATCTCAATCAATGATCCTCTAATTTACAAGGTATAACTATAAACCATAAGCTCACAAATCAACTAATATATCACGAAACTAAAAGAAATCAATGGTATTCAAACATGGATAACTTCTACCTCTGACATCGTATGATCACCAAAATTGAGTATGACGTAAAGGGTAATGTCAAAAACATTTCCTCCAAATTTCGTCCACAGATCTCGCACTGAACCATAAACATGAATTAGGGTTTACCCACGAAATCTAATATAACTTTTTATCTACAGATCTAGGTCTTACCAATTTTTGATATGTTGTCAATGATAGAGTAAGGAACAACTCCACAAAATATCATCCCCAAATACCTTAGGAGTCGACAGGAATTATCAAACTACCGAGGGGCGGAACAGATTCTCGGGTAGATAGACACAGCTTCACTAAAACATCTCCACAAGTATCATCCGAGGGAATCTTGGCATGATCTACATGTTCCTAGATTTGTATCGAAAGCACGGTTTTAACGCCACCAACCATGCTCTAATCAGAGATCATATGAGAGAATTATGTGTGTTTGAAGTTGACACAGTAATGCTGGGAATCTTCTGCGGGTGGAGGCTACGAGAATAAGGTGAGAGGGAGAGAGAGAGAGCCGACTATTTATAGTATAAGCTAGGGTTTATCTCTTTTAATTTGTGTGAATGGGTTTGAGGGTAGACTCGGGTTCGGGCTTAATTAGTCGGGTGAGATGAGTGATCCATAAATCCGATCCAAGTCCAATAATCTAATTTTACAACTTCCAAAAATAGAATTACCCAATTACTAAAATAGTCCATAATTCACCAAACTCCCAAAATAACTCTTATTAATTCCCTCAAAATAATTAATAAACGTAACACCCTAATTAAATAAAGTCCCAAAAATACGGGGTGTTACAATGAGGTCGAGTCCACGGATGAGGAGGAGACCGAGACCGATAGTCGTGACACATCAACTTTCGAGGCTCGAGTAGCCGCAGTCAGGGAGGTGCTGCGAAAGGAGATGTTGGAAAAACCTGGATGCGCAGATGGCTGCATTCCGAGAGGAGACGGTGGCGAGGATGCCAGTGCTCTCCGCTCAGGCGCAGCCCGTCTCGTCCGCAACCAAGAAGGGAAAGAAGAGGGCTGGTTCCGCCACTCGCGTCAAGAGGGCGGTAGCGCGCGCAGAGGAGGCGCAGAGACAAGCCAACCTCAAATTCTTGGATGCGCGTCACATCATTGATGCGGGCAGAGCCAGGAGAGAGAGAGGGAGAAGAAGAAGGAAGAAGAGGAGAGGCTGAGACAGGAGAAGGAGAAGGAGAAACAGAAGGAGGAGAAGAAAAGAAGAGAAAGAGAGAAAGAAAAAGAGAAAACACAAATGTCTTACAAGAAGTTCTCCGCGAAGGAGAAAGGAAAAGCCGTTGTGGTGGAGGAACGCGTGTCTGCATACGACCGATTAGGGCCGTACCCAATGCGCCCCAATGGTCCGATCCGGATTGGGTCTCGGTCACCACCGAAGACACGACACGCAGAGTCCACCCACCATTCGCGACCAAGAGCTGGGACCCCAGCGCGCAGGGTGAAGCCGCGTCGGGATCATGACAGCGCGTCTGAGTCTGAGGACGAGACGGAGGGGGAGGCGAGTTCGAAGTACTATAGCCGTGGACGCGGTGGTAGGTCCACACTGCTATGCGACTCTCCCTTCACGAGCTGGATCCTGATCGCGGACAAACCGCCGGGGGTCAAGAAACCCAAAATGACAGAGTATGACGGGGTCGGAGACCCACACGACCACATATCTTCTTATTTGCACAACATCAGTTATTTGACTATGGATGAGCCGACCATTTGTAAGCTGTTCCCATCTACGCTGTGCGGCATTGCGCAGAGATGGTTCGATCAATTGCCCCCCAATAGTATTGACTCTTGGAGGGAGTTGAGGAAGAAATTTGCTGGCCACTTCGTCACCAGCAAGACAAGGAAGAAGACATCTATCCACCTCGCCACAGTCAAACAAGGAGACAATGAGACTTTGGACGAGTACATCCAGCCATTTCGCATGAACGCGACGCACGTCACCAACCTTACTGACGAGGCTGGGATTGCGGCGTTGATCATGGGAATGGCTGAGGGTAGATGCAAATATGACCTGGTTGCGAAGGAGCCCAGAACGATTCAACACCAATATAAGAAACATCTTTCTGGCAATCAAGGAGAGTGAAATGTTGCCTGCACCCAGGCCAATGTCCGATGCGGACAGAACACATCCACACCAGTACTGCGAGTATCATTTGGAGAATGGGCACAATACCCGAAATTGTCCTAAATTGGGGGATGTGTGTCATAATCTGGCTGATAATGGCTTGTTGAGGGCGTACCTTGCTCGGCTGCGGGGGCAGCCAGATAGGTACCGTCAACAAGCCCAAGGGCGCAACAACAACAACAACAATTACAACAATTACAACAACAACAACCGCAACAATAACAACAATGGATGGCCGGGTAATCGACCGCGGCCACCAAGAGAAGGAGGTGACAGGCAGCACAGTCCCGGTGTGATACACACCATTTCAGGCGGGTTCGTAAGTGGAGGGCCAAGTCACCGCGGCCGGACAGAGAATTTGAAATTTTTTGTCAATTCCATTGCGACACCCCTGACCAGGACTATTCGAATTCCTGACATCACCTTGAGACAAGCTGATATCACTGAGGTGCGCACACCTCATGATGACCCAGTGGTGGTCACTATGAAGGTGGCAAACAAAGATATACGAAGATGCCTGGTGGACACGGGATCCTCGGTTGATATCATGACTTTGGAGTGCTTGTTGAAGCTAAAATACACAAGGAAGGACATCAAGCCACTCCGTGAACCGATTGTGGCGTTTAGTGGGCAGACAATCTACCCGCTGGGCTCGATCCGACTCCCAGGTGCCATTGGTACCGGGAGTGCGATCAGGACCGCGGTGGTGGAGTTTATCATCATTGATATTCCCTGCGCATACAATGTGGTTATCGAAAGGCCGATGTTGAACGAGGTGGTTGGTCTGGTGTTTACCTTGGGCTTGCTCATGTTATATCTCACTGATGAGGGAAGGCCTGCCATCATTCGAGCTGATCAAAGGACAGCGCAGGAATGCTATCATGCTGGGCTGCGGCCGCCAATGATCAATCTCGATGATGCCGCAGCCGAGGACCAACCCACCAAAAAGAGAAAGAAGAGGGGGGATGAGTCCGGACCGACTGCGATGACATTCTCTATCGAGACCTGGGATGCACGTCATGGTCTGGAAGGTCCCACCCAACCCCATGAGGAGACAGAAGAAGTGGCCCTTGAAGAGGGCAATCAGGAAAGAGTGGTGCGCATCGGTAGGAACCTGGCTGCGACAGAGCGGGATTCCCTGATCGCGCTACTCAGAGAATAGAAAGATGTGTTCGCATTCACTGTCGAAGAGATGCCGGGGCTCGATCCCGCAACCATTACACATAAGCTAAATGCGGACCCAAATTTTAAGCCAGTCCATCAGAAGAGAAGGCATTTTGGGACGGAGAGGTCCGAAGCTATTAAGGAGGAAGTTGGTAAACTCCTTAAAGCTGGTTATATTGAAGAATGCATGTATCCGACGTGGCTATCGAACGTTGTGCTCGTAAAAAAACCCAATGGCTCGTGGCGCATGTGCGTCGACTTCACCGATCTAAACAAAGCATGCCCAAAGGATGGCCAACCTTTGCCGCGCATGGATAGATTGGTGGACTCGACTTCGGGACATGCACTGCTTAGCTTCATGGATGCGTATGCAGGGTATCATCAAGTGCCCCTGGAAACAGTTGACCGACCCAAAACCGCATTCGTCACTCCGCTGGGAGTGTACATGTACCGCGTTATGCCATTCGGATTGAAGAATGCAGGTGCGACATTCCAGAGGTTGGTCAACAAAGTGTTTGAGGGGCAGATTGGGCGCAACATGGAGGCCTATGTTGATGATTTGATAGTGAAGAGTGTGTTGGCTGCGGACCACACAAAGGATTTGGCAGAAACGTTTGCAACTCTGCGCAAGTACAACATGAAGCTGAATCCGAAGAAGTGCGTTTACGGGGTGCAGTCGGGGAAGTGCCTGGGTTTCTTGGTCAGTGAGCGCGGCATTGATGCGAACCCAGAAAAGATCAAGGCCATTCTGGATATGCCTTCTCCCAAATGCGTTAAGGATGTACAGCGGTTGACTGGGTGCGTGGCCGCACTCAGCCGATTCATAGCCAAATCAGCTGACCGCTGCCTTCCATTTTTTGACGCCCTCCGCAAGCGCAAAACGTTTGAGTGGAATGACGAACCTGAAAAGTCTTTCCTTGAACTGAAAGAATATTTGACCAGGGTACCAAAGATTGTGGTGCCTAAAGAAGGAGAAGAGATCATGATGTATTTGTCTGCGGGGGAGCGAGCAATGGGTGCTGCGCTGGTGGTCGAGCGCGATGGTTCACAATGCCCTGTTTATTATGTGAGCCACGCCCTCGCCGCGGCCGAGTTGCGATACCCACCGCTCGAGAAGCTAGCACTGAGTTTGTTGATTGCGAGTAGGCGGTTGAGGCCTTACTTCCAAAGCCACAAAATCGTTGTAATGACTAATTATCCACTCCAAAAAATATTGGGAAGTCTCGACGGGAATGGTCGGTTGCCGCGTTGGGGCTGTGAGTTGAAAGGGTTCGGAGTGGAGTACAAGTCAAGGAAAGCCTACAAAGGGCAAGTGCTAGCTGACTTCGTCACAGAATGCATGTTCAGTGAGGAGTTCGTGCTACATATACCCAATACGCAGTGGTCGTTATATGTGGATGGCTCGTCGAATTCGGGCGGCAGCGGGGCCGGGATAGTGGTAATCCTGCCAACTGGGGACAAGACCGAGTATGCGCTACGCTTCGGGTTCAAGGCCACTAATAATGAGGCAGAGTATGAAGCTCTGATTGCGGGCTTACAGATGTGCGCGGCCGCAGGGGCGACCAATGTGAAAGCATTTTCGGATTCGGCCGTGGTTGTCAATCAAATAACTGGCAAATTTGAGGCAAAAGACCACATGGCCAGATACCGAGATGCAGTTAAGGGAATAGTCAAGGGCTTTGAGACGTTCGAGGTTGAGCAGATTCCGAGGTCAGAGAATCAGCAGGCAGACGCACTGGCACGCCTGGCGAGTTCGTCGGTTAACGACAACCCCAGAGTAGTGCAGTGGAAAGTTCTGCCTCTGCGCAGTATTGACGCAACCCCAAATGTTTTGGCCCTTGATCGCAGTCCTGAGTGGATGGCTCCTTTGTTTGCATATTTAAAGGAAGATAAGTTGCCGGAGGATGAGAAGGAGGCAGAGAAGGTAAAGAGGCGCGCCGAGTGGTTTACCCTTTGAATGATGAGTAATACAAAAAGGGGTATACTCATCCATTCTTGAAGTGTGTGGACCCAACCGAGGGCGATTATATTTTGAGAGAGATTCACCATGGCGAGTGCGGCGGCCATATCGGAGCCAGAGGAATGGCTGGCAAAGCTCTGCGACTTGGGTTCTACTGGCCCACGATGCAGAGTGACGCAGCCGAAATCATGAAGAAGTGTGACCGCTGCCAAAGGTTTGGTCCGACCTCGCATCGACCTGCAACCCCACTTAAGCCTATCATCGAATCATTGCCGTTTGCGAGGCGGGGGTTAGACATTGTGGGCCCTCTCCCTCGCAGCCAATGCCAAAAGAAATTTCTGATTGTCGGGGTGGATTACTTCACCAAGTGGGTTGAGGCACAGCCGGTTACTCGCATCCGGGACGATGAGACAATGGCTTTCATGCGGAAGCACATTTTCACCAGGTTCGGAGTGCCTCGTCGCGTTACTCTTGACAATGGTTCGCAGTTCGACAGCGGCCCATTTCATGAGTATTGCGCCGACTACGGTGTGCAAACGTGCTATGCTTCCGTCTCTTATCCTCAAGCAAATGGCCAAGTCAAAACTTCCAATAAGCTGATAGTAGGGGCGCTGCGGAAAATGGTGGACGAGGCCAAAGGAAAATGGGTCGAGCAACTACCAGGGATCCTATTGGCACTGAACACTACCGCAAAGCGCGCCACAGGAGAAACCCCTTTCCAGCTCGTCTATGGCTCGAATGCGGTGTTGCCAGTGGAGTGGGGTGCTAAGTCACTGCGAATTAGCACCTACGAACCCGAAGAGAACGAGAAGGAGTTGCGTGCCGCGCTGGACTTGCTGCCTGAGTTAAGAGGCAATGCTCTGTTGAGAGTGGAAATGCAAAAGCAAGACATGGCCCGCGCATACAACAAGAAGGTTAGCCCAAGGAGCCTTGAGGTTGGGGATTATGTGATAAGGAATCTCGCAGCCACTGGAAAGGAGGTTCCAGGTGGCAAGCTGAGGCCGAAGTGGGAAGGTCCACTCCTCGTCGTTGAGAAGGTTAGGGATGGAACTTTTCGTTTGGAAGAGCTCGACGGCACTCCTGTACCGAGGCCATGGAACCTCATTCACCTCAAGAAATACTATGCTTAGTTTTTGGTTGAGTTGTAACATATCTCGTTTGTACTTAGTTGTTTTATCAAAAATGTAGCGCATGGCGCATCCAGAACGATGTATTCCTTTCGTTTTAAATTAATGAAATGGCATGCGGCCAAGTAGTTTCCATCATTTCAGTGATCTAGGTCTTACCAATTTTTGATATGTTGTCAATGATAGAGTAAGGAACAACTCCACAAAATATCATCCCCAAATACCTTAGGAGTCGACAGGAATTATCAAACTACCGAGGGGCGGAACAGATTCTCGGGTAGATAGACACAGCTTCACTAAAACATCTCCACAAGTATCATCCGAGGGAATCTTGGCATGATCTACATGTTCCTAGATTTGTATCGAAAGCACGGTTTTAACGCCACCAACCATGCTCTAATCAGAGATCATATGAGAGAATTATGTGTGTTTGAAGTTGACACAGTAATGCTGGGAATCTTCTGCGGGTGGAGGCTACGAGAATAAGGTGAGAGGGAGAGAGAGAGAGCCGACTATTTATAGTATAAGCTAGGGTTTATCTCTTTTAATTTGTGTGAATGGGTTTGAGGGTAGACTCGGGTTCGGGCTTAATTAGTCGGGTGAGATGAGTGATCCATAAATCCGATCCAAGTCCAATAATCTAATTTTACAACTTCCAAAAATAGAATTACCCAATTACTAAAATAGTCCATAATTCACCAAACTCCCAAAATAACTCTTATTAATTCCCTCAAAATAATTAATAAACGTAACACCCTAATTAAATAAAGTCCCAAAAATACGGGGTGTTACAATGAGGTCGAGTCCACGGATGAGGAGGAGACCGAGACCGATAGTCGTGACACATCAACTTTCGAGGCTCGAGTAGCCGCAGTCAGGGAGGTGCTGCGAAAGGAGATGTTGGAAAAACCTGGATGCGCAGATGGCTGCATTCCGAGAGGAGACGGTGGCGAGGATGCCAGTGCTCTCCGCTCAGGCGCAGCCCGTCTCGTCCGCAACCAAGAAGGGAAAGAAGAGGGCTGGTTCCGCCACTCGCGTCAAGAGGGCGGTAGCGCGCGCAGAGGAGGCGCAGAGACAAGCCAACCTCAAATTCTTGGATGCGCGTCACATCATTGATGCGGGCAGAGCCAGGAGAGAGAGAGGGAGAAGAAGAAGGAAGAAGAGGAGAGGCTGAGACAGGAGAAGGAGAAGGAGAAACAGAAGGAGGAGAAGAAAAGAAGAGAAAGAGAGAAAGAAAAAGAGAAAACACAAATGTCTTACAAGAAGTTCTCCGCGAAGGAGAAGGGAAAAGGCGTTGTGGTGGAGGAACGCGTGTCTGCATACGACCGATTAGGGCCGTACCCAATGCGCCCCAATGGTCCGATCCGGATTGGGTCTCGGTCACCACCGAAGACACGACACGCAGAGTCCACCCACCATTCGCGACCAAGAGCTGGGACCCCAGCGCGCAGGGTGAAGCCGCGTCGGGATCATGACAGCGCGTCTGAGTCTGAGGACGAGACGGAGGGGGAGGCGAGTTCGAAGTACTATAGCCGTGGACGCGGTGGTAGGTCCACACTGCTATGCGACTCTCCCTTCACGAGCTGGATCCTGATCGCGGACAAACCGCCGGGGGTCAAGAAACCCAAAATGACAGAGTATGACGGGGTCGGAGACCCACACGACCACATATCTTCTTATTTGCACAACATCAGTTATTTGACTATGGATGAGCCGACCATTTGTAAGCTGTTCCCATCTACGCTGTGCGGCATTGCGCAGAGATGGTTCGATCAATTGCCCCCCAATAGTATTGACTCTTGGAGGGAGTTGAGGAAGAAATTTGCTGGCCACTTCGTCACCAGCAAGACAAGGAAGAAGACATCTATCCACCTCGCCACAGTCAAACAAGGAGACAATGAGACTTTGGACGAGTACATCCAGCGATTTCGCATGAACGCGACGCACGTCACCAACCTTACTGACGAGGCTGGGATTGTGGCGTTGATCATGGGAATGGCTGAGGGTAGATGCAAATATGACCTGGTTGCGAAGGAGCCCAGAACGATGGTGAGCGCTTACCAGAGGGTGGCTGCGCATGTTAATGCCTCACTGGTAAACAGCTCGGGGCGCAAAGAGAAGGCTGCGGCGGCGGCGCAGCCCAGGAATCAAGATTTCTCGGCTGCGTGCCGGCCGAGCAATGGCTTGCGCAATCCAGGACGATTCAACACCAATATAAGAAACATCTTTCTGGCAATCAAGGAGAGTGAAATGTTGCCTGCACCCAGGCCAATGTCCGATGCGGACAGAACACATCCACACCAGTACTGCGAGTATCATTTGGAGAATGGGCACAATACCCGAAATTGTCCTAACTTGGGGGATGTGTGTCATAATCTGGCTGATAATGGCTTGTTGAGGGCGTACCTTGCTCGGCTGCGGGGGCAGCGAGATAGGTACCGTCAACAAGCCCAAAGGCGCAACAACAACAACAACAATTACAACAATTACAACAACAACAACCGCAACAATAACAACAATGGATGGCCGGGTAATCGACCGCGGCCACCAAGAGAAGGAGGTGACAGGCAGCACAGTCCCGGTGTGATAAACACCATTTCAGGCGGGTTCGCAAGTGGAGGGCCAAGTCACCGCGGCCGAACAGAGAATTTGAAAATTTTTGTCAATTCCATTGCGACACCCCTGACCAGGACTATTCGAATTCCTGACATCACCTTGAGACAAGCTGATATCACTGAGGTGCGCACACCTCATGATGACCCAGTGGTGGTCACTATGAAGGTGGCAAACAAAGATATACGAAGATGCCTGGTGGACACGGGATCCTCGGTTGATATCATGACTTTGGAGTGCTTGTTGAAGCTAAAATACACAAGGAAGGACATCAAGCCACTCCGTGAACCGATTGTGGCGTTTGGTGGGCAGACAATCTACCCGGCTGCGAAAGGAGATGTTGGAAAAACCTGGATGCGCAGATGGATCACCCGGCTCGCATTAGAGGCAGGGTCGCAGACGCTGCCCTCGGCGAACATGTCTCCAGCTCGGAGTCGTTCGCCTACGCACTCGTGCCCAGTAATCAGGGGGCCCTTCATTTATGGACATCCGCACTGCGATGCTGGGTATATATGAGGCGTAGAACCCCAGATCCTCGGGCACGGATAGTCGAGCTGAACTTCATCGGCTCAAAATGACATCTCGGGCTCGACCCTCGTTAATATCCGAGTTCTAATTCGAACAAAGGATGGGTTATAATGGCCCATAAAAAATGAGCTGAGTCATAATATTCCACCCTTGGGTTAATACCTCAAGGGGCGCAGTCAAATAACGAGTTTGTGTTTGTTGTTTTCTTGCAGGTACTATGTTAAAATCTGGATGAGTGGTAAAGCTCGTTAAGTTAAGATCGCACCCAATTTCAGGGGAGATGTTTGATTGCGAAGATCGCACCCAATTTCAGGGGCGATGTTTGATTGCGATGACCGCCCCAATTTTAGGGGCGATGTTTGATTGCGATGACCGCCTCAATTTCAGGGGCAAACTCATTCAGTCAAGTCGAAATCGCACCCAAATTCAGGGGCGATATCCGGCTGCGTTTTCCACCTCAATTTCAGGGGTGCGGTTACAAAATTGAATCGAAATCGCACCCAGATTCAGGGGCGATAGTCGACCGCGATTTCGTCTCCTTTTTTAAGAAGGAAGTGTATTTGATCATAGCAAGATCGCACCCAAATTCAGGGGCGAAGTACGGCTGCGACAATATATGAAGACAAAGACATATTTTTGCAAGTATATGAAGACAGTTGAAAAGAAAGAAGTACTTGGCTATTCAACAAAGTAAAAAAGCAAGAAATTTTCAAAAACCGCAGCCAAAACACCCCTTTTGAGGCGGCTGCGGCGGTACATCATCAAAGTGTTCAAAGCAAAAATTGTTCAAAAAGTACAAGTACAAAAAATATTGTCTAGGGGGCAACATCTGTGGTGGCGGCATCGGTAGTGGCCGCGGTGGTGTTCTCTGGCTGAGCAGCACCATCTTCTCGCTCCTCGCCCCCGTCGACATCATCATCATCATCGCCTTCGCCTTCGTCGTCGTCGTCGTCACCCGAGTCCACATCAATGACGGGTGGCGGCGTAAACACCGGCTGCTCCCTGGGCTCTGGCTGCGGCGCGACCTCGTCAAAGTTGATGGCTTCGGGCAACGACCACAAGTCTCGCCGCGCCTGGTCCATCAAACTGTTCCGCCTTGCAAGCATGAACTCTAATCCCTGTGCCACGACGTCGGAATCTTCAAAGGAGGCAAGAAATTGCGCTTCAGCGCGCTCCAGAGCAGCCTTATGCGCTTCCACCTCCACTGGAGCTAAGGTTTTGGGATGCTTATCGGATATCGCATCCACTTCCCTCAGTGCGAAAATGGCAGCTTGCTTCATGCCCTCAGCAGCCTCGAAGCGCACCGCGCCCATCTTGTCATTCACCAACACATCGAAGTAAGGGGAGGCAAGGAATTTAGCTTTGGCATTGCAAGCCCGATACGCCCAAAACCAAACATGGCCCTTTGCATTCTCCACTTGGCGCAGTAGGCTCTCCTCGTTTGCCTTCGACGTGCTCTCTCTTTGCAGGGCCGCAGCAAGATCCTCTTTCAGCTGCGCGTTGGCCTCACACAGGGATGAGTTGGCCTGTGTAAGTTTCTCGTTCTCCGCAGCCAAAGAGGAGCTGGCACGTTTTAGCTTTTCATTGTCCTTATTGAGAGAGGCGGCATGACTCATGGTCGCACTGCAATCCGCCTTTGCTTTTCGTGCCACCTCCTCCGCAGCGGCCGCCTTGGCCTCCAACTCCTTCGCGCTTCAGCGGCTTTGAAAATTTCAATGTTCAGCTCGGCAGTATGCGCAATTAAGGCTTTCACGTCCTTGTCACGTTGCTCCGCCACCACGGCCAGCTCCTTGAGCTTAGCCTTGTCCATCCGCATACGCTCGGCGGGGTCACCATAACGGTCAAAGATATGGGAGGCGATCCCGGCCAACTGCACAAGAAAGCCAAAGTAAGAACAAGGGCAAAGGGTAAAGGAAGACAAGAAAGAGGGGTCATCAGAAACTTACGCTGAAAGCGTGCGCACAAAAGTGTTCCAGCCAGTTGCAAGGTGTAGGTTGGCTGCGCGACCAATGACGAAAAGGCACGAGCGCTTCGTTGAGGGAGCCATTTAACCCCCGAATAGCCCAAACCCCGTCCACGTTAGGCATGGGCTGTCCCGTCTGGTCGGGTATGCGCATTAGCGACGTGGTAGGCCACCCAAGCCTGAACGCGAAGGAAAGTCAGAGCGGCGGTAAGCAAAAGGACCATTAGCACGAATGGAAATAGACTTACTTGGGCCAAACGCAGTCCCCTCGTAGCCAGAAGGTGACGCACCCATGCTGTGCTCACTCCCATCCATACTAGAGCCCCCACCGCTCGACTGCGATGGGTAATTGTTGAGGGACTTGCCCGCACGTTGATTTTCAAGAATCTGCAAAGAGGGGATAGTTTAGAAAAAATCACAAGTACTACAACGAAATAAAAGAGAACAGATAATGTGAGTACTTACTGGCGACAGGGTCTCCGCAGTAGCGGATGAGTGCTCCGCAGCCGTTTCTTTACCAGCGCGACGGCTGGTTGGTGGAGACGATGGCTGCTCCATCGACGCCTGATGTTCCGCAAACACCTCCTGCTGAACAGGTGATTGCGGAGCAGACACTTCCTGAACAGTAGGCGACGGCGGAGTGGTCACCTCTTGCCGCATTGGCACCTCCCGCACCGGCTCCGCGGCTATAGGAGTAGAGGAGGAAGCTTTCTTCTTCTTCGACTGCGACGCAGCCTGCTGGGTCGAGGAAGGCTGACCTCGTTTACGTTTACCACCGGCGCCTGTCTTCTTCTTGGCCGCGCCGGCCTGAGTTAAAGCCGCGGTCTCTTCGCGACCAGCTCGCGCATTGTCGGGTGCGTCCGCCACCTTGTTGCGTTGAAGCATAAGGTGCAACATGTCGTCTCTGGTCAAGAGTGTTGATATCTTCTTCTCGACTGCGGCGATTGCACTTTCTGCAAAACCAAAGAAAGTAGAAAAAGTAGAAAAACATTAGACAAGTACAAGAAACAAATACAACACAGACAAAGAAAGTATCCTACGGCGTTGCGCTTCATTATCGGGCTTCATGAGACCCGCGGCGAACAACCATTCATTGCTCAGGGCTTGGTCCGAAGTGGGTGTCCAGACGCAATCCTGCGGCTCCGCACCCTTGGCTTGAAAGAAATAATCGCGCAGTTCGCACATGCGCGGACCCAGTGGAGGCGCGGACCCAGTGGAGGCGCCAATCGAGTCGACGTGGGAGGGTCACCCGCAACCCGCACGAATATGGGGCGGTCAAGATCGGTCGCAGCCGCATCCAAACCAACCCAAAAGAACCTGTTTTTCCATACAACCTTGTTTTTACGGGGTTTGGTTGGTTGCGTCACATAGTTTCCATCGTCCCAATTTCAGAGGCGATGTTCGGTTGCAATTTCGTCCCAATTTCAGGGGCGAAGTCTGTTTCAGAAGTCGAAATCGCACCCAGTTCAGGGGCGATGTTCGGTTGCGATTTCGTCCCAATTTCAGGGGTGAAGTCTGTTTCAAAAGTCGAAATCGCACCCAGTTCAGGGGCGATGTTCGGTTGCGATTTCGTCCCAATTTCAGGGGCGAAGTCGGTTTCAAAAGTCGAAATCGCACCCAGTTTCAGAGGCGATGTTCGGTTGCGATTTCGTCCCAATTTCAGGGGCGAAGTCTGTTTCAAAAGTCGAAATCGCACCCAGTTCAGGGGCGATGTTCGGTTGCGATTTCGTCCCAATTTCAGGGGCGAAGTCTGTTTCAAAAGTCGAAATCGCACCCAATTTCAGGGGCGATGTTCGGTTGCGCTTTCGCCTCAATTTCAGGGGCGAAGTTCAATTCAAGAAGTCGAAATCGCACCCAGTTCAGGGGCGATGTTCGGTTGCGATTTCGTCCTAATTTCAGGGGCGAAGCTCATTTAGAGCGACAAGAAGCAAGGCTAGTAAAAGAATGATCGCAAACAAGTATTACGGAACAACGCATACGGCCATGAAACTCGCAAGGGGCGAAGTTTTTCGATTAAAATCGAAAAAATACGAGCCCCATGGCCTAGGCAAGTGACGGACAAGAGAGCGACATCATAGGACTTTGTCAAGGCGCATTGCATGAGCCAGGACAAAGGGCGGCCAGGGGATGCGCAGTCAGGTCACCCTCGGTGCCGAGGAGGGCCGAGACGAGATGACCGACGAGCGCAACCCGACTTCGAGGGGCTCTGTTGGTACACATTTATAATTGGGCCACAGCCCTTCGAAATGGAGGCCCAATGCCCTTGATAAAGCCCAAATGATATCTTCCAAGCCCAATGCACCACATCCGTTGGATGTCCAAGGGAATGAGGGGTCAAGATGAAGGGGGGACCTCTAATGGTATCCTTTAGGGTTACCTCCTCCACTATAAATACCCCCTCATTTTCTCCCTTTAAGATGATCTAAGGACTCATTTATTACAACATTCATTACAATTCTCTCATTTATTGCTATCATTTACTTCGACCGCACCCGACTGACTTAAGCATCGGAGGGGCGTCGCCTGGGTAGAGCCCGGGCCTCCCTTGATCGTTTGTTCTTGGTTGCAGGTTGAGAATATAGACCCCATCTATCCCAAAGTCGAACTCACACCAACAGGCTGCTACAAATTTCTCAAGTTGGTATAAACTTCCCTGAGTCCATATGTACAGGTTTGTATAAAATTAATTCAGCCTACTTCCACTAAACTAGTCCCCCTTATTATTCACATACCCAAACAATTAACCACACCAATAATCAACTTTGGCACATAAGCTAACAAGGATGATTATCGCACCCTCAGTCGTCGTGCTTGCCATTGTAGATGAGAAATGCGAGTAAGAGATTTGGAGGGATGAGCAAGGAAATGATAGGAAAACGATGAGACGGCATCCCAGGTGTGTCGTGGTTGTGGGGCCTTTGACGTCGGGTGATATTGGTGGTGGTGTCGGAGGTTTTGGTGCGGCAGGTATGGCGGAGCAGGCAGTGGTTGGTGTTGGGAAGGGGGAAGAGTGGAGAGAGAAAATAAGAGTGATTTATTTCATTATAAACTTTGGAAATTAAAAGAATTTGGGTGTAGATTCAGAAATATTATGAAGGGCAAAGAAGGGAGTTTATTAATTTTGCTTTGGTATCAGTAATTGTTGACTTGGCAAAATCAGCACCCAAAAATAAAAGTGAAATTTGAGAAATAATGATTGAAATTTGAGAAACAATAAAAATACATAATGATTATAAAAGTGATATATAACGAGTGAAAATTGGAAATACATAATATAATATCACAAATTCATAATCAATAAATTAATATAAAAACTAATAACTAGAAACTAGACTTTCCTACATGCACGTAGACAATAGTCAACAATAAAACTATACTTTACAGATTGTAAATCAATTGGACTACTGGTCCAGGCCATGAGCTCATTTCAATTATTATCACGTCGACTTTAATTGGACTTACATGTAATCCTCATTTTCATGTCCTGTCCAAATATCTCGCATATACCTTTCTATTTAGTGGTTCCATATATACCGTTATAAGGATTTCATAATTTCTTACATTAACTTCATTGGTCAATACTGATAAATGATATATGAATACAAATTTTAGGAGGTACCATTCCTTTTCTAGTAGGCCATCTACAATAGTTCAGATATCAATGTGTCTTTATAGAATTATAGATACTCATAGTATCGTAGTACTCTTCAAGAGTGTAACACTACGGAATTTGGAAAGTGGTTTATGGAGTTGGTTTGTCCCACATTGGGAAACTAAGGCTCATATGATCAGTTTATAATAGATTCCTACCATAATACTATCAACAAGGCTTTCACCTTTTAGAGCCCACGAGAGGATTTACGGGCCTAAGAGGTGACTTCCCATCTTATTGGGCTGTGTTGCGACGTATGATGGATCGGGCTATTACAGATGGTATCAGAGCAACCCTGCGACCGCGTGCTGAGTGCTGGGTTAGGCCCAGGTCAGCCGTCTAGCGGGGGTGATCTTGGACCTGTGTTGATGTTGGTATGGTTTGGCCGAGGCGCGCCGGGGACGTCGCGTTCCCTAAGTGGGGGAGTTTGTAACACTACGGAATTTGGAAAGTGGTTTATGGAGTTGGTTTGTCCCACATTGGGAAACTAAGGCTCATATGATGGATCGGGCTATTACATAGAGAGCCAACTGCATCATCTTGCCATTTATTCTAATATTGGAACCGAAATAATGTTTATACTACACTTCAGGTGCAATGTTTAACACGAACGTGGAAAGAATCTAAATGTTAAATGCATGCCAACTCTTTGACTAATCTGCAACTCGCTACTTCATTAATAATGGTATCTGCTTGCAGTTAAATCATAAGAGTTTTCATGCACAAACAAATATTAATGACTTGGAAGATAAAGCTGGTTCATTTAATATGTCAATACACAAATTCATTTCTGTCTGGAATATATTTTCTTATGTATCTCAAATATATTTACAAGAAATTCTTGTAAACTTGGGGAAAAATATATTTTTACCAGCTTTCTCCCATCATTCTCCCCCTAAAGTGGTAAAAACTATCCAATGGATAGATGGGGTCACTTATTGCAATCAGGTCCACCTTAAATTAAATATACTTACATACTTAATTAGTCGGCTCAATTCAGGAGCACAAATCAATGATCATAGGGAGTATGTATATGCATCATGCAGTTGGTTTTCTTGTGCTGAAAAATAATAGACCCAAAATTGGAGATCACTTTATTCATACACTTTAATATTGATTTCATAACTACCCAAAAAATGTGGACGCCCGGCCACTAAGTTATTCTCATCGTTTTTGTGTAGTATATAATCTTAGGGTCAGGTTCCGGTAGGAACCTTAATTATATAGGAACTTTAGGAACCACTTACAACCACAGGATTAAATATAATCCTACGGTTCTTAGACTCCATATTATTCCCCTTGTCTCCCTCCTTCTCACCCCTAATCTCCTTACCCCTTTCCCGACCACCCAGTCACCACACTCACCACAGCCACCATCCACCCCCGACATCACCAGTAAAACCGCCTCCCTCCGGCGACGATGATGTCATACCTTCCCACCTGTCACCATCCACCTAGCCATCATCACCATAATTTCTCGCAACCATGTCTGCCGCCTCCTAGTTTCGACCAACAACAACACTGACATCGATGTAGCCAACTCGTCAGGCGCATGCAAGCCGTCTGACGCCACCGCCATCACCTCCGCGACACAACCGCCATCATTTTCGAATTCATCTATTTGATGAACATTCAAACAGAAATTAATGAACATCCAAGTTTTATTGATGAACATCCAAGTTTTTATTAATGAACATCCAAGTTTTTTTTATGAACATCAAATCGGATGTATGTTCATCAATTTTGTACTCAATGTTCATCAATTATCAGACTATGTTCATTCAATATAAATCCAATGTACATCCAAATTTTTTCATTGAAAGTTCATCAAATCGATTCAATTCCAATTCATTGAACATTCATGCATATTACTTGCTGCGATCGTCGCGGATGTAGGAGGCATGAGAGAAAACGTGTGAGGAGAGAGAGCCGGTAAAGAGGAGTCGCCGGAGCCCGGAGGTGTTGACGTCGCCGGCCAGAATAGAAATGGAGGGAGGGGAAAGCAAAGGCGATGGGGATCGATGGGCCAGACGGCGTTGTCGGTGTGCGTCAAGTGAGGTGATGCTACACGTTCGCCGGCGATATTGTGTTGGTGTGTGGGCGTGCCGGCGACGGTTTGTCGGTTGGGTCAGAGAGGAGTGCGGGAAAGGGGAACGGGAAAGAGAAATGGTTTTGTTTGTTTTTTTTTTTTGACTTTTTTATTAGTTATTTTATTGACCATTGGATTTAACTGAATGGGTGGTTGAGATTGGTTCCTAAAGTTCCTATATACATAGAGTTCCTACCAGAACCTAAATCTATAATCTTATTTATCTCTAACATCCCCAATATTAAAATTTGGTTCTATCTCGTTGTTATGTCTTGCCATAAAAGAATAAATTTATAACACGAGATAGTCTTTCAGCACATTATCATATTCTATGATGGAAAATTCCAATAACTTTATAATTCGATGGCCTTCTTTATCACATCAAACTATATGTTAGTATTATTTCATTTTTGATCATTTGTCAAATCTCAAACTTATAGCCGGCGAAATAGTAATGATCATAAGTCAATCTTCTGGTTGACTAAATTTCACAATTTTCTTGTGCACTATTACAAATGATGTGATACTTGGACACGATCTTGTGTCTCATTGATATTGGCAAGACTAAAACATATTCATCTATATTTGTACTTTTCTAGAGCGAATTTCTTCTGGGTAGACAACGATCTTCTGGATGAAATTTATTTTCACATTAAAAAAATATATATAAATTATAGACATCTTTTGCATAATTTGAACTCTTCTAGAGTATATATAATTTTCATTTCACCCCATGCTCTTCAGGAGCATCTGTCTATTATACTTTCATCAAATATCGCTTATTGAGCTAGAGGTTATTTCATAATAATTCTACCCATCTTCAGTGATTAATAAATATCAACTAACAATAATAAATTAGATAAAAACAAAGTGAGAAAGTAATATTCAAAATTAGTATGAGAAAGAAACACTAAAAACAAACCACGAGCTAAGTTATATAAAATTGTATTGAGACTTCAAGCTCAATCTTTGATCCAATTACTTGATGCAATTGTATCGTCATAAATCGTAACTTGAACTTCAGGTTCAAGTACTCTCTGAGTTCCAGTCTAACTGATTAGAGTAATTCACTTTACAGATTTGAAACTTCAAGTCCAAAAATAATTTACGAGTCTTATAGTCATTGTGAATGTTTTCGCATATATACAATCAACTAATTTCTTGTTGTGATCATCAGGACAAATTAAAAGTATATGATCTTGAAATTCAGAATTCTGGCTAAAGATAATTTGAGAACTTAATTGCTCATCACAATGAGATAATTAGTAATATAGAACTTTTAGGTCCAATATTTTATTAGTCATCAATATTAACTTAGTTTTCTCAATCAAATTACTATTAAGTTCCATCATACTATTGTCCAAGCCTAGTACAAGATAACAGTCAATTGCACACTTTTAACTTCAGGTTCAAGACCTTGTAATATATGTAATCCAACTATATACGATCCTTAAACTTTGGGATCAATATTATTTAATCTCAAATTTATCCATAGGACTTTAAGTATATGAAAATTCAGTTACTTTAGGTAAGTAGATACAATGACTCATGTGGCCTTACACGTTACAAATTACACATAATCTTAGAATTTCTTGCTGAAATTGATCGTCATATGATCATAAAGATATAAATTATACAAAATACATAACCATGAATATTACACTCCACAAGACAATTGTTATTGACCAATTATACTATTGAGCCTTTTTTTGCTCTATTGAACCGTACGTATGTAGTATGTCCTCCTTGACAATGCAAGGATCACAAATTGTATGGTCAATTGCATAATACACTTTTGATCCTATTGATCTTGAATTTTGATCTTCGGGCCAAAATTTTGGTATGCACTTAAGTGTTTACTAATCCAAATAATTTGCTTGTTATTCGCAACTTCTGGTTCGAAATTATCTTAACTCAAAGAACAAATCTGAAATAATGGTACCGAGTGTTTAGGTACATGGTTAGTGGCCTTTATTTGCAAAACGATAATAAAATTGTAATATTTTCTTTTATCTCCATTTCTAATGAAAAATGGTGTCATAATATTGACCACCATGGTTATAAATTACGACCTTGCGTTCGTTCTATTATATAAGACCATGAGATGTTTGGCCCTTTCATTTATATGTCCTATATTATAGAATTGTAGGACTTTCTACTATATATAGTCAATATACGTAAAAGTCTCGGCCACACCCACATTCATCCATGTCCGCGACCATGACTACAGGCATGATCCTTCATTTTCTCATAAAAGATTACATCTGCTCCGGGGAATGTAGTTGTTTAAATATGTATACACAAGTAATAATGAGAAAAATTATATGATCGAACTATGTATAAATAATCAATCTTAACTTATAAAAATAAGAACAACAATAAAACGAAAAAAAGAAACCAAACCAAACCATACTTGCCTTTACCTGATGACGTGAGATTGCAAACAATTTGGTCAAAAATGTATATCAATATACTCTTGTTTTATACTCCACAAGTCCACGTATAAACATTGTGTAACTTTGAGAAATTTATCGGGCCGAATGATCTTTATGTGTGCCGCGTGCGCAATTATAACGCAAAAGAACTCAACCGTGGACTTAGGGGCTGTTTAGAGTATCAGTAGTTCTACGTTCATCTACTACCGCTTTATAAGCATAAAAGGAATTAGGGTTAGAGCATCGTACTGATAACGTATTGTGAAATAAAGAATAAGAGTAGAGAGATTAGAGAGGTGAAGTGAGGAGTAACCATCTTATTAATGACATAAGGGGTATATATAAAAGTATCGTCTTGGAGGACAAGAGGTTTACAGTATGGTAAGGAGATATTTTTATATGTGTACATACTATAACAATATGACATAATATATCCTATGAGATATGGACATCCATAATATAATATTTCATAACAAGATTTTTATTTTCTTTATTATTGATGTATAAGAGCAGTTGTATACTTTCCTCTCAAAAAAAAAAAGAGAGTTGTATACTAGTACTAGTATACTAGTATGTATTTGTAGCATTTAGAAATGAATCTATGTATTTGTACCGTACCATTAAAGAATGAATGTTTGAATTTTGAAGGTTAGGCATTTCCTTTCACTTTAGCATTTTGCTAATTAATATGCTAAAAACAAGATATACTTGAGCATACAAAATTATGACTATAATGTAACATTTATGTACTTTATTATACAAAATTATGTACTTTAGCGTAAAATTTATGTACTTCTATTTAAACTTAATGTGTTGTACTTTAGTGTAAAATTTATATACTTTAGCGTAAAATGCTTTCTAATCTATCTACTTTTTTTAATCGAATTTACTTATATGTCACGTAATTTTATGCCTAAATTGTGTATTTTAACTACTAAAATGCGTTAAAATTATAACAATGACGTATCAATTATGCACTTTAGCATAACGTTTATATACTTTAACAAATTTGTTATGTGTTTTAGCATATCGATTATGTACTTGAACATACCAATCTTTAATAGTGTTATTGACGCTTCACATATCAAAATGCATGTTTAATACTTAAATTACATAAATAATACGCTAAAGTACATAAGTAATACGCTAAAATACATAAATAATACGCTAAAGTACATAAGTAATACGCTAAAGTACATGAAATTTATAAGCTTAAATACAAAATGTTTTTCGTGGAGTAATTAATGGATACTCTAAAAACCAATACGAACACAATTAGCAATCTACATGTAATATAGTACATATTTGATTCACTAAAGTACATAACTTTGACGCTAAAGTACACAATTAACACGTTATGGTACATTACTCCAATTAGGATTCAGTTCATATGAGAACAGTCCTGTCTATGGGAACCTTGAGAACTCATATGGACCACTAGATCAAACAATCTGACGGTCAATAATATGCGCGTATTTGTTGTCTTTATCTCAAGGCAAATACTATTGTACCCCCGGGGTACCAAGAGGAAGGTACCCCCCGTCCAAAATGAACCAATGGACATAATAACGCGCGGCCCATAATGACAAGAACTGAAACAAGCAACCCGGCCCATAATGAAAAGAACTGAATCAAGCAACGCGGCCCAACATAAACAACCTAAAACGCAATAACTTCTTGTCCACGTTATTTTCTCTCTCATCTGTCGTAATATTTCGAAATTAATTGCACCTGAGAAATTTCATGTCGAATCAAGAAGAAGAGATTGCGGTTATGGACGACGAACTTCTGGATATGGCGGAGGAACTTGCGGAATTTTGCCCAAAAATGGAGGGCAAAGTTTCGGAATTGCCAGCAGGTTCCACATTGATTTTTTGTGTTTAGAATGATTTTGTTCAAGGATGTTTTATGAATATGTTCTTTGTTTTGTTCGGAAATGGTTACTTTTTGTCCTAGGATGCTTTGTTTCAGGATTATTTTTGTGTTTTTTTTTTGTGTTTGGAATGGTTTTGTTTTAGGATGGTTAAAATTTTGTTCTAGGATGAATGCTTTTTGTCCTAGGATGGTTAGTGTTTGTTTCAGGATGAAGTTTTTTGTGCTAGGATAGTTAGGTTTTATTTCAGTATGAATGTTATTTGTTCTACGATGAATGGTTTTGTCCTAGGATGGTGAAATTTTGTTCTACGATGAATGGGTTTTGTCCTAGGATGGTTGGTTTTTGTTTCAGGATGAATGGGTTTTGTCCTAGGATGGTTGGTTTTTGTTTCAGGATAAATGGGTTTTGTCCTAGGATAGTTGGTTTTTGTTTCAGGATGAATGTTTTTTGTATTAGGATGAATGTTTTTTGTCCTAGGATGGTGAAATTTTGTTCTACGATGAATGGGTTTTGTCCTAGGATGGTGAAATTTTGTTCTACGATGAATGTTTTTGTTCTAGGATGAATGGGTTTTGTCCTAGAATGGTTGGTTTTTGTTTCAGGATGAATGGGTTTTGTTCTATGATGGTTGGTTTTTGTTTCAGGATGAATGGTTTTGTTCTAAAATGAATGTCTTTATCATTTTTAGGGGATCCCAAAGTTGTTGTACCAGAAGCATCAGAATCTGTGCTGTTAGGGAAGACTTCTCCGTCTATGGACGAAGCTCATAAGTTATATAATGACTATGCTTATACTAAGGGGTTTGGGACAAGGTTGCATAATATCAGATATAGGTATAACAGTTCTGAAGTAAAGGGGAGAGAAATTGTTTGTTCAAAACAAGGATTAAAAAGGCAGCCCGGTGCTGTTGGTAAGCAGTTCACAAAACTGAACTTGAGGACTGGATGCAAGGCTATGGTGTTCTTTGAAAAGAAGGGAGATGATTTATGGGAAGTGACTAAGCATAATATGGTCCATAATCATTTGCTTGTCCCTCGTGATAAGGTGCATCAACTGAAATCACATAGGAAATTCAGTGCAAATATTCTTAAGATTTTACGAGATTTAGTAGATTCTGGAATTGATGTAGCGGATGCATTTAGGTTTTTGAAGGCTCAAGCGGGTGGATCACCAGCTCTTGGATTTAGTAAAAAGGATGCATATAATAAACTTGGTGCAGAAAAGTTGAAGTTTATTGATGGATGTGATGCACGAACATTGATGAATATTTTTGCGAAAAGGCGTGAGAGTGAGGATGATTTTTACTTTGCTTTTGAGCTAGATGAAGAAGCTCGTTTGGTGAGTTTCTTTTGGAGGGACAAACGCATGAAACAAGATTATAGGCTCTTTGACAAACTTTTCATTCATGATACTACTTATAGAACAAATCGGTACAAGATGATTTGTGCTCCTTTTGTGGGAATAAACCAACATGGTAACAATTGCATGTTTGCTTGTGGGTTCATTTTAAATGAACGGATCGAGTCCTTTGTTTGGCTGTTCAATCAGTTTCTGCAGTCGATGGATGGCTTGCAACCTGAAACTATTATGACTGATCAAGCTTTTTCTATGGCTGCTGCTATAAGGGAAGTATTTCCGAACGCCAAACACAAGCTTTGCACTTGGCATATTTTGAAGAATTCCAAGAATAATATTCCACATCTAACAGGGCTGCCTGGGTTTGAGGTTTTGTTTAATCAAGTCCTCATGTATTGTGACACCATTGATGAGTTTAATCACTTCTAGACTAGGTAAGTATTGTAAAACAGTTTTTGGAATGAATATTTTATTGTTTTAGAATGACTGTAATCTGTTCTGGAATGAAAACTTTTTGTTCTAGGATGTATACTTTTTGTTATGGAATGAATGTTTTATGTTCTAAAATGAGCTCTACTTGTTCTATAATGAATTGTTATTGTTTTAGAATGACTGAAAAGTGTTCTGGAATGAAACACTGCCTTAGTTATTCTGAAACACTAGTGAGTCATTCTGTAACAATACTAGGTTATTCTGTAACACTTTTGAGTCATCCTTTAACATTCTCTGACCATTTTTGAAACTGTCTTTATTGTTTTATACCCAGATTGGTGAATGAGTACCAATGTGAAGATCATTCCTGGATTGTGAGACTTTGGAATTCAAGGGAAAAATGGTGTGCGGCTTATACAAAAGACCATTTCTCAGGTGGTATTTTGTCGTCGCAAAGGAGTGAAAGTACAAACAATAGTGTTTCGAGAAGGCTTCATGCAACAGCTTCTTTGCATGATTTCTACAAATGCTTATGTGGAGTTATAGCTGAATGGAGAAGTAATGAAAAGGAAGAGGATGGGCGCTGTGACAATGGCTATCCAGAGGTTGCAATACCAAATGTGTCCATCTTGGTTCAAGTTTCAAAAATATACACAATTAAAGCATATGTGATGTTCCAAGAGAACTGGTTGAGTTCATTGTCATGTCGCCACAATCGTGATGTTGATGATGGTAATTGGAGTTGTTTCGTTGTGTGGAAACCAAACAGTGAACTTTTTGCTCATGTGGTGCGGATAAATTTGCAAACCAACGAGGTTAATTGTACTTGTAAACAGTTCGAGGAGGTTGGTATACTTTGTTGTCATGCCTTAAAAGTTTATGTTATAATGTGCGTTGACAGTGTTCCAGATATGTATATTGTGCACCGATGGACTAGAGCAGCAATTCAACCTTTTGAAGAAGGTGAGTCGAGTAGTTCAAGGGCAAATGTTTCGGAATCATCTACTATTTGGATAATGACAATGCAACGGAATTGGAATGGGTTAGTGCATGCTAGTTCTGGGAATTTGGATGCTAGACGTGTCTGCCAAGAAGCTTTTGATCAAGCTAAAAATACCATCGAATATCAGTTGGGTCCTATTGGTGGAGACGATGCTGAAGTCGATGGTACTCCTCACCTAGAAGGCATTCAGATTCGTAATCCTGAAGGGGCTCGTACACCGGGTGCAAGAAATGTTAGGCGAAAGAGTACAAGGGAGAAAATTTGTAACCGTTTGAGAACAAGGAAAAAGATTGTCAAGCAGTACCTAGAATCTGAATCAGGCCCGTCGTATGTTAATACTGTTAGAAACTCGAGGAAATATTCTACAAACACGAGGGCGAATGTTGTCGAGGATAGTACATCACAAGTTACACCTACTCTTAGTAACATCACATGCGATTTTGATTTAAATTTGTAAAAAGAATTCTTTTTTTGATTTAAAATAGACGGATTTTGTTCTAGGATTATTACTATATGTCCCAGGATGATTATATGATGTCCCAGGATGATTACTTTATGTTTTCAGGATGATTAATCTATGTTTCAGGATGATTACATTATGTTACAGGATGACTACTTTATGTTTCAGGATGATTACTCTATGTTCTAGGATGATTACTATATGTCCCAGGATGATTATATTATGTCCCAGGATGATTACTTTATGTTTTCAGGATGATTAATCTATGTTTCAGGATGATTACATTATGTTACAGGATGATTACTTTATGTTTCAGGATGATTACTCTATGTTTCAGGATGATTACTATATGTCCCAGTATGATTATATTATGTCCCAGGATGATTAATCTATGTTTCAGGATGAGTACTTTGTGTTCCAGGATTGGTATGTTTTTGTTCTAGGATGATTTAACTCCGGAAACTTAGTATGCAATATAGTCAAATCTGTTTATATAATTCAACGAGTTCCGATGTTTATAACATACTATATTACAAAGTCTAATTTACTTAATAACTATGAAAATGAAAAAACTGTCATTATTTACTTTTTGCTGCTGTTGCTTTCGTCCTCAACTATCATTATTTACTTTTTTTTTCTGACTTTTTTGCTTCTGCTGCTTTCGTCCTCAACTGTTGGTTGGTCACTAATTTTTTGGCCTTCGTTATTTCTTCAAGCTCCTTTTGAACTTTCTTAAGCTTCTTCTTTTCATCTTCTTGTTTCTTCTTTGACAATTGTCTTCCTGATGCAGTCAAGTAAGTATCCCTCATAATATCTGTCTTTATCTTGTTGTTGCCATCCAATATTATTTCAGCACAGAGTTTTGCTCGATAAAACCGCCTTCTTGCTGCCTTCAAAATAAAATCGAAATAGGACATGTTATAGCAGTTGCATGTGTATTCATGAAGTTTTTTCGAGAACGAAACATATAAAATCCAAAACTTAATGCTTACCAAATGTAAGTCGGATGTCCAGGATTCTCCATGGAAGCGTTCCATGTGCATCATCAGAAACAAACCACAGTCCCACAAGTTTCTATCGTTTTTCCAGGCAAGGTCAACTACTTCGTATTTTTTGCGATCAATGCACTTTTCAATACACTCTGGAATATAACGAAATTTTTTTGCCATCGAGAACAATCTTAATTCTTCAACCTATAATTTAGAATACAATATTAGAGAATAAACGATTCATGCTATCACAAAAACTAACCATCACAGAACAAAATCAACTTATCCTAACCATCTTAGGACAAAAAGCATCAATTGTAAAACAAAAAGTAACCATTCATCCTGGAACAAAACTTAACCATCCTAGGACACAAGTCATCCATCACTGAACCAAGAATTACCATCCTAGAACATAAGCCATTCATTTCCAAACAAAAGCCGTTTATCGCAAAACAAAACGTAACTTCGTGGCATAATATTTAGCCTAATCATCCCAAAATACAGTCTAACTATCCCAACACAAACCCTGGTCATATACATAACCATTCTAGGACAAAGAGCATTCATCCTGGAACAAAACTAAACCATCCCAGGACAAAATCCATTCATCCTGGAACAAAACCTAACCATTCTAGGACAAAAAGCGTCAATTGTAAAACAAAAAGTAACCATTCATCCTGGAACAAAACTTAACCATCATAGGACACAAGTCATCCATCATTGAACCAAGAATTACCATCCTAGAACATAAGCCATTCATTTCCAAACAAAAGCCGTTTATCGCAAAACAAAACGTAACTTCGTGGCATAATATTTAGCCTAATCATCCCAAAATACAGTCTAACTATCCCAACACAAACCCTGGTCATATACACTAACCATTCTAGGACAAAGAGCATTCATCCTTGAACAAAACTAAACCATCCCAGGACAAAATCCATTCATCCTGGAACAGAACCTAACCATCCTAGGACAAAAAGCGTCAATTGTAAAACAAAAAGTAACCATTCATCCTGGAACAAAACTTAACCATCCTAGGACATAAGCCATTCATTTCCAAACAAAAGCCGTTTATCGCAAAACAAATCGTAACTTCGCGGCATAATATTTAGCCTAATCATCCCAAAATACAGTCTAACTATCCCAACACAAACCCTAGCCATCCCAAAACATAACAAGTGCGATATACACTAACCATCCTAGGACAAAGAGCATTCATCCTGGAACAAAACTAAACCATCCTAGGACAAAATCCATTCATCCTGGAACAGAACCTAACCATCCTAGGACAAAAAGCATCAATAACTACGCTGATTATCGCAATACAGTCTAACTATCCCAACACAAACCCTGGCCATATACATTAACCATCCTAGGACAAAATTTAACCATCCTAGGATAAAATCCATTTATTTTGAAACAAAGCCGTTTATCTCAAAACAAAAAATAACTACGCGGACAAAATTTAGCATAATCATCCCGAAACACAATCGAACTGTCGCGAAACAAAACCTAACCATTCGGAATCAAAACCTAACCATCACGAATAAAAACCTAATCATTCCAAAACATAACCTAATCATTCCAAAATCAAAAACCTAATCATATCGAAACAAAACCTAATCATTCCGAAACATAATCCATACATCTCAGAACAAACAGTAGTCATTCCAATTCAAAAATCAAATTAATTTTTCAGTTACTGTTTCATGCATAAAAAAAAAAAAAAATCTGAAGAAAAATTACCTGTTCTCTTCAATTTTTTGCTGCCTTTGGGCTCGAACTGTTAATTTTGGCCTGCAAGTTCAAATTTGTGTTACTACATTTCAATAAAAAGCAAATTTCGAAACAAAAAAAAAGAAAGCGGAATTTTGATCTTACATTTGTTCTTCAAGTTGATTTTCTTCATTTGAACTTGTTATCATGTCTTCGATTTTTCTTTTTTGCTTTAATTGAGGCATTTTTTCTAATTTTTTCGACATTTTTTCGAACTATGTTGATGGCGGGAGGAAGCTTGTTGAAGAAGAAGAAGAAGAAGAAGAAGAAGAAGACTAGTTTTTTGAGAAGAGAAGTTACTATTGAAAGAGAGAGAAAATGTTATTTTACAAGGAAAGGGGGAAAACGGTTTTTTTCTTTTTTTGGGCCATGTTTTATCATTTGGGCCACGCTTCTTTTTATTTGGGCCGCGTTGTTTGTTTAACACTGTGATTCATTTTGGCCGGGGGGTACAAGATGGATGGTACCCCGGTGTACCATAGACGGATTGTTATCTCAATCATCGCGCTATCCCTCTTCAACAAAACACAAATTAGAATTCTTACTCACTTTCTCTCTCCTCCCATCTCATCCCATCCCTTTCATTCCACCATATATTTTCCTGGAAAATCTTCCAAATTATTAGTTTTGTTCTTCAGATCGAATTGCAACCGATCAATTTCCAGATGTTACCAGAGATTTTTGAAATGTCTCCACCGTGATCTTATCGTGATACTAATTAAAGGTAACAATTTCAATTTCGATTTCTCTCGTTATTTCTACGAATTCTATTATGCACATGATTTATTCTGTCGATTTTGTTGTTTTGTTCGCCAAAATCAGTTTTTTGAGCTTCGATTTTCATTTTCTCGTTGATTTTTTTATCGTTATGAACATTCCCCCAATTTTTAGGTTAACTTTCAATTTGATTATTTTGCTAGAGTTAATCTCCAATTCGATTGTTCTTGACTTTGAATGGATCTTGTTTTGCTTCCAATCTGAAATGTTCTTGTTCAAATTAAATTGTTTTGCTAGAGTACAATCCCTTTGCTTTTACAATGATGTGTCTATATGTGCATTTGTTTCATTGTGTACGTGCAAAACATAGGTAGTTGAATGAATGAACGAATAAAAGGAAGAAATGAATGGTTCTGTGCACGTTGCACTGTGGAGTTGAGTGTGAGCGTCACGCATTGCTGGTTAGCTTCGACTTTGATCGAGAGGTTATTGCCACTGCATAAGAAACACTTGAATTATGCTGATTTGCGGAGTTTGCTATACTTACTGTGATTAATCAGTGCAAGTGTGTGACATGGTCGATTTTTGGTGTAGTGTGGAAATTTGGGGTCTTTTACGTGCTCATTGGTGGCTTGGTCAGCTAGTAAGGATTAGTTTTAGTCAGTGTTGGTTATCATGTTGTGGAGGTATGGTGAGGTAACTTGCTGGAGGTGCACAATATGTTAAGAATACTTTGGTACCTTCACACGATAGTAGTAGTTGTTATATGAGGGTGTGGTCTGTGTTACAGACTTTACAGTGTGTACTGTTTATGATCAACTTGATTTGTTCATATAGAGCTCTCACTGAGCATGTGTCGTGAATTGCAGAATATTTACTTTTGTAAAATGAAATTTCGGCTTTGCCAAGTTGCCACTATTGCATAAGGGTCAGCTGTTTTCCTTATCTTGGTGTTGAAACGAAATCAATGAAGAGAGAACTAGAGACAACTAGTGATAATTAAGATTTTAAGATGAGTGTTAGGCAGATTGCTTAAAGAACTTTTATTTTTTTGAAACGTATTGCTTAGAGAACTTTGACAAATAGTGTAATGCCCTTTTATTTTCTCATTGAAGCTGGGTAGCTCAATCGGAAGAGCATCGTGTAATGCACGAGGTGTGGGTTCAACATACATGGCATCAATAACATCATTTTCTGAAATGTTCCAAGCCAAAGGAACCCATCAAGAAGGCTATTGTAAAGAACCTTGTGATAAAATCGAACCAAGATATCGCTAAGACGCATTCCATGACAACCAAAGGCGCACTCCCAAGACAACCAAAGGTGCATTTTGCGACAGCCAAAAGCGCATTCTACGACAACCAAAGGCGCATTCTTGGACGATCAAAAGTGCATTCCACGACAACCAAAGGCGCATTCTAAGACGATCAATGATCAAAGGTACATTTTACAACTAATCAAAAGTGCAGTTAACAACAATAAAAGGTGCATTCTACAACAATTCAGAGTGCATTCCAAGAACACCAAAAGTGAATTTTTGAAACAATCGGAAGTGCATTTATCGACAATCAAAGGTGCGTTCTACAATGGTCAAAGGTTCATTTATCGACAATCAAAGGTTCATTCTACGATTATCAAAGGTTCATTTATCGACAATCAAAGGTTCATTCCTCGACAATTCAGAAGTTCATTCCGAGGCAACCAAAAGTTCATTCCAAGGCAATCAAAAGTGCATTTTAAAACAATCAGAGAGCATTCTAAGACGATGAAAGGTATATTTATCGACAATCAAAAGTGCATTCTACGATGATCAAAGATTCATTTATCGACAATCAAATCTACAATCGGAAATTAATTGTATCTGTCTTCCTCTCCGGTTCTCCAATCTTCCCTCTCTCCTCTATCTCTTTAATTTTATTCCGACATTAAATCAAAATCAATTGAAACTTATGGAGGAAGCTTAAAACCCTTGCCTTCACTTCCCCCTAGGGTTTAGCATCTTCTCCGTTGACTTCAACCACATATGCACAGCGAAAAATCCCAATTATGCAAAAAAAATCCCAATTATGCAAAACCCTAAAAACTAAATCATATGCACAGAGAACATTTAAAAATATCAAAACAAACAACAAGATCCCAATTATGCAAAACTTACCTACAAAACTCTTTAATTACAACAAAACGGATCAATCAAATAGGAAATTACTTTCGTGAGAAAAGGAAAAATCGAAATTTTGTTGAACAAAGAAAGAATGAGCAATGTACCATTTTCGATGATTTGGCAATTTTCGATGATCTGCGCGTTGAATCGGGGTAGAAATTGGGGATTTTTCGATGATCTGCGCGTTGAAACGGTACTTCGAGCTGTTTTCTTCGCTTTTTTGTAATTTTTTTTTTGTTTTTTATTTTGAGCTGTAGACGGGGTAATGTTTTTTTTAGCTGTTGATTAAGCTTCCGATTTGTACAATCCAACGGTGGATGATGGTTCTCATGGGAATAGGTGTTCTCATGAGAACCAGACCCTACACAATTATGTACTCTATCGTATAAGTTATGTGCTTTAGCGTAAAAATAATGTACTTTAACATAAGATTTGGAGTATGTTCTTTAGTACATAGCGTAAAAATACGTTCTTTAGTGTATCAATTATGTACGTTTACGTATATATTTTTTTTGAAGGGATTACGTCTATGTTAAGGGCGTAATATAAGTAGATAAATAATGTATTTTAGCGTGTGAATTGTGGATTATAGGAAATAACTTATGTAATTTAACTCAATATTTATGTATTTTAATATGTTAATTACGTACATTAACATTAAAATAATGTACTTTAACATATAAATTGTGTACTTTAACATGTCAATTATGTACTTTAGTGTATCGATTGCATTATGTGCTATACCAATTGACTACATTAACCAGAAATGATCGGAGCATTAGAAATGAAAAAAATAAAATAAAACATAACCAAATTCAAGTCATCAGTTTTCTCATTTCTTTCTCCTCCCACGTTTTCTCTCAATAGTCAACCTCATTTATCTCCATTTCTCTTTTCTCCCCATTTCTCTCTTCCTCATCCCAGCCCAACTACCACCCCCTATGGCCACCACCACCAGCTTGAACCCTCCGTTCCGCCGGATCTGGCGTTCAACGCCGTATTCCCCCATTCACGATGCCCAGTCGCGCCCTCCCCTTCTGCTTCTTCACTCTCCCTCTCTCACTCTCAAACGGGTTGGATCTAGGGCGGTTTGAAAGTCCTCTGATGGAGCGGCCGGCGACGGAGGTGGTGTTGGCTAGTTGTACGAGTGGTGTAGGAGGTGAGAGAAAAGGCAAAGTTATTTTTAAAAAAGGAATTTGTTTGGTCTTTGTTTTTTAAAATTATTTGGTTTTTTTAATTACACCGATGACGTGGGCACCGGGACTACCTAGTCCCGGGACTACCTAGTCCCGGGACTACCTAGTCCCGGGACTAGGGTATACGTCCTGAATCCTCGTAGTTCATCACACTGAAAATAAATCTGGAAAACTATTGCTTTTTTATTTGTATGGGATTCACATTCAGTTTCTGACCCTGTTATGATGATTTAGATACTCCGAGTAAATGGATTTTTCGATGTTGCAGTCTTGTTCCACATCCTGAACAGCTGCTAATATCGAGTCTACAACTTGGGTAAAACTTGGCTCCTGTGCATGCGATAGCAGTTGGTTTTTCTGAGGTTGAGATTTGCTATTATCTTCCTAAGTCAGAGTGGATGCTTGGATATGTGTAGAATATGGAAAGGCCCGCCACACCATCTGACTGAGAAGTGGTACATAAGTATTACCACCCAACTGCCTCAGATGGTTTTCTTCAAGCCATTTATAATTTCAGATTGATCTATGTAGCTGTTGCCGAGTTTTGGGGAAGGGGGGTTGCAGGGGGAGTTCACCTACTCTCAAAATTGAGGCTATGTGCAACGAGTTCGGTTCAAATCAAAGTCACTATTTCTCGAACCCTGCAGCTTGATTTGAATGAGAGCAAAAGCTGTGATAGATCTGAAATTCTGAATTACATAAGCTTGCAGGCACAGGCTCCATGAACAAACTGAACTAAGGTGACAGAGGGTTACCCTCCGTCAGACCTCTCTTCCCTTGAAATTAGCAACCCATGACTGCTGCAAATTTATCTTAAGAGTGTAAAATAGTCTGCATTTTACAAGGAAGTTAGAGCTCGTTTGGATTGGGGGAATAGGGGGTGGGATGGGATTATTATTCCCTACAATCCAAATTCCCTTGTTTGGTAAGTGGGAATAACAAGTGGGAATTAGAGGGGATAAGGATACGGGGGAATTCTTATCCCTCCAAAATATTACCAAGGGGGGGTAGGTATTAGGATTAGGGAATAAATTGATGTAAAATGACATTATTGCCATTAATAAAATGAGAGATAGAGGGTAATTTATTTGAGGGTACAATTGTCAAATAAATAATTTTCACCTTAATTCCCACCATCTATTCCCACATTCACCCAAACAAGGGATTGGGATTATTTTCTAAATTCCCACCTCCTTATCCCTCCCTAATTCCCACCTCTTATCCCTCCCTAATTCCCACCTCTTATCCAAACGAGCTCTTAGAGACTCATATTCATTTACTTAATCCCTTTTTAGTGCATGTTTGGTAAGGCAAAAATTGAGTTCAAGTAACGGAGTCCCACTCCGATTACGTTTCTTATTGTTTGGTTTAGAATAATTTTTTCCCATTCCATTACTCTCCTTTAACCCACTCCCCCCAAATGAATCCCTCCTCAAACTAGAGGTATCCCATTCCATTCCCCCTTTTTTCATTTTCTCTCACCTCCCCACCTCACCCCACACCACTGCCAAACCACCACCACCTCGACGGCGATGGACGGCCGGCCACCCAACTCGCCGGGAACGCCACCTTCCGGCCGATCTACCTCCGGCGACCACCGCGTCGGCTTTCTTTCTCATTTTCCTAGTTTATCTCTCCTTTCTCCTCACTCGTTTCTTCTCCAACTTCCTTCACTCATCGCCTACCACCAAGTTTTCCACCGTCGGCCACCTACTGTGGGCTGTGCCGGAGACTCGCCGGCCCGGGACGAGGCAGCCGGTGATGTCCTCGCCGGAGCCGGTGGAAGTGGGTGCAGGGTGCGGCGGTTTAGGGGGAGGTTTAGGGGGAGGTCAGGAGAGAGAAAGGGGAAGGGGTTGGGGAAGTTTTTTTTGTTTTTTTACATTTTTATCCATTAGAGTGATTCCAATTCATTTTTGAGGTTGAACCAAACAAGTTTTTTAAAGTAACGGAACTTGTTACCACTCCACCCCTAATCCCATTCCATTCCGTTACTATCCTTAATATCATACCAAACGCCCCCTTAGTGTTTACCCTATAAAAGTAGGAGGATTGTTTACGTGACCTGTGCCATGCTTTCGATCTAGTTTCTGTGCGACATGATGTTATCAATACGTCTGACCTTTGTGTAATAGTGTGCTCAGCCACTGAAATGTTTGGCCTTTGTGTGTAATAGTTTGCTCAGCCACTGCATTGTCCGCTTCGCAAGCTTGTTCGGCATGGTTTCCCTTATTCTTCTGATTGAACCACAAGAAATTGGTGTGTATGCAACTGGGCTTGGATGGCCGTTCAGGTGCCAGACCAATTAACTTGTAGCTGATTCTGTAGTTTCTCACACAGCTTTTTTTTTTTTTTTTTTTCTTTTTTTTTGGGGGGGGGGGGGGGTGGGGGGGTGGGGGGACAATTCTGATGAAAAATCATTGGGTTTTCATTCTTTATGATTTTCAGTATTTCAGAAGTCCTCCACCAGCTAAGTAAGGTGAAAAGAGGGACCAGGGGATATGAGTTCAGTTTAAAAAGCTTTTGAGTTTAGGGCGTATTTATGCTGCGTCTCTTGCTGTTGCGCATAGGATTTGATAGTGGCTTCTTTTGTATTGGGGTTGAAGATACGAAGTTAGCTACTCAAACAACGATTGTTGAGGAAGATAAAACCAGGGTATTCGTCACTTTTCCACCACTAATATGGTGATGTGTTGCATTCTTGCTTGTATTTGAGGTCTCTGAATGTAGGACAGTAGTCAAGATGAAGTGGGCAAGTGGCTGTCTGGATTGAGGGATTTGTTAAAGAGGTGAGGAAGAGAAGGGATGTAGAATGTTATATTATAATAGCCATTGGATTTGGGAGGGAGAGGGAAGAGGCAGGGGTGTAAAGAGACTTTATTTTTCCTCTCCCTCAAAAATCAATTTGTTGCTAAGTTGGTTCTCTCTCTATCGCCCTCCTTTCCCTCGTATATGAGAGTTTAAGACTAATGCTCTTCCTCCCTCGCCCCTTTGCCTTCCCTTTATTCCTTCATCCCTACTCATTGTTTATTCAATAAATTGTAACTGAATTCATAGTATTTTGGGTATTTTGGAGTTCACCGCATTGTACTTCATTGGGGAGGTTAGTGGAGAATGTCAGATGAAGTTCTGTTGGCCTTCTCTTCTGATATATTTTTCCTCTTGTTGTATGTATTAAGTGTATTTCTGATGCATGAGACAGAATAGAATGTGTATGAGCGTTTTTGATAATTTATGAGACCATGAGGCTCCCTTCGTTCAGTTTTTACAAATATCACTTTTGCTTGTCCAATTTGCATAGCCAATTAATTTTCAGGGCAAATTTAGTAAGTGATAAAGGTTGCAACCCGCAAGTGTAGTTTATGCATTTGAACTTGGATAAATTTTGAGGGCATGGTAATTTTTGTTGTTGTAAGCCGTTTAAGTTCATTGTTCACGGTAATTTGAAGTGCATCAGATATGCATGGAGGTTTATGGATCTGTGTCTCAGGATTTTTTTGAGCTATGTCTTTCTTAGTTTGATTTCATTATGATTAATTATCATTCCACAGGAAGGAAATTGTTAGTATGAAAAAGGCAGCAGCTAAAGGTAGCAAAGCAGAACAGAAGGCAAAGAAGAAGCAAGTTGAAGAGGAAATAGCAAAACTATCTGCCAAGCTTAAGGAGAAACATGCTCAGGAACTTTCTTCATTGGGCCATAACAGTGCTAGTGAAACTGGATAGGGGAAGGCAGGCCTCGATACACTTGTCAAGGCCATAGCTGGGGTATCTGTTTCTAGTCAACCTGAAAATTTCAAGCCTAGTAAAAGCAATAAGAGACGTGAGAAAAGAGCTCAGGAGGAAGCTGCTAGGGAGCAACGTATAAAAGAGGAACAAAGCAATACTATTAGTGACAGAGTGATCGAGAGTGAAACTCTGGAGAAAAAGCTGGAGCCTCTTGGGTTAACCATATCTGAGGTAAAGCCAGATGGTCATTGTCTCTATCGAGCACAGCTAGAGCACATGTCCAAAGGATGTTCGCCATATAATTTTGAGCAACTTAGGGAGATGGTGGCTTCATATATGCGCGATCATGCCTCTGAGTTTCTGCCATTTTTCTCATCTGAGAAGGCTGCTGAAGAGGAATCAGATGATTCTCTTATGCAGAGATTTGATGATTACTGCTGAGAGGTTGAATCAACAGCAGCTTGGGGTGGGCAACTGGAGCTTGGGGCTTTAACGCATTGCCTGAAGAAACATATATTGATATTCTCGGGGTCCTTTCCTGATGTTGAAATGGGCAAGGAGTACAAGGCTGATGAGGAAGGTGTGAAGTCCAGCATCATACTATCATACCACAAACATGCCTTTGGCCTGGGGGAGCACTACAATTCAGTAGTCCAGATCCGGTGAAATTATGGTTAGCGATGCCTACAAACTACTAGTATTTTTGTTGGAGCATGTTATTGCAATTTGTCTTCTGCATTTTTCTTTCGATCTTATTTGCCCCATTTATTATCTCGTGGGTATACCTGAGCATAGAAGTGTGCAGTGAACTCTTATAGTTTTCTTTCATATCATACAACACTATACTTGATTGCATTTCATTCCAATATGATTTTATTCTATTTGATTACCAAATTTTGTGTCTATTGCTTAATAATTCGTCAGTGTCAACTGCCTTCTCTAAGTTGCTACTTGATGACACACTATTTCAGATTTTCTTTAGCTAGCCATAATTCTGTGCTCTGTGGTATCGTTACTTGAGCCTGTTAGATTTCCAATCGTCTTTGTTAGTAGGGGGCATGTTTGGTTCAGCTTTTGTTGATGATATAAACCAGATGACCCCTGCTTTTGAGAGAAAGGTCATGAGCCAATGAATATCCACTTCATAGGATCTGTTTAGAGGCAGGTGTTAAGTTGTGTTTTGTGAGTGTAACTTTCTAAGGCAAATTCTGGTTATTTGGGAGCTAATGTAAAGAATGTCCTACTCTGGAGTCTGGACTAAACTTTTTGCAGCTGAACAACTAACCAAGATTTAGGTTGTATATCCCTTAATTTTTATAATGGCTTTCCAAACGACGACAAAGTGTTTGTGAATATAGTTAATTAATTATGTAACCTTCACAACATTACCAGCCCATCCTATCTACTCTCCATGTACTGAACCAGTATTGTCATAAGTCCTACCCAATGATCTCGCACCTAGGCAATCAAAATCGACAACTGTATTATCCATCTTTTCCATATTATGGCCATTTGAACGAGTAACTAGTGCTCGACTTTGTGGTGATGCATGAGTATATGTAGCGTTTCTTGTATGAGATCAGGTGCTGTGTTTGTCCCGATCTCTCAACCACGAGATGCATGTTGGGATGAATTTCCGTGCATAAAATTTGAGCCTTCTCCCTTTTAAAAATGTTTAGATGGATAGATATATGACTTGTACTGATGGAGTTTTCAAGCAGATTGTATCTACTACGGAGTGTTAGATTTGTGGTAGATGGATGCATTCTTTGTAGTATACGGCAAGTCTCTTGATCGGATCAGTTGTGAGAGAATGCATGTATTTTCCCCGTTCTTAAAGTTGAGCATACTAACTTATGTCATCTGATTTTGTTGCGATTGTTCAAAATGTACGACATTTGGTTCTTGGTAAGATGACTGTGGTGGTAAATTATTGCCTTTGGGCTTTGGTGATCCTTGTGTCGTCTACATTAATGAACTACCTTGAAGAGGCTGATCTTCCATCTCACCCGTGCCATAAGGCCAACAAATTGTAGAAGTTGTGGGTTAGGCCGTCTTGAGGTAGTGTCGGTAAAGACGAGATTGTGACTTTCCTTCTCTCTCTTTTTTTTTTTTTTTTTTTTTTTGGCAAGGCAAGATAGATCGATGGTTTGTATCAAAAGATCGCTCATGCAGGTTGTAGTACTATTAAGTAAAGAGACTTGTGGAAGATATATTCTTGGTAGTGGTAACACTAGTTTGTGCGTGTATGACCTGTGTGAAGAAAGGCAAGTGTGTACCTCGGTCGCAAAGTTATTTCGAAATGTAACATTCGATGATCTTATTTTGTTGGAAATTGTCAAAATGGACAACTTCTGATTCTTCTACCACCACTGACGAAGACTTCTCTCCACTCCTTAAAAGGGTGATTTTAACATTGACGTAGTAATGTGTTTGTCTTTGCATCTCATTTGGTAAGATCGTTCGAGTTGGTTTTGGTTTCGATTAAAGAATCATCGATATTATAGGATACTTATGTGTCATTGTGAGTTTGTGACTCCCTTATGATCAAAGCATTCGAATTGCCAGTTCAAAATTCATCATTTCTTAATGAAAATTTGTCAAGTCGTTCTATGTGATTAATTACCATGATATTTTTGTTTGAGTCATAGTTTCTTAACCAGTCAGTGCTAAACCGTATCTTACAAAGTTGCTCGATTTACTTGTTTATCTTTGGGCATCGCCTTGGTTTAGATATGTAGTTATGTACTTGTGATGAGTCTTGGAGTCCATATTGAGAATAAACTCGCCATCATGGGATTAAAATGGTCTGAACAGCATGCTTTAAAAAATACTTGAAAGTATCTCGTGCTTCGCACGATAAGGTTCTAAATTTAGGTTTCAACACTTGGTTTGCAATAGACACAACATACATAATGTAAGTTTGAAAGGGTAAAACTCATGTATTTATACTTGTATTGCATGTATACTTTAATTCATATACTTTGAATATCTCAAACTCATACATTCATCAAATTAAAATGGTACTTTGAACATTTCTAATTACATACATTCATGTATAAAGTTATTCATATACATCAAGTCAAACTATGCACATTCATTTTCAACCACATTCATTTTCAAGATTCATGCACAAAACTCAATGTACATGTGTGGCTCTATGCCTAATGTAATGTGCATGTCATGCCCAAAAACTTGAATTATACAATGTCTTAACTTTTAGCCAATTAAAATTGGACAAATGTCTCTACCACACATTTGCAACCCAAAATGATAAGAGATTGATGTTAAAGAAAGAAGTGAGATTAAAAGATACGAATACTCAAAAGCAAAAACGACTTGTGTAAACGCGAAAGCTTGAATTGTTTTTATAACGTTAAGTTCAGCGACTTAGGTCGAGAAACTCGACCCTTTGCCATCGATCTATATATTCATTTGCAAAGAATTCTCGATGTGGAGATAGATGTGAGAAAGAGAGCTGCATTCGTAGAGGAAATACAAGTTCAAAAAGGAAATCGTAGTGAAAAGGTCGATTTTTTTGGAGGGTCGAAAGGGTGGAATTTTGTCGCAAGAGATGAAATTATTTTGGAGTATTTGCATTATTACGTATGCATTTTCCGATTGGATAAAGAAATATACAGAGTAATGCTTGATTTGATCAACTGAGACAGTTGAGAGTTACATTACGTAGCACAAAAGATGCCCATAACCGAAAAGAAGTGTCTTTTTCTGTTTTTATCAAATATCAGCATTTTGAGATTTCAGAAGTAGATTGGTCATTTTTTTTTTTTTGAGAATAACTTAACATCATGACATGTGGTTAGTACTACGACGAATTTGCTTCTTTTTGGGATCAAATATTCCTTGCAATTTTAGAGAAAGTAATTGGCACTATTTTGAAATTTTGAGTCTATACGTTTTAATAGATTAAAAATGATATACGGAGTATTTGTTAATTGCACGTCTTTAACCCTACTTAGAAAGGTAGAACTTTCTACACCTTTATAGGTTCTCTATGTTCATGTGATTCATGAATGAAATGAAAACGAAAAAATGTTTCTCAAGACGTGCAATAGTATACACATTGATCATTTCTTCCCTAGTGAGATAGGGAGGGGCTCTACTGCTCTACGGAATGGGTCGGATGTACATAAACTTAGATTTGTATTTACTAGACGGAACAATGGAATGTAAATACGTAATCATCTACTCCGTGTTATTGTTTAGTAACATTTACCCAAAGGCCATGGCTAAGTAAGGTAGGAGGCTTGCTTAGGATGGCCCGAGGCTCAGAAAGACCTAAACGACTTATAAAGTCGTCTAAAGGGGTTGATGAGCGTGAGTCTGCACCTACCTCTGAGATAGCACACTCATTTCTGTTGGAGCATTGATGAAACTGAATCGATTAAAACATGCACAATGTCTGAGACGGTCTTATAAGGGATATTAAAACACGACAACATACAATAAATTGCGGATTTCTAAATAATCAGAGAGGCCTTTCTTTTTGTAAGGGCATGCTTTCTCGTAGAGTATGGAGACCACTGATATCTGTTCCAGGCATAAAGGTTGGGTGTGATGTTCAGACAAGTCTATCAAAGTTGCACATTTTGATGCTAAACTAATGAGTTCCTGCGCATGGTTGATGAACAAGGTTTGTTTCAATTGATCAAATGTGCATGAAACTATGAAAGATCAGTTACTTGAAAGAGATAAGGATAACGTCATGTAAGATGCAGTTCTTGTCTTTTTTCCTTGCGTCCTTCGCCTTTTTGTAGCTATGTTGGATTGTAGAATATGTTAACAGAATTGATTCCTGTACGTAATTTGCAAAAGTCATACAAACATCGATTCTCTGATGTTCTGTTCGATGCATTTTGCCAAGTATGGAAGAACAGAAGCTCATGTCACTGACCAGCTTTAGGAATCCCTACTATTTTCCGCGTTTTTAAGTTTCTTTTGGCTCTTCGAGTTTACTTGAGTTCAGACTTGATGCCATGTCAATGTGTGTGTCGTAAGATACATCTCCTGGTCTCCATGGAGCTTAAGGCCTTGATGTAGGAGAAAGTCAAATAAAAGAGTAATTCTGCAGAGGCGGCTATGCATTATTCTTTTCACTCTTATGTGTTGCAAAGTTCTACCCAAAAAAAAAAAAATTAACTCATTGTTGGGGAAAATTGTTGATAAGGCGGATGTACTTGTTTCTTTACGGCATATGAAGAAATCAGACAACGTCTTAGGTCGTTATCAGGGGCATTCCATGGTTCTAGAAGATAGATTTTTGCGAACTTATCCTCTACGCATTTCAGTATGGGAGTTTTCTGTGATGAGGCTTATAAATAGACATACATTGTAGCTTGATCTTCACTGCAAAACTCAAGTCTTCACCAACATTCATTTTTTAACTTCAGAGTTCAAGATCTTCATCACAGCTTTGCGTGTTTTAATCACCAACAAAGATTATGGATGTAGTGAAGCGCTTGGTTCATGAGAGGCCGGTGGTCATCTTCAGTAAGACTGGGTGCCCTGTGAGCCACTCGATGAGGCAGCTCATCAGTGGATTTGGCGCTAACGCTACTGTGTATGAACTCGATCAGATGGCAAATGGACGAGACATTGAAAGAACTCTGCAGATGTTAGGCCGCAGACCAAGTGTTCCATCTATTTTCATTGGTGGTAACTTTGTTGGAGGACCAAATGATTTGATCAGCCTTCAGGTGAAGGGCAGACTAGTACAAATGCTGATGGATGCAGGCGCGATTTGGGTCTGGAATAGGAGCTAGTCAGCTTCCACGCTCAGCTCATACAACTAAAAATATGGGAATATAGGTCAATTTTGTGCAGGACTGCAATGTTGAGGCAGCTCATCAGTGAATCTTTTCTGCAGTGCCTTGCTTTTCTGACCATAATCAAACCAATGTTCTTTGGACTTTGTATAATCAAGCTAATTCTCAGCACTCTTTTACCCTCTACACAAACTGTTCACTATAAATCTAAATGCAGATGACTGAGATGAGGTAAATAGTGTTGGTTTAGTTTTAAACATTACGTATAAACAACAATGGCAGACGTGGATAAATCGGCATCCGCATCACTATAATTGAACCTAAGCTAGTTGGTGTTACAGACAGGGCTGGTGTTTGTAATGCTGTTACATTCTGTTTCTATAGTTTCTATCCTCAGGTGCTCTCTTCTTTTCGTTATAAATTTTGTTTTTTCGGGCCAAAAACAGAAATAAGGATGGTATATGTGAAGTAATGTTACCATACATGATACATCCTAACTAATGTCGTCAGAAATAAAAGAAATAATGTCATTTTTTCAGAACTGAAGCAGCAATGTTCTGTCATTCTTCTGAAATAGGAACAAACGATGCTGATCTTTACTTAAAAACTACTGTCAAATGAATCTTGGAGATTCCAGTCCTTGTCTGAACAACAATCATTTTCTATTAGAAGAGAACAGTTTTGACGTTATGAAGGTTAATCCGAAAGACTTCTGAAGCATTTATAATTCTAACAAGAAACGGACAGTGTGTACAGTAAGTCAGTAACTACCAGAGCAAAAGCGCCAACAAGAAGTTCTGGCAGAGGAAAAGGAAGAAAACAAAAAAAAGATCATATATTTCGTAATCTGGTTTGTTGCTGTTGGATAGGATTCTCTGGTAAGCTTCCAAGATTAGCACTGAAAGCACTACTTTGTGTGCCAGTGTTAAGGTTCCGCTTTGTTTGGGTTTCAACCATGAAGTTCGGCTTTTGGTTAAGATGGTCATTTCACTACTTACGAGTGAATCCAATTCTTCCCTTGTGTCGTTCTTCAGCTCCTTTTCCTTTCCATTCTAGTGCAATTGAAAATGCCTAGAGTTTGCAGATAAGTAGGGGCTCAAGGGTGTTTACATTACCAAATAAGGAGATAAAGAAGGAAGTTTAGTACCAGAGTACAGGCCTTTGCCCTTATATTTCAAGACGGTTACTGGATGACGATTCATGTTAGCCGACCCCAAATCATTTTGGGAATAATGCTTGGTTGTTGTTGTTGTTGTTGTTGGACTTTTTATTTTTATTTTTTTTTATCTCTCTTTTTCTGTTTTGGTAGATTAAGAATGATGGTCTATGTCCTGTAATGTTAAAAATGGCCATATTCCATTTTGCCATTCAGATGGGAATGCTCTTCACTGCTAATTTACGGAGACAATGTTCTGAGGCATTTTGTTTGTTTTCATGCTAGTGCTGGATGAATCAGGAATACTATGGGATAGTGTTTCTTCAATGGAAGGATGTGTCTGTCAGTCTATGTATGAGCATTTAGTACATATATGATACCGGCTACTTGCCTTCAGATACTTATGATTTTAGCAGTTGAAAAACTCAGAAGAAGCAAATACTGGATCTGATTTAATTGGAGAATAGCATACCTGAACCACTATGTTACAAAATTCCTGATAGACTTTGTGCGACAACCAAGAAGCCGACTGTCCTTAGGGTTCTGAGGTAAGTTTAGGGCTGGCAAACCCGACCCGACCCGATTCGTTAACCCGAAAATCTGACCCGATAAGACCCGAAATTGTAGTCAACAAAACCCGACCAGACCCGACCCGATGAAGACCCGAACCGACACAACCCGATTTGACCCGACCCGAAACCGACCCGACCTCCTGTTATCCGACAATGACCCGACTCGCAATGCCAAAAATTGAACTGACGCTCATAAATGTTCATAAGTAACTAAAACCGATTGTGACCCGACCCGATCCGACACAAAAATTTCTCGATAAAACCGACCCAAAACCGACCCGACCCAACCCGAAACCGACCCGAAGGTTCATCTGACCCGCTATGACCCGACCCCATACGAACCGACTCGACATAACCCGACCCGGAAACGACCCGACGACCCATTTGCCACCACTAGGTAAGTTTATGGCAGTAGTACAAGTCTAGGTTTATGGCATAGTTTAGGTCTGAGGTCTTAGAGTTTGTTGTATAGAGCACCAGGCCCATAGAGGCAAGCTACACAGAATGGTCACTACTACAATGTGATTCAGTGATTCAATTTACTCTTGCATATAAAAAAACTTGTCCCTTGGCAGATATAAGCACTGACATTCTGCAAAGAAAGCTCCAAATAATGGATTTCAGTACACCTGAGGCTCATAGCATTAAATGTAATTATGTTATCGGGCACCTGATTGTTCGTTTTCATCCTCATAGGGGTACTATCAGAGACGGAGCTAGTGTATGGCCAAAGTGGGCCATGGCCCCCTGCCAAAGTTAGGATAAATAATATGTATTGCAAATTTAAACAACATAAGTAGCTTAGCTCAATTGGTTTTAGGGGGCAAAATGTCTTCCTACGGTTGTCACTTTGTTCTTTTTTTTTTCTTCTAAAAACGTGAGTCAATTTCATGATTTGATTTTCCGATTGTCTTCTTTGGTTATTTTTTATCCCTTTACTTTATACCCGTTTATTCTTTTTTTTTTTTTGTGGCGTGAGTCTATTCTTTTTAAGTTGATTGATTGAAATAAACTACAACAACAACAACAACAACAACAACCAAGCCTTATTCCCAAAATGATTTGGGGTCGGCTAACATGAATCGTCATCCAGTAACCGTCTTGTGTACGCCAAGAAATTTCGAAAACGTTGTAAACATTTTGAAAGTATTTAAACACTTTCAAAGGAAATTTAGAAAGTCGTCAAAATAAATAAAAAGTTTAAAAAAATATTGCAAAAAACAGATGAACCTTGAACACAAGTTAAAAAGTTTTGGAAATTAAAAAGTTTTGGAAAATTAAAAAGTTTTGGAATAAACTAATATAAGATAATTTCGTTTACTCGTATCTTTTATAAAGTAGAAATTTTGAATATAGATATCTTGTAATAACTTCGGCCCCCCTCGATTTCGGTTTCTAGCTCCGTCCCTGGGTACTATGAGTCTATGACCTTGAATTAGTCCTGCAAACTGTAGGAGCCAGATAATTCTAGTGAATGCTCTGTAAAATTCTGCCTTAGTCAGTCCTTTCTAAGAATGGTTGCCGCATGTCAATTTATATGCCATTGTCCTCCGTCACAGCTAATTCCACTGGTGCTGTTCTTAATTTGGCTATACATTATCTTCACAGTTTCATGCTCTTTTAGCTATAGAAAATCATAATAATTGTACTGTACTCCTTCGATCAAGTGTAAGAACTAACATGTATCAATAACTCAATTTTTGCGATTCCTTCTTCCTGTAGTGTCATTAACCTCTACATTTTACAACCTACAAACAAGATCGCTCCTCTCTTATATGCTTTCTTATATCAAGAGTGAAGAGTGAGATAGTGAAGTCATTCATCGCTTGTTAAAGCCAGTTTGCAGGATCGAAACCACATCATCTAATTTCTAATCAAGGCAAGATAGTATAGATGAAAATTTCTTTCTAGACTATGATCATTCTTTTTTTTTTGTCCTTTTAGATTTCACTGATGCAAACATTATGCCTAAAGACACAAGTTGATCCATGAATATGTCAATCTACGACCTGCTAAGGCGAACAAAGAATTAGCTGCAAGTCTTTTTAGCACAGTTTTCGTTTGCTGATTATCAGTTGAGTACCTTTATTCAAGTCAGTGAATACTTGAAAACTTCAAGTTGCAAAATTTAGCTAAGATATCAACTCAGTACCACATATACTATGATGGATTTACGCGAGGAGAAGACCTCGCAATATGCTCTCCAATAAACCTCACACAAGTTGGCATATACATCGACCTTGTCCGTATTTTTTTTTTTTTTTTGAAATGACTTGTCCGTACTTTTTACACATACATGATCCATTATGTTTCATATATTCCTCAAATCCTCAGCATAAATCCTTATCGAAATTTACTTTTCGAAAAGGGGTTTCATCTGCCTTAGCTTCTTATCATTAACAGCCTCAGGTTGGATAAACTGACCCTTCCTTTCCTTTAGAGCTGTTTAAACATACTGTCATTTCTAGCTGTTTAAACATACCGTCATTTCTTCGAAACACAGACTTTGTCATCTCTACTGATAAAGAGAATGAGAGAAAATATTCTGAATTAGCGCCTATTGTTATCTTATTAACAGGTGTACAGGTCTATTCAGCGATACATGACACAGAATGTAGAGAGATACAGAGTCGTGCAGAATGTTAACACGACTGATCTTGCAACAGCTTGAGGACATATACATGACATTGACATACAGTACAAGGGTGCTGATCGATAACTCGATAATTTCAAAAAGAAAAGTACATCAGAACAGGCCAAATGTCCTAAAGAATATCAAATGCTAATTTTCTGATCTTGCATTGTTAGTGGTGCAGATCAGATTTCGGGACTTGACCTCATATGATCTCTGTCAAAATCACAAATACGCTTACTATTAGCTACATCTTCAGAATCATATAAAGCTCCTTTACTTTGAAGATCAGGAATAGTTACCCCACATTTTTCATGCCAAAAGAGAACAATTCCTTAAGCATTGGTGTACACATACAGCTTGTTCGAGATAGTCTAACAAATCAAAACCCTCATACAGTAAATCTAATCCTCATGTAATCGAAGCTTAGTCACTTTTTATCGAGTTAGATGGAAACCTTAAGACCCTTAGTTGATGATAGGCCAGTGGTAATCTTCTCATCAGGAGTTGCTTGAAGTAACATTGCCTGCGAAACCGAAATAAACTAGAATTAAGATATAAGGCCTCAAAAGTCCAAAATAAGAAATTTAGGCTTATCATATAACAACAGCCAGAATTCGAATGAAAGAAGGCCTAAACTAATCCCACCTTCATATTGGAATCACGACTTTACTCCCTGCACATAGACACCAATTCTACAAACAATAATAACCCATACTAGTCATCAAAATATCTCACACTAAAGCTAGTAATTATGATCGTAACACCCTTTTATCCGCATACATAAAACAAACAATCAGGTAGAACACCACCCTTAACTTATCACATTAACTCATCAAAATTCAATTCTTAAGATTATCCATGGCGAAGATAACAAAGATTCAAGAGGTGTGCAGAAAATTCTTGGAACTTTAACCAAAGGCTCAACACAATTATCACCGTGATTGAGGAATCCTGGGATCTAGCAAAGCTCCAAGTAACGGAACTAGTTGGATCATTGCTAGCATATGACAAAAAATTCAAAAAAAGAGTTTGATGGTCCATCCGAGGATGCTTTTCAGTCCAAGCATAAACAAAAGCCTTTTAATTCTAAAGGAGGGAGCAGCAACTACGGGAAGAAAAAGGGTCATGGCGGTGATTACAAAAAGCAATCTCAATCACGAGGGAAATTTCCTCCTTGTGGCACTTGTAAGAAGACAAATCATGCTGAGAACGATTGCTATTTCAAAGGTAGACCGCAGTGCCGCTACTACAAGAGATTTGGGCATATTGAGAAGGATTGTAGACAGAAGCAAAACGAGACTAAGACAGAGGCCCACTTTTCCAGCAGCGGGCAAGATGAATATCTATTCTATGCACGCCAGGCAACAACCACCAACTATAATGATAAGGGGTTGATTGACAGTGGTTGTACGAACCACATGACAAACGATTCCAGCCTCTTTTGCAAGCTTGATGATGCTGTCCAAACTCCAGTTCGAATGGGAAATGGTGAAGTAGTGAAATCCAAAATTGCAGTTCCTAGAAAGCAAGGTACGAAGTACATTAAAGATGTTCACCTTGTTCCGGATCTCTCTGAAAATCTGCTCAGTGTTGCTCAAATGATTAAAAATGGGTACACTCTTTGTTATACAAGGGCTGTACAAGTTGAAGCTTGGAACGGAAAAAAGCCTTCAGCCAAGCATTTGAAGGTGTTCGGGGTCAGTTTGCTATGCTCTAAATCAGATAACAAAGCAGAGAAAGGAATTTTCATTGGGTACGATTCTAAATCAAAGGGTTACAGGATCTTCAATCTTAATTTGGAGAAGATCGTTGTGAGCCAAGACGTGGAATTTGATGAAGACGCAATCTGGAATTGGGAAGAGAAAAAGGTGGAAAGAAAAGTGACCTTTGTCTCTGATGGTCACCAGCAATCTGAAGATGATAATGCTACTGGGAGCAGCAAAACAAACTCAGACCATCATACACCTCCTTCATCTCCTATGCATGCAAGTTCTCCACCCTCGAATGAAAATTCAGAAAACGCTACAGGCCCTCGTGGTAAGAAATCACTTAGAGTGTGTTTGGAAACAAGGATTTGATTCTCAAATCCAAATTTGACACAAATCCCATGTTTGGGAACTCAAGAATTTGAGAATTTGGATTTGTGTCAAATCCTTTGGAATTTGTATCACATCCAATTAGGCTAAAAACAAATGACACCTCAAGAGGTGTCATTTTGAAATCCCACCCTCCCCAAACATTTGATTTATATTTGAATTCCACATTCTCAAATGATGGAATTGAAATGATTACAAATTTTCAAATCCTTGTTTCCAAACGCTACCTTACTGAAATATATGGTGATTGCCAGTTATTCATCTAGATCAAGAGGAGTGTGAGAGATGTTACTTTGCTATTGAAGAGCCCCGAGATTATGATGAAGCTTCCAAACACAAGGAGTGCCAGGATGCTATGGAAACTGAAATAAGGATGATAAAGAAGAACGAGACATGTCCAGACTCAAAAGTGCCAGATCTCAAGAGGATCAAATTTAATCGTGTAGAATCCCAGCTTAGACCTTTTCTCCAAGTAGGACAAGTCAGAACTCATTTCTATTTTTAAACTCAAAATCCCGATTCGCATTCGTACACTTCTATACTGATACACTCTTCCTTTTGGACAGAACAGTTACGAACTACCTCTTCAAAATATGACCCAATCTTAGAAATGAATATCCTCTCTCTATTTATAAACGAATCATCAAGTACATCTCGTAAAATTATGAATTACCTTTACAAACTTTAAGCTCCTACATATTCCATAAACCTTTACCTTAAAAACCGAGTCAAAATAGTTTTCCTCCAATTTAATTCGAATCCTACTCCGATATAGTCCCCGATGCCATAGTTATGCCAAATCTCTCCAAACATTTAGTATTTTGTACCATAGACATGTATTCAAAATCGCCCCTCCTCCTCCTTAGATTCTTAAATTGTTCCCCTCCTGTCTTCTCTTCCAAATCATTTTGGGCAAACTGCATAATATCACCGAGCTGATCGAAAGTCAGTAAATAGATCCGCTGTTTCCAAACGACCTGCCACCACGACGGATTCTTGATTTCGACATAAGCCTTGAAAACTCCGACGGCCATCCCTGCACGTAGAAAGTCGTAGAATAGTCAGGGGCGAACCCAGGATTTTGAGTTGGGGGTTGCGAAATTAGCGAGTCGGCCGAAGCAGGCAAACACCTATAGAGTATATCATATCAAACTCGTTTGACGTTCTTCATCGAAATGCAGATTGAAGAGCCCAATCTATCTATCTACGGAGTATATTAGTTTTTTGTTTTGAAATGTCAATTTAATAGTTATCCATACATATAAGAGGATTTTTCTATTTCAGAAACAGATAAACAGATGGTGGTATATTTTTTTTTATAGCTATCATCACTCCCAAATCCCTCAACTCCCCGATGTGGGAGAATTTTCAAGTTCATATACCATATCAGCACCCCCAAATTCCTCAACTCCCCGATGTGGGACAAATTTCAGCTTCAATATCAACTTATCTAATATCTTTGCCTATACTTCCCAGTTCCCACGAAGCTATCTATCATCAAATCTCTTCATTTAGTGGTTATCATCACCCACTTTATATTTCACCACTACTAAAATTGATTAATTAGTTGATGTTCTATGTTAACAACTGCTTTCATTATTATTTACCCCAAACAAGAGAGGCAATCTAACATGAATTGCACAATTCAAAACATCCAATTGTCAACCATAAATATCACCCCAAAAAAAGTCCCCTGTAATTGTCCCCTGCAATCGTAGTGGGTTTGTGAGGTGAATGATTTCTACAAGGAACCTATAGGATTTTATAGGAAGCAACACTCTATCTCAAGACTCCATGAGCGATGTGGGACAACAATGTCTTCAAGAACGTTGTAAAACGTTTGACAACATGAAAAGATATTTTCTCCCACATCGGCCTTGGAAAGAGGATGAAGCAGTTGCTTTTCTATATAAAGGGCTAGACATTATCATATATTGGGCTTTTAAATTGCCGACTGACTTTGGTTGTGTTGGCCTTTTAAAGCAAGAAATATTGAATCAACCAATAAAAATTAAAACTTCCTGATTTTTTTTATTTTGCCAGGGGTTGCATGTGAAACACCATGCAACTAACTAGGTTCGCCCCTGAGAATAGTGCTCTTTTCGCCGCTTCCACCGCCTCACGTTCCGCCGTCGCCGCACGTTCCGCCGCCTCACCTTCCGCCGTCGCCGCACCTTCCGTCGTGTCAGTTTCCGCTGCATTCATCGTCTTCAGAGCAATCTGACTTTCAAGGTAGTCGGAATCGACATCGGCAACGTTGTTGGTGCTGATCAGCGGCACCACCTCCCCCTTCTCCTCCGTCCCCGGTCGAGCCGAAACGACGCCACCCATATTTCTCTCTCTTCTTTTTTTGTTTTCTTTTTTTTTAATTGTTAGGGAAGTCTAACTGATTTCGTTAAGAGGGAGTGTCACGTCTCTTTTATCTTAATGTTATCACTCATACGGTCATACCTAAGCGATAAGATCCTCCTGGTGAACTGACCGTACCCCAAACCGACTTGCTATTGGGAGGTCCAAGATTTTTTTTATTGATAACCCTAAATATGTAATGTCAAAAATGGTCCTTGATTCTTTCCCTCAATTACCCATTTACCCTCCTCTCTATCTTCCTTCCCCAACTGCTAAGTGGTTAAGAAAATGATGAGTGCATTTGTTAGTGGATTAATTAACTGCTAAGTGCTAACTTCTCATCTCTAATTTTCATATAGTCATTTACATTTGAATTTTTTTAAGACGACTTCTATCTCATAAACTTTGTTCAAAACCCTATAATGTGTTTCTTTTACAACTTTAGAATTCACGAAGCGAGAGTATGACATATTAACCATTTGTCAAAAGGCACATAATCTGCCCCACAACTCCAAACAACCCCAAATGTAATTCCATTAGTTAAATTTATGTCTATTGATAACTTCATGCTAAGCTTTTCATTTCATAGGCGATCATCTAAAACCAAAACGTGTGCAATTAAGATTTTTTTTGCCCTCCTAAAACTGTAGATGTAACATGTTGTCGTAGCGAAGGGGCAATGGAAACAAAGTTTAATTTTGTGTGTTGTGGCTGGCATGGTTGCAATATAGGAGAGTTTAATCTTTCTCTACTTTTTAATCTACTAACCCAATTAAAAGACCAACTCGGACCCATATTTAATCACCCCCGCCCCCCAAATTCACTCAATCCACCCAACTTTACCTTATTGCATGAGTGTCTCTCGCCATTTCTGATTCTTTTCCCTCTACTCTAAAACCAAAGAACCTTTGTACTTTACGGGAGCGAAAACCCCCGTATGTGAGCCCCATGTGCAGAAATGTCACTCACCAGCCTAAAAGACGAGTAAACACACAAACGTTAGAGTAAGGGATCAACCAACGAGTGAATGAGCTCCAAGGAGAGAGGCAAGGACCATGCTTTAAGAAAAACGGCGATTCTTGTCTTAACTGCGAGAATAACTGACTATGTCGTGCGTGTCATAATAAGTCATTTCCCAAACGGCACAAGGTCAAGCCTTTAGGTCGTTCTTTAAGTAATATGGTTAACAATTATAGGCATTATTGATATTTCTTGATCTGATGCTATAGTTCTCTCTCTTCTCCAAATTATCTCCAACTTGCTACTTTGATTATTAAAAAAAAACTTATATCTCATAATCTCAAAAGATTCTTAGTCGATCGGATTCCGTTGTTATTCTCCTATAGCGTTTCACTATCCCCTTTTGCACTCTTTAATTATTTCGTTTCTTCTTCTTTTTTTTTATTGTGGTGGTGACTATGTCTTTTTGCCTAAGCCTAAGGTATGGCTTATGAGGTATATCATTTTCCCTTTTCAATTATGCTAGGATGTCAACTAAACAAAAATCAAGAAGGAAATTTATTGGAATTTGGGAAAAAGGGATAGGAGAATATTTTGAATTTAAATAGTCCAAATCTTACCTTAGTTTACTGTGAGAGGGAGAGGTGATAAGGGGTTAAGATATATGAGCAACAACGATTTAATGTTCAAGTTTGGTTGGCTGCCGCACTTTAACGTCGACGGGAAGTTCGCTTTGTCCGCGAGTGTGGTTGGCTACGTGTGTTGCCGCGGCGGGACTAGACTAGGTTTTATATGCTCATCTTGTACTCATGTTTAGGTTACTCGGATCTCTTAGCTTGTATGTTATTTCGGGAAGCTATTTTTTCCCTATTTCCTTACCTTATCAAAAAAAAAAAAACAACGATTTAGATGAGCAAGGGAAGGAGAGAAGAAAAATTAACACTTAATTAACCCTAACTTTATCCTTAACAATTGTCCTTGTGTTTTTAACTAGTTTCTATCTCTACCTCCCTTGGTAGTCCCCCACTTTCTCTATGTAAAAAATTAAAGGAAGTGGAGGGAGTAACTGTTTTACATGCGAAATAGTGCATTAGAGGATGTGCCGCGGAGATCGCCGAAGCTACTCTGGGGGCTATGTTTAGGCGTATAGAGAGCTTTGGATGAAGGAGCGAGGTAATCGAAAAAAAAGGGGACGTGGAGTGCTTTATGATTAAATTGTGGAAAAATCTGAATAACGCTTATGGTTGCTCGGGAAGAGTTTGCTCTAGTAGGATTCTTACAACCTCAGGAAGAGTGGGAATTTGTAGTAGTTGAAGCAAAAGGTTAAGATTAACGGTGCATCATCAAGCTAATAATCTGATTTTCGAGTCTCATTGTTTGCAATATCTATTTTTTTCCATTGTATTATCTAGGTAGCATAGGTAGAGTGATTGAGTCTTTCACTAAGAGTATTGAGATGATTTTTTTTCTCATGTTCGTAGCCCGTAGGCCAGAAACAAGGCGGTTAATCCCCTGAATGACAATGTTTATGTGTGGTTAGCGATTTGTCGTGACGGTTTCCAAGCTGTAATTGCCGAGAGTAACTTCTTATAAAAAAAAACACCATATCACTCTTTGAGTAACTTTTAAGAGTAGCATAGAAGGCCAAGAGAACTCAATCCAAGCAGAGACGATAAGTTTTTTTCTGTTTTAGGAGAAAATGGGATACGATGAGTTAAGTCCTCAAAAGTACATTTCAACCCTTGCATAATAGAAGCAAAGCTAGGGGAAATATGCTTGGGGATACGCAGTTGAGACTCGTGCGTTGCTGGAGTGTAGTTGGACGTGTGCAGTTTAGACTCTTGCTGTGTGGGAGTATAGTTTGGCATACGCGGTTTTAACTCTTGTTGTGTAGGAGTGTATTTTGGTATACACAGTTTAGACTCGTGTGTCGCTGGAGTATAATTTGGAATACGCAGTTTAGACTCTTGCTGTGTAGGAGTGTAGTTTGGTGTACGCAGTTTAGACTCTTGCTGTGTGGGAGTGTAGTTTGGTATACACAGTGTTAACTCTTGCTGTGTAGGAGAATATTTTGGTATACCCAGTTTAGACTCTTGCTGTTGGAGTTTAACTTGTGATTCGCATTTTAGACTCTTGAGTTGGAGGAGTTTAACTTGTGGGTCGCAGTTTAGACTCTTGCATTGTAGGAGTGTAGCTTGGTGGTGCCCAGTTTTGGCTCTTGCATGGGGAGCATTTTTGTTTGTTCGTTTGCTGTGCAGTTTAGGCTCTTGCACGGTAGGAGCACTTCGTCTAGCAGTTTAGGCTCTTGCAGATGGAGTTGTTCCTCTTGCAGTTTAAGCTCTTGCAAAGTCGAGCGCTTCTTCTAGCAGTTTAAGCTCTTACAGAATGGAGCGCTTCTTCTAGCAGTTTAAGCTCTTACAGAATGGAGCGCTTTGTTTTGTTCTACTGGGAGAGAGCTTCATCTCTTCGCACGTACACCACTTCCTTGTTGGAGTAGTGTGGCGTGTTTTCCTTTCTGGCTTCCCTGTTGTAGCATGTCGAGTCTCGAAACGTAGCGTGCTGCTTCCCAGACTTGTGTTTTCTTGAGAGTTTAAACGTTCCCCTTGTTATTTTGGAGAGCTTCCAATCTTTACACAACATGTTATCTATGCACAACGTATCGGCGTTATTTGACGTTTTAACTCCGTAAGGTGTGCAACTCTTGCGCAGCGCATTTTTTGACGATGTCTTTCTCCAAGACAAGTTATCCTTGTGTGGAGTGCCTTTTCTGCTGAGCATGCTGCTTTCATGTAACATGGTAGCTCCACAGGGTACGCCGTCCTCAGTAGTTGGTTTCTGAAACGCTACCTGCTGTGTTGACGATACAAGTTTAGGGTCCAGGCACCTATACTGTATCATCCGCTTTTGCCCCCTTGCTGGGGTGTAGATTGAGTTTGCGTCTCTACTACGAAGAGGTGAATTTTCTCTTGAGAGAGTTGTTGAGTCATACAGCGTAGCTGCGGTAGTGTAGTTTGACTCCACAATATCGTCGTTATCCAACAATATTTTCCCTTCATCTTCAAGTTGCATGATACGCTTCTTCAACGTATCGAATTTCTCGATAGGGTGGCTGACAATCATGTGATACTTACAGTAGTTGGGGTCAGCTGTTCTCCCAATTTCGTGAGGACGTTTTGGTGGAGGAAGCTCAATCAATGCGCACTCCACTAAATTGTCAAGCATCGCGGGAAGATCCGAGTCTGCGAAGGGGTACGTCTTCTTCTCCAACTTATTCGAAGTAGGACGTGCCTTCGTGTAGTCACTGAGACTTGATACTTTTCTGTTTGGAGATTTTGGCTTACGCGAGGTACTCAGGGGTGTGTGAGAGCTGATTGTCATAGTCTCTGCTGATTCCTTTGTAGACGTAGACAAAGAAGTAACTCTCCTACGCGCATTGGCTATCGTAATCTCAATATCGTGAGCTCGCGTTGCAAGGTCTTGGAAGTCCTTCGGCCTATTGGACTTTAAACTGTATAGTATGTCCATGTGCATACCATTGATGCACATCTCTACAGCTGAACCTTGAGTTAGTCTATCTTTGCATTCGAGACACAGCGCTCGCCAACGACGAATGTTGTCAAGAACAGGTTCATCGTCCCACTGCACGGTATTTGTGAGCTCGCTCAAGCTAACGATACGCCTGGCATTGTAGAACCTGTTCAGGAACTCGTCCTGCATTTGATCCCAACTGTCGATAGACTCGGGATCCAAGTCGGTATACCAGTCGAATGCGGTACCTTTGAGGGACCTCACAAACTGCTTGACCAGTCGATCGCCTCCTGTTCCAGCATTGTTGCACGTTTCCACAAAATGTGCGATATGCTGTCTTGGATTGCCCTTTCCGTCAAACTGCTGGAACTTGGGCGGCTGATAACGTGACGGCATCTTCAACTTGTCAATCCTCTGAGTATAAGGCTTGACGTAGCGAAAGCTATTCGCATAGCTGTTACCCAACTAATTCTTCACAGCATCCGCTATCAGCATTTGCAGCTGAGTTTGGGGGTGTAAGAGCCCTCTTTGCTCTTCATGGTTTCATCATGCTTAAGCTTCCCATCGTCAGCGACTTGTTCTTCTTCTTCTTCGCTGCTGTTCCCCTTTTCGGAGTCATGAGACTTCTTAGTCTTGCGCAGCTCAGCTACCTCCTTCTGGAGGTCCTCAATTTTCTTATTCTTCTCCACGTTCTCGAGCCTGAGCGTTTCGAAGTGCGCCTGCATTTCCGCCATCTGTTCCTCGATAGTCTTTGGTGTTACCGTCATGACAGACGCGGTGATCGGCTTATACTTCTTTTCAGGGCTGCTGAGTTTTACATCCTTGACTCTCTTGCGCTGAGGAGAAGCTGAAGCAATGATGGCAGTGGCTGCTGCAGCGATGGAGGCGGCAGAAATTATGCGAGGTCGTTTAGGAACCTCGGCAGCGCGTAGGCGAGCAACAGCAGCGTTGACGGCGGCCTTCTTCGCCATCCCTCTTGTGCAGACGCCGGCGGGTTGCGTCTTAGTAGCCCTAGGGGAACTCTGCATTGTCGTGCTAGAGGTCTTCTTGGAGGAACGAGGAGTGTGCTGTGCAGCAGACATCGTCGTTGCGGTGTGATTGATTTGTACGTAGTAGGGATGAGAGGTAGAGCTTTCACGTCGGGTTCACCAAATTTGTTAGCGCAAATTTTGTACTGAGACAAAATAAGGAAACAAAGTAATTTTTATCATTATCAGAATAGTTGTGTGTTTACAATCTCTAATAATCCTCTGAATTCTACTACGCAGTAGGGGGGTGCGCCGTACGATACACTGTTGTGGTAGCGTAGATGCTGTAGGAGGTGTACAAGTCGTCCGCGTACGTTGTCGTTGTTCTTGAGAGGGTCGCTCGGACTTGTATCTCTCCTTGAACTTCGTTGTTTGAACTGATGTTCGTTGTTCTTCGTTGATCGTTCGTAGATCGTTTGTTGATCGTTCGTTGATCGTTTGTTGATTTGCAGGCGGCACAGATGTGCTTGTTGACTGCGTGTGGCTGGGAGTTTGTGGAGAATTCCTCTGGGTTTCTTCTCTCTGATTTTTCCAACCTCAAAATGAATGAGTGAGCCTCTATTGATATAGAGTGAAACCCTAATCTCAGGTGGGCTTGTAGTCACGGGCCTTTCTTTTAGGCTTTATGTGGATTTGGCCCAATTGCCTCTTTTATCCGAATCATGATCCACTTGACCCAAATTAGTAATCGAATCAACCCGGATTTCATTTAACGGGGCAACATTAATTAAATCGAGTTAAAATTCGATATTAACTCATAAATGACTAATGTATTTACTTTCCGACACATTAACGAATTTTTAGTGCCAACAATATTACTAGCATTTGTGTTGGTGTTGGTAGCCTAGTATTCCTACTTTACGAGAAGGAAAGTATAAAAATACTAATGTAATAATTGGGTTATAAGTTAGTTTTATTATATCAAAAGTTGAGATTTGGGGAGTTAACTACCTTGTTAAATACTAGTTATTATTGGGGTTATTTTGATACCACTTTGGTTATTGTCCTAAGTTCGTTTCATTAATTTTGGTTGGATAGCTTGCGGGTTTTTAGAGGGGTTCGCTTTGACGATATTGAGAAGTAAAAAAAAATTAAGGAGAAGTGTAGCGGTTACGGTAAGAACGACAACTCTTGAGCTTGAGCATGTTTTATTGTCTTCTAATGTGATCAATTCTTGTTTCATATATATTGGCTTCTACACTCCTATCGTTTGATCACAATATCTCTTGTTTGGTTGGGAATTGGTTATACATCAAATAAAACATCTAATCATAGTTTAAATATGAGTTATGGTTAATGGGATTTTTTTCTATAAACACTCTAGAGTTCGAGTTAACTCCTCCGGGGGTGCTCGATTACGAATGATTTATTATACCTCTGATCAATGTAACTCTTAATTGGATTAGCTACCAGTTACCTATTGGAACCTCCTCCTTGACCGGTTACATCCTATTGGCCCTCTTGTGAGGGGTGTGCACACTCGGGTTCTCTTAGGGTGGTTTGGTTGGCCTCTAGAGTTGTTCCTGGTTTGGGGTAGGACTCTTACCAAAGATGGGTTACTGATGCGGAGTTGTAGATTCCACGAATGGTCTCAATAGCGACAGACGCGCGAGTCGTGCGATGATTGCACTAGGATAGGAGTCGCCACCAAACAATTGTGGGGTGTTTGGAAACCATGCAATGCGATCTTGTTCCTTGTTACCGAGGAACTACAACGCTAGGTGAGTCTGTACCCATTAAGCATAAACGCTTGGAGAAGCGAGTCATGCCAAGTACAAAACACTTTCGCGAGTCGTTTACCGAAAGGGACAAAACCGAGGCACGTAAGGAACAAGCTGCGCACTGTGCCCTACGCCAATATGCAGCCTACGAACTGCAAGACTGGGTTCGGGGGTGACGGTACGTGTTGGGAAGCAATAAGACACCCAACCCCGCCCACGTATAGCGGCCTCTACTAGTTGAATTATCGTTTACAAGTCGTTGAGAAGTTAGCCATGCAAGTTTACAGTAATTTACATGTTATATACAACCTAGTAAATTAGCTAAGTCGGTTATTTAGCACATAAACTAGATCTTAGGTCGCAACGTCGTTAAGATTGATTAACGGTCTCTAGCTACCAATTGTCCAAGCGCTTTGCGCTATGTGTGTTAGGCGTGATTCACGTAATTCGTTTTAGATCTAACTTTGGTTAGGCAAAATGTAAATCTATGTCGTAAAAGCAATAAATTGCGCATATAAAGAAGGGGTAGAAGATGAGAATAAAGTAAAAGAAGACTTTAGAAAAGAGGGGGTGCCCTCAGGACTTACGTGTGTCCGCGATACCACTACTTGCTCTACTATGCTTCGAGATCGTTGCGCTGATCCTTAGTATGCGTCGTAGGGGCGAGATGTGTTCTTCGAGCGATGCGTTGCTCTTCGAACATGGTGTTTGAGAGGGGCTTTGTTTGAGTTGTGTTTGATTGTGTTGTGTTTTGGAGTGCCCTAGAGGTGTAGGGGTGCTATTAGGGTTTTGGTGTTGTAGTTGCTAGGGTTCTTATATTGTGGTTAGGGTTTTTGTGAGACAATTGTAGAAAGAGAAGCAGAGAATCGGGGTGGAAATGGTGTGTGTAGGTTGTCAAATGAGGTGGAGGAGGGTTGTATTTATAGGTGTTGGAGAAGTAGGGTTTTGAGGTGGAGAGTGGGGGAAGCCGGCCACCCTAGGGCTGGGTGCGTCAGACGCACGAGGTGGTGCGTCTGGCGCGGGTGGAGGTGCGTCAGACGCAGGTGGGCTGCGTCTGACGCGGGTGTTGGTGCGTCTGACGCAGGGGTGGCTGCGTCTGGCGCAGGTGGGGCTGCGTCAGGCGCGGGAAGGGCTGCGTCAGGCGCGGCTGGTGGTGCGCCAAAGCCTCTGCGCGCGGGTAGAGGTGCGCTTGGACCCTTTGACGCGCCATACAAAATTGCATTTCTGGCCTTCTTATGACATGGATATTGTACATGTGAATTTGGGTGGGCAAATGACGTACAAAAACATGTTTTGTTGATGATTTTTGGCAGTTTAGGCACGCGGGTCATTCCTGAGTTAGGTAAGGTGTAAAAGGAGGAAAATGGTTGTTTTTGGTCTTGTTTTGGGTGAATACGGATTTGCTAACGGATTCACGACAACGGTGGTTCACATAGTAGAGCAAGTAGACGCAGTTCACTGTAATATGTCCTTTCATCATCGGGCATTTGGGTAGGGACAAATGCAGGTGTCTACAGGAGTGCCCATTCCTGTATATTTGGCTTTTCTCTCTTAAATTTGTATAATGAATTAATGATTCTTGGTTCATATATCTCTCTTATCATCTTGGCTAATCCTTCGATTGTAAGCGATGCTTGTTCAAGCGCGTATCTTATTTTCACTTGTTTTGCTTTGAGTTCTTACTCAGCCAGTTTTGCTGACGTTCTTTTGTTTGGGTTTGTCCCTACCTTATTCTGGGGCCTGTGTCATTTTCCGATGGCGCAGTTGACAGGTGTGTTTGATGGTGATATGTTGAGCTTGCAGACGTCTGCATTCATGGGGTCTTTTCATTTAGACAATCATTGAACATTTATGATTTGGAATTTGTAAACTTTGACTAAGTCTTCCGCTGTCATACTATTTTACTTTTACATTTTGGATTTATTATTTTGGTTTTAGCCTTACAATTAACTTGGTTAGTTAACTGCGGCATAATAATCCTAGGTTTTCATTTATTTAATTTGGTCGAAAATTTAGGGTTTTTACAGTAATAACCACTTACTTGTAACACATGGTTACCCTGAACTTCAAAGGGTACCAGGTGCAGTAGCTTCAAAGTTCAAGGGTAACATGTGCTATCTATTCAAAGTTCAAGAGGGGCATGTGCAGTCCATTTAAAGTTCAAGGGTATCATGTGCAGTCCATTCAAACTTCAAGGGTTCCATGTGCGAAAAATGTAAAATTTTTGGAGAAAAAAAATATTTGATTGGGTAATTGTAATTAACCCAACTGCAAATGGGTGCCATGTTTGACTAAAAACATAATACAACGTGCAATTCTCCAAAGTACGGGGGTACCGCATGCATAAAGTTGAGGAGTAGGGGTACCACGTCCAAAACCCCAAAGTACAGGGGTATCGCGTGCATTTACCGAAAAAATTTCAACTGCATATTAGATTAATTGACTTTCCGCCTTTCCCACTTGGGCGCATGAGATTTAACTCATCACCCACCAATCATGATGCGACGAGGCAAAGCTAATATCATCATTAACCATAGACAAAATTAGTGAAAATTAGGCATGAATCCAACAATACAAGACCACTGAAAATAAAACTTCCGACCTAATTAAACAAGTGAAAACAAAGTTAATACAATAAAAAAAATGAGAGGAAAAGAGGGAAGTTTACAGAGAAGCCAAAAATGGCAACCTAAGAACAGAAAAAACCTAGAAAATTCTCCAATTAAATCAACAAATCACCAAAATAATCCCCCCTCATACGCTAATCTCTCTTATCATTACAACAATCGTCATCGCCCGGAATTTTCCTTGGCTCTATCAAGCTCCACCTATGCGAAACTTCTTCATGGTGAAACAGTGTATTTTAATGGATCATGTGGTTCTTCGACTCTTGCAATTTATGCGAGTTACTCAGCTAACCATGGTTCGGAGGTGGCTTCAGATACTACTCCGTTCGATTCAAAATCAGATCATACTTGCGACACAGCTCCGGCGGACGAATCATCGGTTTCAGGGATAATTCAACAAAAAGACGAAATTTGTGACATAGCTCCGATGGATGATTACCCGATTTCAGGGCAAAAGAGGAGTGTTGCTGATTTGGAAGAAATTTCCCCCCAATAAGAATAAAAGGCTTTGCAGGGGGAATTCGCGATCTTCGAATTTGAGTTTGGCTCAGCGTCAGCGGAAAAGGAAGTCCTACTCCTCCATGGTTTCTTCATGTTCCCTTAGCAACCTGATTTCTGAACTGGTTAGTCTATCCTTCTTGCCCCAATTAGTTAATTCTATCAACGATCAAAACCCGAAGAAGGGCAACTTATTGATTTTGGGGCAAAAACGAAAAGCTACTGAATTGGGTATTGTTTCCCACTTAAATCTTAAATGACCTTGTTTGGGGGTTTCGGGTCAGTTGAATTTGGTCTCAGCTAACCTTATTCGGAATGGGGTTAATGATCATGTTGAAGGTTCTGATACTCATCTGAAACACAGTTTTTACAAACCTGTTTGCTCTTCTATCTATTCTGGTTCTTGTTGTTCTGTATCTGGACGTAAACGGAAAGTTTTTTTTAGCTCTTAATGCAAGAGACGTAAAAGGCGTCGACTTCTTGGCACTACTGAGGGTGTCTCTTTGGTTAGTTCTGCTGCTGGGTCTTCTTCAGGTGTGGTGGCTCCCTGCTTTGAATCACCCATGGGTCAATGACCATCATCTCCTGGAACTGTAGGGGTATGCGTTCGGTGGACAAACCTACAGTTCCTTACATCAGATCGATGGTCCACAAGTTTCATCCTGCTCTTTTGTTTCTCATGGAAACCAAGGCCTCTCTCTATGAGGCTTTTTCACTTTCGGGTTTAGCCAATGTCTCTTGTTGTACTGGTGTTGATCCGGTTGGGTTGAGTGAGGGTCTTCTCTTAGTTGCTTTTTCACCGTGGTGTATGGAGGTACTTGCAGTCTCTCCTAATATCATTCTCTGTAAGATATTGTCTGCTACTCTTAGTTGGACGGTAATGTTTCTGTATGGTGCTCCTGCCCTTTCGGACCGACCCTCTGTGTGGAGTACAATTTCCACCTTGCTTGAGCAACATCCCACCTGCCTTCTTATTGGGGACTTCAATCAAGTGGAATTTTTTGGGGATAAATTGGGTGGATAACCAGATATAGCGGGCAAGCTGGATTTTGTTACTTGGAGGTTATCTTGGGCTCTTACAGAAGTTCGTTTTCAAGGGCCAAGATATACTTGGACTAATAATCGGGAAGATGTTGATCTTATTATGGAAAGACTTGATCGGGCCTATACAACGGGGCCACTGTTGGATTTATTTCCAGGCGTTGTTCTTCATCATCAACCTATTATGTGCTCAGATCATGCTGCTGTCATTCTCCAGTTATAGCCGACAACAAATGTTGTGCGTAGACCATATATACAAGATTGAGAATTGGTGTTTAGTAGTTTCGGAGCTAGGGAGTATTATTTGTGGAGAATGGTCTAAGTGGGTTGTAGGTTCTCCGGCTTTTTTGGTTTCCAGGAAATTATGCTCAGTTAGACATAGTTGTTACGTTGATGTGCTTCGCATAAGCAGATGTGGGGTATCAATTGGACTGCCTCGGTGCAGGAACTACAGGACTCCGCTTCACACATTACGGACATCAATTCGGCTGCGCTTTTCCAAACTGATCGACAAACCTGGATCTCTAAAGCTCAGGTTGCCCTCTCATATTGGCAACAGCGTGCTAAGATAAATTATTTGGTGGATGGAGATTTATGCACCAAAGCCTTCTTCAATAGGGCACGCAGTAATCGTCACAGAACCTCAATCTCGGCACTCAAAGACGACACAAATACCTGGATTTATGATGCACAACAAGTGGAATCTCTCATTCTTAATCACTTTACAGCATTGTATTCTAGTAATTTGGCGGCTACTTCATCTTCTTCCTCGGCTGCTCCTTTGGATGATCTAATTTCGCGGAAACTCTCTTCAGAAGATTTACATGTTCTTTCTTCTCCTTTTACAGCGGCTGATGTTCATGAGGCTTTGTTTCGTATTGCAAAAGGGAAAACACCAGGCCCTGATGGTATCGCGGCTGATTTTTAGCAATATTACTGGGATGTTGTTGGTGATAATGTTTGTCAGGCTGTACTTCACTTCTTTGAGCATGGTTTTCTGTTGAGAGAGTGGAACCAGACGTTTATTGCTCTCATTCCAAAGGTGGATCATCATGAATTCATTAATCAATTGTGGCCAATTTGTTTGTGCAACGTCTTGTATAAATGTGTTTCTAAGTGTTTGTCTAAGCGTCTTCAGACCTTGATGGCTCATTTAGCAGGAAAAATTTCAAAATGCTTTTATACGTGGACGCTTATTGGGTGTGTTGGGCCCCTGCGCTCGGCGACTACCGATCCAATTAGTATGATATTGTCCGCTTTGAGCCTAGCCCTCACGGATTTGTCTTTGGACTCCTTCCCAAAAGGCCTCATACTAATAAGTTTGGTAATCCCTTATAAGCCAGTGTTTGACTCCTTATTTCTCCGATGTGGGACTTGGGTTTGCACCCTAACAATCCTCCCCTCAAACCAAGACCCATCTTTGAACCTCGATTTTATAACCTCCCCTTAAGCGACAATCTGCTAGCAACGCACAGATTTCGCGAGGTCTGAGATCCCTGCTAGAGGACAGGCCCACATCATGCGCAATTCCCACAAACTAGGGCACGCCGTCCCCAACCAGGCCGCTAAGAACATTCTCGAGTCTTGATCGCCTCCCCTTAGCCGACACACCATGCTACCTGAGTCGCCACGTCTGCACCATATACTACCGAGCCATGATCCCATGCGCTCCTGAGCTATGTCTGCACCACATGTTCCCACTCCAGGTCTTGCAATCCCATGTCACTCTCGGGGACCTTGGCTACACTGCATCTGAAGAGTCTTCGTACCCGTCCCACGGGGCTGGCTCCTCGCTCATCACTCTTCCTTCTAGGCTTCGGGATTTCCTAGGTGCATGTACGCTACCTTCAAGTCTCGACCAATGTCTTCCCAACGTGTTATACACGGACCTTCCGAAAATCCATTATCCACACGTTGTGCGCCTGACCCAAGTCGAACCTTGGGCTCTGATACCACTTGTTGGGCCCCTGCGCTCGGCGACTACCGATCCAATTAGTATGATATTGTCCGCTTTGGGCCTAGCCCTCACGGATTTGTCTTTGGGCTCCTTCCCAAAAGACCTCATACTAATAAGTTTGGTAATCCCTTATAAGCCAGTGTTTGACTCCTTATTTCTCCGATGTGGGACTTGGGTTTGCACCCTAACAGGGTGATAATTGTCTCCTGGCCAATGAACTTCTATCAACAATTAATCGGAAGAAAAGAAGTAAAACAGCTTTGGGAGTGCTCAAATTAGACATAAACAAGGCCTATGATAGGGTTGATTGGTCATTTCTACTTTGTGTCCTCCGTGCATATGGTTTCCCTCCTCAGTGGGTAAATTGGATTCAGCAATGCGTCACTACTGTTTCCTACAAGGTGTTAATTAATGGTTTTCCTTCTGTCCCTTTCAAGCCTTCCTATGGATACGGCAAGGAGATCCCTTATCTCCTTACCTCTTCATTCTTTGTATAGAAGTGTTCTCGAATATGCTCCAGGTGGCAGAGACTCAGAGTTTGATAAGTGGTATCAAAGTTTCTCGAAGATCGCCTTTAATCTCACACTTATTATTTGCAGACGATGCTCTTCTTTTTTTCAAAGCCACTCCTCGTGATTGTTCGAATTTGGCCTTGGTGATATCACAGTTCTGCCAAGCTTCAGCTTCGGGTGAGATGCTTAATTTGCAGAAATCTTTCATCACGTTATCCCCCTAATGCGAACCAGGACCTTCGACAGTCACTTCTTCGAAGTATTAATGTACCATTGGTATCTCAGCTAGATCATTATCTAGGGCTGCCAGTGGATTTTGGTGCCTCTAAATCAGCGGTCTTTCGGTTTATTTTGGATAAGATTCTTCAAAAGCTAGCTTTGTGGAGTACTATACCCTTTTCTCAAGCTGGGAAGTTGCTTCTTATCAACTCGATTTTGTTTGGCATCTTCTCTCATGCTAGCTCTGTCTTCAAGATTCCGTCTTCTATATGTGCCAAGATCGATAGCATAGTAACTGCTTTCTGGTGGAAGTGCTCTCGGTCTTCGTCTGGTATTCACTGGCTTCCTCGACAGAAGCTTCAATTACCCAAAGGCCTTGGTGGGCTTGGTCTTCGTAATGCCCAGGCTGTTAATACTGCCTTTCTCATGAAAAGCGCCTATCGTATACGGGTACTCACAGCGCAGTATGGTAAATTCTCGATTACCTCCCCGACACCTTGCTTCCGTAAGAATGCATCCTGGGCTTGGAGGGGACTTTACCATGGGTATGTGAATCTGTTTCCCAATCTAGCTTGGAAGGTTGGGAATGGCTATTCTATTTTTGTGTTGCCATCTTACTGGTTACCGAATCACTCTCTTCAAATCAAAGATACGGCTCTCCTTGGAGATTTCCTCCATTTGCGTGTGAGTGATTTAATTCAGCCAATCACCCATGAATGAGATGGTCGGAAGATCAGGCGTTTATTCTCGCCTGAAACTTGCCGTCGAATTTTTTCGATGGAGCTGCCAAACACGGAGAGGGAAGATTTTTGTTTCTGGATGCATTCTAAGGCTGGAGAGTTCAGTACAAAGTCTGCCTATGCTTTTCTTGTACGCAATTCCTCCTTAGCCTCTGTTGCTCTAGAGATTGGACAACGTTTTTGGAAACGTTTTTGGGCTTTTGACTTACTACCAAAATGGAAGATTTTTATTTGGAAGCTGGCTCATAACTCCATGTCTGTAATAGATAACCTTCAGCATCGAGGGTTGAATATTCAAGGTATGTGTTGTTACTGCCATTGTGAAGCTGAAACTGTGAATCATCTGTTTCGCACATGTGGGTGTGTTAAACATATATGGAGTGCTTCTCCGTTGGGGCTTCAAATTACGGCGAATCAAGGTACTCAGTTTTCGTATTGGCTTATGGAAACAATATTGTTTCTATCTAAACTATCATCGTCCTTCCCCCTGGCTATATTTTGTGCCATTCTATGGAGTATTTGGGTGCATCGAAATGATATTATCTTCAAAGGTGCTACTTGTTCCTCGACGTCAGTAGTGTGTATGGCAACCAATCTGGCAAGTCAAGCCTTGGCAGCTAATTCCAATAATCAGGCCCCCTTGTCTCAACCTTTGGTTTCTCCTCCAGAGTTTCGTGCTGCGTATCTTGGTGTATCTAAAACAATAGCTTCTTCTGGGGTTGATTTTCAAGCGGACGGAGCTTGGCGGGCTGGACAGAGTTGGGGTGCGTTAGCGTGAGTTGCTTTTCATCGAATGTCTGGAGAATCGATGGAAGAGGATGTGATTGTCGATATATGGGATCAGCTCTACAAGCTGAGATGTGGGCTGCCAAATGTGCTTTGCAGTGGGCTTCTAGTATTGGGATTGATTGAGTCAGCATCTTCACAGATTGCTCAGTTTTGGTTAACTTGTTTAGGGGGGAGAATACACCAGATATCAGTGTGCTTTGGGTTTTCCAACACCTTCAGAGGCTCGGGAGTGCGATGCGATGCTGCAATATTTTCAAGGTTGATCGGGAATATGTAAGCAGTGCTCATAAGCTTGCAACAGACTGTCGTAAAGGAGCGATATATCCTTTTTCAATCCCTCCCCCTGTAAGTTAGTTTAGTTTCGTTTTTTACTTTCTTGTTCACTTACGTTTGTGTTAATTTACTATTTGTCAAAAAAAAAAAAGATGAAAAAAAAAAACTCATCCAAGTAAACTTCCACAACTCCAAACACCCTTTACACATTTCTCTTAGGGTTCGTTTGGATACCCTTTATTTCCATAGGAATTTCATTTTCCTGGGAATTTAGTTTTGGATGGGTTGTTTGGATACTTCTTTTTATCCAAAATGTGGGCATTGGAAAATCTTTGGGTATTTCTAATTCCTATACACCATAGGAATTTAATTACCCACCCTCCCTTGGTCATTCAAAATTACCATGCTTTTATTTTCAGAAAATTACTCAATTGCCCACTAAAATTTTAATACTCCCCTTACATTTGTGTGGTTGACCACTAAAAAACGTAAAGGCTAAAATAGTATTCTTACTAATTAACATGGGAATTGAAGTAGTAAATCCAAACAACCCATGGGAAAATATGTTAGGGAATCCGAAATTCCTACATGGTATCCAAACGCACTTAGACAAATTCCAACGAATTTACATTAGGAATTTAATTCCCGTTAAATCATACTTTCCACGTTAATTTAATTCGCGCGGTATCCAAACGACACCTTAGTCCACTTAATGACTATTGTTGCCAATAAATTACTCCTTCTCTCTTCTAAAGTACACACTAGTGACAAAATTGTTGCTTTCAAGTGGGAGATGAGAAGACAGAGATAAAATACTAAACAAATAATATTATCTCTACAATTTTTAATTTTTTTTTTGGGAACTCAAATTATCTCTACAAAAACTAGAAGAAAATATTTGTAGACAAGTTTTTCACTTAGACGGAAGGCCCAAAGTAAGAGTTGCTTAATCTCTTACCTTATCTCTCTCTTTTTTGTATCTTCACATTCACATCTCTTCATTTTTTTTTGGTCTCTCCAAACTATCCTTGTTTCGCCATAACTCTACCCAAAACCCCACCCAGAAAAAAAACCCCCTTAAACCCTAAAAATACCCAGCTTCTTCGTCACGCCTTTCAATCATTTGATTGAGGGGACAACGGAGAGTAATACCCAGCAAGGAAATTTGAAGGTATGGACCCAGAAACGACGTCGCTTCTCTCACGCCAACCCTCAGGTATAAGAGCTTTACCTTCTCATGATGATGATGATGATGATATTGAAATTGATGATTTTGATGCAAACCCAGATTTTGAAATAGGTAATTCTGTTGGAGAATTCAGTAAAATTGATGGAAATGGTAAAAAATTGAGTGAAAATGGTACAAGTAATGGTAGTAATGAGAGTAAAAGTAGTACGAGTAGTAGTAGTGGGTTTAGCAGTGGGAGTAATGGGGGTTTGGTGAATGGTGAGGATGTGTTTGAGACTCCTATGGCTGCTGACCCAGATGAGAAAAGTTTTGGGAATTTGGTGGGTTTGGGGCAGAATGATGTTGGGTCTTTGGTGGGTTCGGGGTCGAAAGCCCGTGTTCCGGTTGCTAAGGTGTCGGGTGAGGGGGATGATGATGAAAATGAGGTTGGGAGTGATGTGGAGGATGAGGAGTATGGTGTTGAGAAGGTTGTTCCCAAGGTTAGGGTTGTGGGTGAGGATGAGGATGAGGATGAGGAGGAGGATGAGGAGTGGGGTGAGCCGTTGGAGGGGCCGACTGTGGAGAGTTCCGATGTTGGTGAGGCTTTGAAGGTTGGTGATGGCAGTGGGGGTGATGGATTGGGTTCGGGGAGTGGAGAAAAGGGTTCTCTGAACTCTGCTAATGTTGACTATCGCGGTGTTAGTCTTGTCGATGAGTGGGATGAGGATGGTGATGCTGTTGTGGATTCTATAAAGGTGGATGTTGTTGAGGCTGTGAGGTCAGGGGTTGCTGTTGTTGGAGTCGAAGATAAGGAGAGTGAGGTTGAGGCTGTGGATAAGGAGAGTGAAGTTGAGGCTGTGGATAAGGAGAGTGAAGTTGAGCCTAAGAAGGAGAGTGAAATTGAGCCTGTAAAAGAGGCTTCTGCTGGTGAGAAATCTGTTGAAGTGGAATCGAGTGTTGTTGAAAGTACTGTGGTGGCACCAACTAATGAGGGTGATTCTGCTGTGGATTCTTCTTATGTGGATGTTGTGAAGTCAGGGAGTGTTGTTGCTGAGGGTGAGGTTAAGAAGGATTCAGAGGTTGATACTGGGGATACCTCTGTTGCTGATAAATCAGCTTTAGTGGATACCCCAGTTGCTGATAAATCAGCTTCAGTGGATACCCCAGTTGCTGAAGCTACTGGTCTGAAGTACACTGATGAAGGGGATGCTGTTGTGGATTCTATCAATGTTGATGCTGCTGAAGCTGTTAGGTCAGGAACTGTTGTTGTTGGGGAGCTTGGGGAAGCGAGAGACTCAGGAGTAGAGGTGAAAGACTCTGTTGTTGAAGATGCTACTCCTATAATTGAAGATTTTGTCGCTAACCTACAGTCTTCAGAGAACCATGAAGCAATTGAATCTGATCAAGTCAAATCTGTGGGTGAGAGTGACTCCGTTGTAGATGGGATACAAGTCGATGTTGTTGAGGCCATAAGATCAGGAGTAGCTGTTGTTGGAGAATCTGGACCTGAGGGCGTGGAAGTAGAAAAGAAGGAAGTAGTAGCTCCTGTTGGCGAAGCTGTGGCAGTAGCAAATGAGTTTGCACCGTTGGCTGCCTCAAATTCATCTGAGGTTAGTCCCGACCATTATTATTGTGATAAGTTTCTTGGTGATGTCTATATTGAATCTGCTGACCCATTTTTGTCTTTGCAGGTTGTTGATGTACTACATGATCAACAGAAAGAGGCTCAAATCAAAGAGGCGGAAGTTCCCCAGTCTGTAGAGATTACAGAGGTCCTGAACTCAGAAGAAGGTAATTCAGAACCTGATTCTGGTTCCAAAGAGTGCGAGCATGCAGGTGAGTCACAGCCTTCTGTTGGAGAGAATGAGAAGGTTCAGAGAGATCATGTAGATGATGAGCCAGATGCGAGTTCTGTTTTGGTGGAAGAGGAGAAAGCAACTAGTCGCTCATATGCCAGTGTTTTGGTCGATGGGCTAGATGTTGCTGCCTCTAATAAGAATCAGCTAGAGCAAACTGAAGTAGAAGGTGAAGATGACAGTCTTGTAGGACAAGAGGAGGTTGATGATGAAGGCTCAGACGGGGAGGCAGATCTCATGTACTATGGAAGTGGAAGTTCTTCCAGAAAGTTCGTGGAGGATCATGGTGATTCGGGGATAATTGATGGTCAGGTTGTCACAGATTCAGATGAAGGAGATTCTGACGAGGAAGGAGAGGGAAAGATGCTTGATTCTGCTGCAATAGCTGCTTTGCTGAAAGCAGTAGGTGAAGGGAGGGATCCTGGCAGCATTACCGTGAGATCTCAAGATGGATCTCGCCTTTTTTCAATGGATCGGCCTGTTGGCTTGGAACCATCACTTCGGTCTGGCAGACCTGCAACTGGTGCAAACAATTCCAGTTTCTTTAGTCCAGCAAACTTTGCTCCTCCAGTAGAGGAGAACCTGAGTGAAGAAGACAAAAAGAAGCTGGAAACTTTACAGCACCTGAAGGTGAAGTTCTTAAGGCTGGTTCAAAGAGTTGGTTTTACCGCTGAACATTCCTTAGCAGCGCAAGTACTATATAAACTAACAGTTTTGGCTGGGAGACCTGTGAGTCCAACCTTTAGTCTTGATAATGCAAAGCAGACAGCTATGCAGCTAGAGTCTGAGGGGCAAGATGATTTAGACTATTCCTTGAACATCCTGGTTCTTGGGAAATCTGGTGTTGGCAAGAGCGCCCTCATCAATTCTATACTCGGTGAAGAGAAGGTCAAAATTAATGCATTTGAGCCTGAAACAACTTCAGTTAATGAGGTCTGCGGAACTGTGGACGGAGTTAAGATAAGGTTCATTGATGCACCTGGTCTCAAATCCTCTGCACTGGAGCAAGGTTTCAACCGCAAAGTCTTGGCATCTGTTAAGAAGCTCACAAAGAAATTTCCTCCAGATGTCATGTTCTATGTGGATCGTCTTGACTCACAGACTAGAGATTTGAACGATCTACCCTTATTAAAGACGATCTCTAACTCACTTGGTTCTACAATCTGGCGGAATGCCATTATCACTCTTACCCATGCTTCTTCTGCACCTCCAGATGGGCCATCTGGCACTCCATTGAGTTATGAGGTGTTTGTAGCACAACGTAGCCATATTGTTCAGCAGTCAATTGGTCAAGCTGTTGGCGAAATGCGTTTGATGAATCTAAATATGATGAATCCTGTGTCTCTTGCTGAAAATCACCCTGCTTGTCGAAAGAATCGAGAAGGTCAGAAGATTCTTCCTAATGGCCAGGCCTGGAGGCCCCAATTACTTTTGCTGTGCTACTCCGTGAGAATTTTATCTGAAGCTGGTGCTGCCTCGAAGCCACAAGATCCCTTTGACGCTAGAAAGCTCTTTGGCTTCCGTACCCGTGCCCCACCACTCCCATATTTGTTGTCTTCGTTGTTGCAACCTCGGGCTCACCCAAAACTTTCAGCTGATCAAGGGGGCGACAGTGTCGATTCTGATATTGACCTGGATGATGTGTCAGATTCCGACCAAGAAGAAGAGGAGGATGAGTATGATCAGCTTCCACCATTTAAGCCTCTGAAGAAATCTCAGATGGCTAAACTCAGCGGAGATCAGAAGAAGGCATATTTCGAGGAGTATGATTATCGAGTAAAACTTCTTCAGAGGAAGCAGTGGAGAGAGGAGCTTAAAAGGATGAGGGAGATGAAGAACGGGAAGAATGGTATGGATGCTTACGGTGAAATGCCAGAAGATTATGATGGTGATAATGGAGCACCAGCTGCTGTTCCAGTACCTTTGCCTGACATGACCCTGCCTCCATCTTTTGACTGTGACAATCCAGCTTATCGATATCGATTCTTGGAGCCCACCTCACAGTTCTTGGCTAGGCCAGTTCTGGACCCCCATGGTTGGGACCATGATTGTGGGTATGAGGGTGTTAATATTGAGCAGAATATGGGTATTGCTGGACGCTTCCCTGCAGCATTCACAGTGCAGGTGACGAAAGATAAAAAAGACTTTAACATCCATATGGATTCTGCTGTTTCGGCCAAGCATGGAGAAAATGGTTCTAGCCTAGCGGGATTTGATGTTCAAACCATCGGAAAGCAATATGCCTACATTGTCAGAGGGGAAACCAAATTTAAAAACCTGAAGAAGAACAAGACAGCTGCTGGAGTAACTGTTACATTTTTGGGCGAGAATGTGGCAACTGGGCTGAAAGTAGAAGATCAGATTGTCTTGGGCAAGAGGCTGGTTCTGGTGGGGAGCACTGGAACTGTCCGTTCTCAGAAGGATGCTGCATATGGAGCTAATCTGGAAGTACGTTTGAGAGAAGCAGATTATCCAATTGGCCAGGAGCAGTCCCAGTTTACGTTATCTCTAATGAAATGGAGAGGGGACTTGGCAATTGGAGCCAACCTTCAGTCTCAGGTTTCCGTTGGGCGGAACTCTAAGATGGCCGTTCGTGTTGCACTGAACAACAAGATGAGTGGACAGGTTACAGTGAGGACGAGCAGCTCTGATCACCTCTCGCTTGCTCTTGCTGGTCTCATGCCAATTGCAATTGCCATCTACCGGAAATTCAGGCCTGCGGATGTCAGTGAGAACTACTCTATCTACTAGTTCTATTTTGAGCATATGTTATTTGCTTTTATTTTAGCATTCATGACATTCTGTTGAATAGTTTTGTTTCTGTGAGCCACTTCTGTTGTGTCATTTTCAATAAGGCTCTGTGTCTTTCAATTAGCATCTGCCTTTTCTTTTCGAGTATCTAGTCTGCGGGTTATCATTGTATTCAAAGTGAGTATGCATTATGCAAAGTGTCTATCTTTACTTGATCCCTTCAGTAGGGTTCATATTTTTGCAAATCAAATTACAGTTGTTTCATACCTTTTGCCAGCTTTGTGCTGAATCTATTCTTATATAAATTACAGAAAAGCATTCTACTATCTATCTTCGTGTTGTATTTTGGATATTTCTCTGTGTTAGATTTGAATTGCTGCACCTCTTTGCTGCTGATTGCTAACAGTCGTGGTCATCGTGCCAATTTTAGGCCTGGCCTACAGTAGACCGACTAGGTAGTAATCTAGAACGTGTCATATCAGCCTGATTTGTCCCGTCAGACTGTAGGTTCCCTGAATTGGTGAATTGCATTGCCCTTTCAAGATGAAGGCACCAGGACAGCCAGGCCCAGGCTTTGTTCTTGTGCGAACAGGTCAGAAGCAGACCAGGCCATGGCATACTGGGGCTATGTCAGGACCTGGTTTCCGGACCATACCCGGAGTGAGCTTTTCTCCCTTTTAATTATAGAAGATGGGGACGTTGGGGGTAAGAATCGAAACCGACTCTTGTCTGGGGGAGAAGGTCAGTGCCACCTTGCTGCCCCTGAATTCTTAAGAATCGAACCAATGCAGCCATGCTCGTAGTTGAATTGGCCTGCTCTCAGCAAAGTAGTGGACCGTCAACGGAGTTTCCAGAAGCCATTATTTGATCGCTGTTTTATTTGTGGTAATAGTTGGCTTAAATGTTGGAAGGATAGGAATGAAAGTTGGTCACTTGCGCTGCAGTCGAAAATAGAAAGTTGAGATAGCATCATATGCTTTTGCTGTCAATACTGTGATACTGCAAATTCTAATATCACTTGAAAGTCCTGTTACGCTGAACTAAGTGTATCTAACTCCGAGAACCAAACTAAACTGAACCAAAACTTTACTCGCCTCTATGGAAGTATCAGTTGGCTTCTCGTGACGATTCATGTAAAGCTGACAGCAAGTCGTTTTGGGACTAACACTATATCAGTATATCGTTGTTGAGTCGTCGTCATGGACATAGTAGTAGGCCAGGTGTCAAACTTCTGTTACTGTCAAACAGTTCATACTTCTAGTGCCAAGTACTCCTTCCGTTCATTTAGATTGTGAACATTGTGCCAGATGATGTTAGCGGAATTCAAGGCAAACGTTAACATTTCAGGAGAATGGACGGAGCATTAATTTGTCGATAATTATATTACTGTCCCATGGAGTACATGTTATCAGGCATAACATAACATTACATTACATGATGATTGGAGGTCTGATACACCCTCTGCTAAGGATGTATAATCTCAGAAATTACCAAGTTCTATCAGCTAATATTCTGCTTCTGCTGATGCTGTTGCTGCAGCAGCTTCAGAATCGCCAGCATCAGGCTCATTCGCCCTTCCGCTGCCATTGTCATACCGAAATTCACTCTCTTCTGAAAACACATGAGCGATTCTTTCAACAGGAATTGACGGTAAGTAACCCGCCACTGGCAGTCCTCTGTCAGCCGTCAGACTCACGGCCTGATTATATCTCTCAGCCCAGAACACCGCTGCTGGGACCATTAATTGAGTCATCTGCGACACGACAGGGATCTGGTTACACAACCTCCATGCCCAAACTGCATATTCCTCGGCCACTGGCTCGTACTTGTAAACCAACTCCTTAGCCACTGGCTTGAACCTTATGTAAGCCTCCTTCGCCGAGTCAGCTGCTGCTTCCAGTAAGCCGGTCCTATGAACCTCCATACCCAACTCATACAACAACTCCGGAGCCTTCTCTGCCACATGACGCAATATCACTGGTAGTGGATCGTGTTGCCAGTCGATTTCGTGCATTGATTCGTCTACCTGTAGTATTCACTATTAATACATCTTATGAACTTTTGATGCTTTTGTTAGACCTGTAACGAACAAGCTAAGTCACTGACCTTACGGTCTATGAGTTCCAGGAGCTGGAACGGTACATGGTGAAACTTGTCACATACAGGTCCGACAACCGTCTTAACAGTCCCCTCAACACTCTCAACTCGCGGTTTGAGCGGACCGACGTTCTCCTTGAGAAGCTCGTAGAGACCTGCAAGAATAATTACCATGTTTTCTACTGATGTGTGTACGAACTCTAGGTGCTTGAGCTTCCTGTCTTCAGCCTCATCATAACGCACATCTGTCAAATTAAATTTTAGACTAAGCTCAACTAGCACCTTGTTAAACTAGACGAAAGATGTATACGAGTTTCAGACCTTGATCATGAACATTATCACAACGACGACTACGATCAAACCCCAATAACGAGTTTACTACTAGTTGAATGAATTAGCTGACATTATCTGCCATGCAAAGTAAATACGTAATACGAAATGTAAAGATGGTGCTTACTAGTACTGAGGATGAGTGCGTTACTAGTTTGGCCTGCATCAGTCTCTTCCATGGTGGCTTGCAGAAAGCTTATTAGTTACGTTTGTGCAATTTTGTGGCCTCTCAGAGGTTTAGGTCACAAAATTGTTAATTTTTCCTTACAAAAGTATGTTTGCAGCCTATTTTGTTGAGGAAACGTGGCAGTGATTGGTGATTTGGTGGTTTGAAGTATATTAGTCATGTAGTTGAGGCATTATCATTCACGGCCACCGATAACCTCGACCATCCTCATCTTCTTCCACCTATTCGGTCAGACAATTTTACCTTTACTTGGTTCACATTGACATGTGACTCGTGAGCTATTGTCCCATATCGGAACATTGAGATAAATGTTTATAACCTGTTTAAGTTAGTAGTGTAGTTCAATTTATCCTAAATTGGTTTTAGGGTATAATGGGGAAAAAACAAAATGGCTTATAAAGGTGTTAGTACTTTCTATTTTGTGAATTAACAATCAATCGGTGCGATTCTCGAAACAATTTTCATTTTTGGTCATCCGGGCGTTGCCTCTTTTTATTTCGATAGAAAGGCTTGTGTACAACTGTGCAACCGACCCTTCTTTACTTCGCTTTAGGGCGGGAGCTTCTAAATCGCTTAGGTAAAGATTTTAGTAATAAGAAATTACTAAACTTATAAACATGTCATGAGTCAATACTCCTAGCTTGGCGAACCTCCACTAACAATTCGTATCAACGCTAATTTGAGGAGTGTGTCTAGGGACTAGAGAGTAAGGGCGGCTACGTTCAATAACTGAGGATCAAGGTTGGCATAGTGGTTAGAAACTCAACATACCTGTGAGTTGTCCCGGGTTCAAATCCTCATACTCCACCCCCACAGGCCACAGCATTAGCATTAGTATTAGCTAATTATCTCGGTTCAAATCCGCGTAAGTCGTAATTCCTCGCAAAATTAACTCGAAAGAACAGTGGAGGACGAGAATGGCGAAGGAGGACGAGAAAAAGGCACTGGAAGACGTGTTTGGAGAATCAGACTCAGAGACAGACACTGGATTTAATCAAACTTCTTCATCACGCTCAACCTCAAATCCCAAACCCAAGTGGGCACCCATTCCATTCGTCAATGGCTTATGGTTGTGCACCCACTTTCTCTCTCCTCCCCAACAATCCTCTCTCCTCTCCGACATTCACAACGGTAATCTTCTCCCTCTCTCGTTATTTATAACCGTATTTTGGTTTCTGTATGATTAATCTAATTGAAATACTTGTTAATTGTTATTATGATATGGGTGAATAGTAAAAAAAATTTACTAACTTGGTTTCTGTGTGATTAATCTAATTGAAGTTCTTGTTAATTTAAATGGGTTATTGTCAAAAAAGTAATTTGGTTTTTGTATGATTAATTTAATTGAAGTCATACGAATGTTGCGCCTGAAGTTTGATTTAGGAAGTGTTGGGGACATTTTTTTGCTTACTGTTAACCTCATGCTGTCTAATTTGGTTTGGTTTATGAACATTTTTCGCTTACGTTGCGCACGGATTTTGATTGCAGAAGGGTGGTTTACCGAGGAGTCTCACAATCAGGTGTGATGTTAACCTTAGGCTATGTTTGGTAACCTGTTGTGAACCTTGTAGTGGGATGGATTTTTTTTTTCTCCGAATTGGCTGGAGAACGAGGAGAGGAGAGGATAATGTTTGATTGATTACTTATAAGTTATAACCATGGAAATATGGAATGGTAAATATGATCTATAATTCTATACTCGGCCGTGAAAAATTCCCAAGTTTTTTTCGCCAAGGTGTTGTGGGTTAAGTTGGATTAGTAAAAGCTATATTTCCTTGTTTATTAATCAAAGGTTGTAAAGATATGTCCTGTGGAATGTAGATGGCTTGGAAGATTAGGGAGGAACCGAGTTACTGTGTGTTTGGTTTGTTGATGACATAGACATGGAAGCACATGAAGAGAAGGTAAAAGAAGGGAAGGACCAATCGTTTCCGATGTTTGGTTGATTTACTAGTGATTAGGAGAAATGAAAGAGTGAGGAATTAGGTTGGAACTTTCTTCCCTCCAAATCTCACTCATTTGGGAGGAAACGAATACAAGAGTTTTGCTAAGAAATCTTTTCGATCATTTTCTATGCTGTCCGCCCAAAACCTCGTACTCCTACACAATCATTAAAACCAAACATCGAGGAGTAAGAGTAACTAATTTTAAACTGTTCCTCTTGTGCCGAATTCCTCCTCATAAATCAAATTCTTGATTTTTTTTATTGGAATTAAGCATAGGTCATGGTTTGGTTGAGGAAGGTAAAGGGTGTGGAAATGGAGGAATGAGCTCGAGTGAATAAGAAAGTGTAGTATTTATTTAAAGAGGTGAACTTTGTTATTAATGTACATGTACTTTATCAAGGTTTGTAAAATAAATGAGCTTCTCGGTGTAGGCTATGAGGTTTGGGGATCTTCCTTCTTGGGCGGTGAAGCTTTCTGATTACATATATGAGGCCGTCTGTACTGGTGAGGAAGAAACAGATACTGGAAAACTAATTTCTGATAACGAGGTCTGTATATTGCCATCGCACTTGCTGCAGAGGCAACCATTATTTGATCAACTTATCATAAATGTGTACCAGCCAGGTGAGGTGCGATTCAGTTTTTGAGTTTTTAACTTTTGTGAATCATTCTTTATTGGGCATAGAATATCTTTTGTGGACTCAATCACTGTCATGAAATATGCATCATCACTTGCGTGTTCAGTTCCCTTGTGCTGAAATTGCCTTGTCTTTGTTACTAGTTGTACCATGCCCTTATATGCCAGATAAAATCTGTCTCGCTCTTGGAGGAAACCTTGTATAGTCTGTGGCATGTTTATATTCTGATTGATTGTAGCTGCTTAAAAAGTCTTACGTTGCTGTAGAAGTGATAGTGGATAACTTATTTTCAGTGAACTATTGATCGTTCAGCTGTTTATAAGATCTTGACCTCTTGGTTATATGGTTTTCAGTTACTCTGTGATCCTTATAAACTTCATGCAACTATGTTCCATATAAAACTTTAGAAATATGCCATTCCATTTGGATAGGATGCCTGATTCACCACTGAGATGGCTCTGGCCTCTGGGTTTCTTTGTCTTTTATTTGTGTTTTGGCAAGTCGTTGCTGTCCGTTGATTCCTGTTATGATTTCTTAGACACTCGTTAGGACAAGTTTTCACATAATTCGCTCCAAGTACTTGCTAAGTGGAATGTAGATGGGGATGTCTGGAATATTTCGTTGTGATGCTTTCGTGTTGAGCCGAAAATTGAACAATATGTAGAAATTGTCTTCAGGGCATTTGTGCACATGTTGACTTGATGCGATTTGAAGATGGAATTGCGATAGTCTCCTTGGAGTCACCTTGTGTCATGCACTTTTCACCCGTGGAAAGGGATGAGAAGGAAGTTCCTCTGGCAACAAAAATTCCGGTTTACTTGACTCCTGGTTCTCTTGTTATCATGTCAGGAGATGCTCGCTACAAATGGAAGCATGAGATAAACAGAAAACCAGGATTTCAGATTTGGGAAGGGCAGGAGGTGGAGCAGAATTGGAGAACCTCCATAACTTTCAGAAAGCTCTGCATCAATGAGTAATCTTGCTGATGGATGCATTACCTGAGGCAGGAAGGACTGGGAGTCCTTTCTCCGTGGCATTGTCTGACGTATTGAAGAAATTGTCTACGACTGATCTCTTCACTCAAATGCCATATACTGTTCTGAACTTATCACCAGCTTTAGAATTGTTCCTGGAGGACCATGGGCTTCTACGCATGCTTCTGAACAAACTTGAGAGCTTGATCATGGATGCAGAGAGCTAGTTCCATTTAAGGAATGTAAACTGTGGTAGGAGATCAATCGAAACTGATAATGCATAGTTTTTGTGTGGTTTTGACGGGAGAAGCATTTGACATTCACGATTTGGAAGTGATTTAGGATGGCTCATTGCCACATTATAGCTGCTTTCTGATGAACTCTGCTATTTCAAAGGTTGAAGCTCCCGCTGAGGATTCGACTTAAAGTTGTTCAACAAATCTACATTTGAAGCTGTAAAGGGCCACAGGTCACTGTGATGCATTTGCATTGTCAACCCTTTTTTTAAGAGTAGCTCGTATTATTAGCAATAGATGAACTGAGAAAATGTATGAAACCCAATACTTGCGAGAGAATTTCAACAATGGATGTACTTGTGAGTTCTGAATAACAGGTCGAAGTACCAATAACTATCTGATCAGATTACTTGTCATTGTAGTCGATAATTTTGGTAGCGG